>WAAD01016096.1:760482-997845 GCA_013389945.1 Fregata magnificens
GCGAGCGGGACCCCCGGGGAAACGGGGCGTGACGGGCCGGAGGGGGCCGGCGGGAGAAGGGTCCGGGATCGCCCCCGCCTGCTCTCCCCTTCCCCTGCCCCCGCAGCACGCCCGTCGGTCGAAGCACCGTCTGTCCTTCCCGCCCCGAAGCTCCCCCGCGTTGGTCCCCCCGGACGTTTGAGAGCCGTTTCGCCGTGATGCAAAACGGGGGGGAGAGCCTTTCCCCGTCCTCACGTGAAACTCATCCCCACGCCATCTCCCCCCGCAAAGAGCTTTTCCTCGGCAGGTGCTCAGGACGCTCGGGCCGCCCCGCAAACCTCTGCTATTTTCCTCCAAAAAGAGGGGGAAAAAAAAGCGCAGCACTTTTCTTCCTCTGGAAAACACACAGCACTAGCTAGAAACGTAATTACCTCTCGTGCATACCTGGTGGGTTTTTTTCCCCTCGTGAAGCACTGCCAAAAATAGTTATTAATAGTATTAATAAAATAATCTGAACTCATGGATTTCCCTGCCCCGGCCCGTGAAACCCTCTTTCCCAAGAGCTCCACAAAGCTAGAAAGTCGGGGAGAGTCGAACGCCGGTTTTGTTCTTGTTGCCCAGACTAAAGATAGCTTTAAAGATATTGCAAAACACACATTTATTTTTCTCAATATCTTTCATGCAGATTTCCTTCCAAAACGCCGTACAGTCAGATAACGTCGTTACAGAGCTAAATAAAAACAAAGGGGCGGGGGACTTGGTGGAGACCTTGGGCAAGGGAAGATGTTTTCCGAATGAGCTTAGAAGGGATGTGGGAAGTCAAGAGGCAAAAACCACTCATGAGGCTCTTTCACCCCCAGTGTCGGCGTGAGGAGGAGCCAGAAGGAATCCCCCGTGGACCAGAATAAAGCAAAATAGGGTGTTCAACACATAATATAGTTTGAGGAATGTCTGGGGAAAAAATGCCATTTTGTCGTCGAGTTTGCAGGATGCGAAGGCGTATAGAGATACACCCAACAGGCTTTGGGAAACCTGGTCGCTGCCCTCCTTCCTGAAGTCAAAGCCTGGAGAGAAAAGATCTCCACCCCTCTGCGTACCGTGATGTCTCAGGGCCCGTTTCGAGCAGTCACTGCGTGCTTCTAAGCACTTTCAGCTATGGAGTATCCATCACAACTCATGGTGACTTGGCCAACCCTTCGTCACCTCCACTGCTGAAAGATGAAACCGTGACTACCCTAACCCTGCTTCCCATTCACAGACTCACAGAATCACAGAACGGCTGGGGTTGGAAGGCACCTCTGGAGATCATCTTGTCCAACCCCCCTGCTTGAGCAGGTTCACCCAGAGCAGGGTGCACAGGACCGCGTCCAGGCGGGTTTTGAATATTTCCAGAGAAGGAGACTCCACAACCTCGCTGGGCAGCCTCTTCCAGTGCTCTGTCACCCTCATTACTGTGACAAGAAGTTTTTTCTCATGTTCAGCTGGAACTTCCTGTGTTCTAATTTGTGCCCATTGCCCCTTGTCCTGTCGTTGGGCACCACTGGGAAGAGTCTGGCCCCAGCCTCTTGACACCCACCCTTCAGATATCTACAAGTCTTCTCTTCTCCAGGCTGAACAGACCCAGGTCTCTCAGCCTTTCCTCATAAGAGAGGTGCTCCAGCCCCCTGACCATCTTTGTGGCTCTCCGCTGGACTTGCTCCAGCAGTTCCCTGTCCCTCTTGAACTGGGGAGCCCAGAACTGGACACAGTGCTCCAGATGTGCCCTCACCAGGGCGGAGTAGTTACAAACATTCGGTCTGTTTGTAATGTGGAAGAGCCTCCTGCCATCCCGCGTCCATGAGCCGCATAGGTAAATCATCCCTTTGCCGTCTTTTGGGGTCTTTCTTCCCTCTGGAAGGGCAGTATTTGAGCTCTCCAAGCTTCCTCAACCCCAGCCTTCTCCCATTTCTTCTGATCGTGGACACAGAACGGATGCAGGAATCGAGCAGCAACCAGGAAACTGCCAGAGACACCAACCAGATCTTGTTCATATGTATTTTTTCCATGGCCTTGCAGTCTGCTTTGGCTGTCCAGCTAACGCGGCCGTCACGCTGGGTGGTGGGCTTGGGGCCCCGCGGGAGAGAGTTGCCAGTTCTTGGTCAGATCTCGGAGTTTGAAGCCTTCCTCCCGAGGGACTTGGCTGCTGGTTGGTCTTGGCTTTGTGAAACCGTCCCTCCAAAACCAGTGTGTGTTTCTACTGCTGAGCATGGATTTCATGCTGTTTGCACATATGAAATATCACCAAATGGTGATCCCTTCTGCCTCAAGAACAGCCCGTTCTCCTCTGCCCGGGTGAGGTCTGATGCAGAATTTCTACAAGGTGAGACATTTTGACTTAGGGAATTTCTGTTGATTAGGTCTAAGGGATTCCAAGGATGTTTTAATCCTGGCAGGAAGAGAGATCCGTCATGTCACTCAGGCTGAAGTCTCCCCTGATGAGGTGGCCTTTTCTCCAGCGTGTTAGGGACCGACGTTTCGGCCGCGCCAGCCTGCCACTCTTGGTAGCATTCGGTGGGCTCTTCTGTCCTGACTGGTACCAAGTTTTTGCTTTATCTCTCAAAACTTCCCCATGATCAGTGACCAGAGCCTGAAACCCCATATCCTTACTTTTTTAGTGCCCTCAGACCTTCATTGGGTGACAACTGCTGACGGGCCCATTCCAGCCGGGGGGTCTCCCCACCACATTTCAAAACTGACTTTCCAATAAAGGTCAATCTCTTTTCTCTTCTTATTCCAGTTCCCGGTGGCTGCGGGTGGAGGGCACGGTGTTGCTCACACCTCCGCACAATTCCCAGCCTGGAAGCCTTGGATTCCTCCTGGGACCCCGGCATCTGCGCGGCACCGGGCTTGCCACAGGTAACTCAGTGACCTCTCTCAGCTTTCCTACCTGTAAAATGGGGCAGCGGCAATGCTTCCCCATTCCCAAGGAAGCTCTGTAGTGATTGCAGGCTGGGAATGCCGTCCCGGTAGGAACCCACCTCCCATGTGCTGGAGGAGGTAGAGTCCCAGCTGCAATAAACCGATGTGATAGTATGATTAAAGATTGTCGTAATACACATACGTACGAGGGCTGGTTCTACAAGCTTGATAATCTTTTGCATGTGTTACCCTGGTGTGTTTTTAAGGCAGGCAGCACAAACAGTTTCTATTCTGTACGAGTGTTGCAGCCCGCACAGCATCTATCACGAGGCGCTGGAGCGCCCTGGGAGTTTGCGTGCTGCGGCATAGACTTCTGCTTGAGCTATTGTGTTAAGGATGTTGGTAACAGGAGAAGGCTGTTGGGTGAATGAGTCAGGGGGAGATGCCTCTTAGCCCTGGAAACCGTTTTACAGAGCACGACTAACTCCATTTTGCAAAAGTGCAGCTGAGGATAACGCTGTGACACACCGGAGGCGAAGCCCGGCGAGGTGATAGGGATTCTGCACAAGGCACTTGTGCTGTTTCCAGCGAGGAGCCTCTTCACGGGGTACGTGCTCAGTAGTCTGGAGGAGGGAATTACTGACAGCAGTCTGCTCAAGTAAATCTAGAGCTGACGATCCCCTTAATCCCACCGCAGCGCTCCCTCATCTGCACCAAAGGTTATCCTGACGGGACGCGGGGGATCCCTCTGTTTCAGTGCCCACCTTGAAGTTTGAACTCTGCGTCCCGACCGCTGAAGTCGAGCCCCGTGCCGGGGCAAAATGCTGAACGCTTCTTGTGCGCTGCCATAAATAAGGCCGAGTCGGCAAACCACAATCAGGAAATGGCAAAAGAACTATTTATAATCACCGCTATCTGCAAAGATATTTGTGAGACCAGCAAAAAAAATAAATCCCCACTTCACTCTTCCTGACCCCGGCGCCGTCTATTTGCTTCACTCCGAGGCATTAAAGCTCATCAGAAATGTTTGCCAATGGTTATATAAAAGGAAGTGTTGGACTGTATTTGTCCTTGTCAGCACTGAACTGCTCCTTCCTTTTCTAGCTGTGATCCTTTTCTCCCATCCTTTGCCGGGACCGTCCGTGCTCTGAGCACTCGCTGTCAGCACCTACAGGTCCCTCTAAAGAGTCTGCGATGATCTTGTATCCAACACGGGCTGATGCTCTCTGCAGGGGGCTGATACCAATAATGCACCAAATAACCAGCTGTGTGGAACAGAGGCCCCAAAAACATACGGTTTTAGGTCCAATACTTTTCCCTGCAGGATGATTAGCAAGTTCTTCATTTGCATCAGAGCCTCTTCAGGGATCGCAGCGGCTGAGTCGTTAGGATCGGCTCTGTTTGGGTGATGACGATAAACCCCTGTCCTGGGGGAATTCCGGTGAAAGCCACAGCCTCAGACTGCGGAGCTGATGGCGTGATTTCGGATGCATGCGGTGCCTTCGCTCCCCCTGTTCTGAGTGGTTTTGTGAAGAGGCCGGAGCTGTGCACATCTCAGGACACGGCTGAATTTCAGGAGCAAACACAAGGGTGTGGGAGCATTTATAAGCATGTGAGCGCTGATTTTACCTATATAAAAAAAGAAACCTTTGGTTTTAAAAGCATTAAGATTGTATAAACACGACACTCTCCAGAGCAAACTGCAAAGCAATAAAATCCCAAGCCATGGGCACCTCTTACCCGCTCTTTAATGACCGTACAACACATTTCTGCTGATGGCAAGAGGTTTATTCCTACAACAAAGAGCTTCCTTCTGCCTCCGACAAATAATGCAACCGCCACCTCCCAGCGCGGGAACCTACCCTGCCTTTATCTGGAGGTGCGAAGGCAGCAGAGCCCCACTTGTGGGTCCACCAGATGGGGTGGCAGCCGAAAGTGCTTGGCCACCTACCTTTATGGGAGAAGGATGCCTGGAGCCCATCTGCCCTCCTGGGGGCTGCACGGGAGGCAATGTTTGGGCCCTAGGGCTGTGAGCAGAGCTTGAGCAGCTCTGCCTCAGCTGGGAAGTACGTGCTGGACTGAAGGAGAACATCCCATTGCGTGGATGAAGCCCCCGGGTGCAGTCAGCCGGGCCCAGGAGATGTTCAGGGTGGGCACGTGCACGCCGGCTGCACAGGCGGCAGGGCTCTGTGCTTGGGGTAGGGCTCAGGACGTGCGTTATGCCGAGGATTGTATTTGCCAGGAAAAAGGTGTGTGAGAAAATTCAGACGCTGAAGCAAAGAACCTTAATAAATGGGATTTAAATAATAGATCTAGCTGAAAATCCCCAGAAGACGGATTTTTTATCCACACATCAGGTGCTGTAAGCTTAGAAAAAGATAACAAAAAGTTCCTCAGACAGAAAAGGTTGCGTTTCTGCTTTAATTGAAAAATCGTATGTGGTATTGATATTCCTAGAGAGATGTTATGTTAAGAAGGAGTTTATATGGAGAGATGTATCATCACTCTTTGGGGGTAAATTAGATTAAAGTGATTTGCAGTTATCCCCATGCTAAGTAGTATAAACGGAAGAAATTGAAAGTTAAAGTTGTACTTCAAAAAGTGCAGGCAGTTCACCGAGGAAATCCTAACTCCGCTCTGCCGTAACACGCAACCATCGGCTGAGTGTTAGAGCAGAATTGTAGCTTTCTGGGCCCATAATCAGATTCATCTGTCTCTTCTTTACAGTGTCATGGCAGAGCGGAATTAAGAATATTTGCATGCCTTAAATCGAGTCTTTCTGCTTTAATTGTGTAATTATGGAAATCACTATTTAGGGATCCGTAGTTATGGCTATGTTGAATTTTGCACTTCAGGCAGGCACACAATCTCTTTGTTAAAGAGCATTCCCCGCAAAATCCCAGCATCTACTTTTTGAATATCGAATACATGTCCTGCAAATTCATTAATTAACTTATCAGTTAAAACTAATTAAAAATCGGCCCTTTAACGAATCTAATGCATTGTGTCAGACCTGTCTTTTTTTTCCTGAAGATCCTATTAACAGAATAATGCAGACCCTGCAACCTTCCTGTGTAATTAATACTCGCTGAAACCTTACATATAAATTTCACTCGGAGAATTTATTTTGCAATGAATGATCTCTTATGAGATTATACTTCATAACTGAAAGTTTATTAAGCCAGGCTGGTTTGCAAGGTTTTCCTCCGCTTTCCCGCAGGGATTTGCCTCCCTTCCAGCTCCCGTGGTCCCCAAGAGCAGGGTCACAAGTGCAAGCCCAGCCCGCGTTTGCTGGGGCGCTCGTGCCGCTCTGCTGGAGTGAAGCTTCACGGAGCAGCGAGCTCTGGAGGTTGTGGCTGCTCTGGAGCAACACGAAGCAGCCAGATACATGGGAGAGTTGGGCCATAAGCGTTAGTTTGAATAATTAACGTAAGTTGTCTTTTAAAGTCATTATAACACCTTTAGTACATTGCGTGTGGGCCATGGGATGGGAGGTTAAAGAAGCGACATATTTCCTAACTATTTTTTTACCGTCACAAATAGAATATACTAAATACATCACTGAACTGGTATAATTAATTTTATTAGCACTCATCTGGGGTGCTCCAAACCATCCACTCACGGCTTCACCGCGCATGAGTAATGCATCCATCCCAGGTGCATGCCAGTAAAACCCTTTGTGCCGCACCGCCGCAGCCAGCGTCACCTCTGAAAACAGCTCGTAAACTTCCCTGGGCTTATTCAAGAGAAAGAGCCTGACCAAAACGTAACATATAGTCATTTATAATCCTGCCACAGCTGCTGACCCACCTCGGGTAAGTCTGGGCTGTGCCCAATCCAGTTGTGCAACTGGCAGAAAATCGCGGATCCTCACCGAATGGCACTCAGGAAAACTCGGGATTTCTTTAATGGTAATAATCACTAACTTTACTCAGCTCTCACTGAAGTTTGCTACCCCTCAGAGATGAACCGAGAAAAAAAAAAATGGGAAAATCGAGTAAGTCTGAAAAGGGCACATTTAAAAAGGCATTTTAAAAATGAAACGGTGGCACGTAGCTCTCCTTGACTGAACCGTGCTCGGTTCCCCCACGACATCGGCTTGGATAAAGAGAGTCCCGTTCCTTCCCCGAGCACCTGTGCGCTAGCAGCACGTAGCAATGAGGGATTTTCGCCCCTCCCCGCGAAGCAGGGCTGGCAGCCCCATCCTGCCGTGGGACGGAGCAGCTCCTCGGCTGTCCGGGACCCTCGGTTCCTCCGCTGAGCCGGGAGCCCTTCGCCACCAGCCCCTCTCCTGGCCTTGGAGCTCGTCCTCCTGCTGCGCCGCTGAGCCTCTGCTCGTAAATTAACAAATTGCGAATACAACATTAAATAATGGCAAATGCATATAACAAACAAACAAATAAATATTTCCAGTGCTTTATTAATAGTATTTTGACAGCTTCATTAGGTTGGTGAAATTTCAAGATACTTAATGAAATAATGCTTCATCCCTTGGCTTGTGATATAAATTCTAATGAAATGCGCAATTCCAATTCATCACCAACAAACTGTGATGCTCTGCTCAGAAGGCACTATCATGCTGCCAAGGTTTTTATTTCCCTGACATTATGATCTTAACAATTTTATTTTAACAGTTAGACTGGTAGAGCCTAATAAGTTAAACAGCAGAATAAAAGATCCCTCTGCAAGGAAAAAAGTATATGTTTAGGTGGAAGAGACTTCAGAACAGATTATGGGTTGTTTTATATTCTAAATATGACACATTAATATCTACTCATTTAATACTATAATTTTTTTAAAGTTCCTTTCACTGAAAGATGATCTTTATTTCTCTGAAAATTGCCTAGTGGAATCCCCACTTGTGCAAATGATAAGTGACTGCCGCATACCAAGAGCTAAATGCTCCAGAGCTCAACGGAGCTGCCCTTAAATGAACAAAGTAAATGGAAAAAAATTAAGTAGAATTAATATTATTAAAGATAATAATATAAATTATTAGTAGCATGCTATTAAGGTCAGATTAATCCCACTACAATTCAATTGGAATAATACGTGCAATTTATGCAATCACAAATGTTTTAACATTTCAATTACCTTTTTGGCATTCTGGAAACCTGTATTTTACATTCCGGAGCAAGGCAAACACTCCCCCGTGCCGGGGGCTGAGGCACCCCCGGAGCCGCCCTCCCCCCGGAGGAGGCAGCGCCCCGGTGGGGGCAGCCCCCGAGCNCCCTCGAGGGGCTACATCACGAATCGAGGTCTGAAAGGCAGCTGCAGCCTCCCATCCGAAGCTGGTCCTCTGCCTTTGGGTGCGGAGGTTGGCACCCCTCGGCTCCGGGTCGGGGTTCCCCAGGGACGTGGGCTCTCCTGCCCCTGCGGCGCGACGAATGATTAGTTCAGATGAAACCTCTGTGCGTGGCTTAGCCCACAGAGGATGACATGCAGCGTGTTTGCAGGGGTCACGCTGTCCCGTGGCCGGGAAGCTTCAGTCTCAGCGCCTCTGCCCCCGTGTTCGTACTGGGGACCCCTGCCAGGGGTATTTAAAAGGTGCGCGGATGCGGCTCTTAGGGACGTGGTTTAGTGGTGGACTTGGCAGCGTTAGGTGTACGGTTGGACTCGATCATCTGAAAGGTCTTTTCCAACCTAAATGATTCTGTGATTCTATGGTTCTATGAAAAAGGCACGACTCCAAACCACGAGCATCAGATTGGTTTGCTCGAGCGGGGACCGGTGTGTCTCAGTATTTGCTAAAAAGTCAGGCCCATGTTGCATAACACAGCTGATGTCTTTGGGGAGGCACCAAAAGCTCAAGGGTCCCAAAGCTGCTGATTTGTGCCCCCAAGCAGGGACGTCCATCAGGCGCAGGAGACCCGTCCCCAGAGCTCTGAGGTGTGCAGCATTGCTACCAGCTCCACCTGCAGCAAGTGCAACTGAAACCTGCTCTGAAATGCTTTGGATTCATTCGCGTCATCCAGAGAGCTGAACAGCTTGGCAAAAATCAGCAGCTTTACATTTCACTGAATACAACTGATTTCTGAAGCAGTTGTCTTTCCTCCTTTTCCACTTGCTGGAGCAACTGGAGGCTCTTTGAGACAGGGACCATCTTATTTGATGTTTGTGCAAAGGCTGGCAAGGAAGCCCTGTTCCCAAGGGGGATCTCCTGATCCTGTAGAAATGCAAACAATAAATAAGACAGCAGTGAAATTTTAACTCAAAAGGAGTTTTGTGGCTGGCTGTGGGTGCAGGATCAACCTTCACTCCACTCGTTTTGCAGCAGGACAATTGTACATTCACCATAGTGGGACGGTGACACGGTTGGGGGCTTACAGACTGAATCCCGTTCCAACCGTTCTGCAAGCTCCTTGTGTGCCTAGGGGCTGTGGTCTCATGCTGGGTCTGTGTAGGATCACCATTACAAACACCTGCAAGGCCCCTGTACCCCATCACCGACCCACCTTCCACCCATAGTACTGGGGCACTGGAGCTGGAGCTCCAGTGTCCATGGCTGTAGTAGCACGGAGGTCAGTACAGGGTGGAAAACCTGATTACAAGCTCAGGTAAACACTTGGGCATGGAGGCAGGGCTGGTGGTGACATGGCTGCGGCTTCACTGGGAGTGGGACCCATCCTGCTGCTTGTAGACAAACCCTCCATTTCGTCTGCGTGAGCTGCACTGGAGACCTACGCCAATCCTGTTCCCTACTTCATTGCTCCTCGCAAGGATAAATATATCAGAGACCGCGAGGGGTTCAGTTATTTTCATAATGGTGGTTATACAAATAATCTTGGTTTTAGATTAAAAATAATCATAATTTTGTCTGCTTTTTACAAAATGTTCTGCAACAGCAGGCCATAAGCCAGCAGCTGTCCCTAGATAAAATCTATACAAAGTAAGAGAGGGCAATTTGCCATCATTTTTAAAGACATGGGTTTTAAATACTGTAACTACAATGACAGAGGACAAGCTCAGGAAAAGTGGAAATCTGTGGCATGGTTCACAACCGTGACCGAAGGGTGGGAAATGGCTTATTTCAGAGAGTCCAGGCAACACGCAATGTACCATTTGCCCTCGAAGGAAAAAGTCTTCTGTAGACTCTCTCAATTTAAGCTTCCTCCAATGCCCCGAGGAGCTTATGAGCTGCTTGACCAAGATAATGGCACTGACATTTTTGGATCTTCTCTGTGTCACTGTTATTAATTTTATGATCTAATTTTATCATTTTTATCATCTTTTTCAAGTAGTCAGCGTACACCACAATTAGGGTTCTTTTTCTTGTTGATAATAACAGCTCCCATTATCTATAACTCATCAGCTAGATTTTTCTTTAATGCATTTGGCTTCCCTTATCAATTTTCTACCACTCAGAAATGTTAAATTGTCTTGATTACTAGCTTTTCCCTTTTTTCCATTCTTTAGATGCTGTTCCTTTTTCTAATTGCTGCTTTCATTTTCACCTAGAAAGACCTCAAAATCAAACACCATTCTTTTAAAATTATAGTGGAAATATAACTTTTTAGCCAGGTTGTGAACTCATAGTGGGGACTTTTCATTTTTCACTCATTTACTTACGTGTTTATTTTTCTTCCCGGTGAGTTTCACTCGTCTCTTTATTCAGCTTCACAGATCCAGGGAAAAGCACCAGGTATATATTACTGGTTGGGACTGTCTTTTATTATCCCGTAATTAATGTAATCAGGTCATGATCACCAGTCTCTAGGCAACCACCGATTTCTAGTTCAGTGATCAATTCATCTTTATCCATCATAATAAGATCTAAAATAGAATTACCTCACGTTAGGTGCCATCCCTTTTGTGTTAGAAAATTATCATATATAATTTTTAGAGATGCCACTGATGTTTTATTACTGCCTGCAGGAGGTCTCCAGCATTCACCTCCTACAATAATGTCCCGCGGAAAAGGGCAAGTTTTCTTTTGGTACCCTACAGACAGGTGCACCCAGCACGGGGTCTGATGGCATGTACCAGCCCGCAAACAGCCTCTTCCCACAATGTCAGTTAACACATTGCACCGTGCACATGTTACTGCTTATCAAAATAGCGAGAATTGCCACTTCCTCTCATTTATGGCCAGATAAGAGATCACAACTATTTCTTCTCTTTATATTCCTTCTTATCTTGCTTCAATATGCTCATGACCCCCAGAATTTCTTCGTATGAAGAAGATCCTCCAACCCTTCATAAGACCCTCCAACTCATCCATCCCCCTCGTTGTGCAATGCCAGGCAAGCCCAAGGCTGTGGGCATGAATGGAAGAGCTTCAAAGTTGGGTCGCCACCAGAATAATGGAGGGAATTGCATCCAGCCACCTGTGATGTGTTAAGTTATAAAGATGTTTTGAAATTTTTTTGATCAGTTAGGGTAAATCAGAAGTTTGAGAAGTGTAATGAAAACTGGTGATTTAAAAAATCAATCTTATTGAATACAACTGACTTTTAAATCAACATTGTCGTCGTATTTCTGTCCATTATTATTTCCTCTTGGCTGGTTTTAGACTGAAAAAAGACTGACTGTTTTTAGGCTTTGGAGCTGAGATTGCGTCTTATATCTGTGTAGATCCTGGGAAAGAAGTCCTGTTCCTGTTTGGCATATTTAAATGGCGCTGTAAGTGAAACAGTAAATAAGTCTGTAACAGTAATACTCAGTTTCGCAGGGAGTCCTTTGTGATCAGCAGAACCAGGGCTGGAATAGAGCTGGTATCTCCTGCAGTCTTGAAGGCTAGGGTAAATCTGTTGAAGCTTTCTGTCCTAATGTGGACAGGGAGACATGTAATCCCAGGAGGTGAGGAGCAGCCGAGCTCATCTGGGCTCTCCAGCTTCCCGAAGGTGGGTCCTCCCACGGCCGGTGGAAACCGACACACAGAGCATCTGTCCTGGGTGTCCAAAGAGTTGACACGAACACGTCACCCCCTTCCACTCATGACAAATACTGCACCGTGCCTTGGCAGCCCTGTGGCAGGGCATGTGGGGTCGTCCCTTGCTCCATTGCTGGTAGACATCATGGTGGGTCCTGCATCCCTTCCAGGGGCAGAATGAGAGGTGGGTCTCTGCCCTCGAGCATCGCTCTTAGTGTTCCGCTGTCAAATGGAAGTACTAAAAATCAGTCTCTTGTGTGGGACTCTGCAAGGCAATATTTTCAAGGCTGTGTCAGGCTGCCTGAGCAGAGGGACGGAAAGATAGCTAGATGAAAAAATAATTAGAATAATTATTTGAAAATCAATAACTGTCTGAAACAGCAATCAATTAACCTGGAGACATTTCAAAATGAGATCTATACTGACTGGGCAACTGAGGTCCAAATGATGACTTAAAATTTGCCCTAGATAACCTTAAATTGCCCTTCACTCTAGGTCCACCACAGTCAGCAGCCAGCCCTGAATCACCAATGGCCCCGGTTTCAGAGGTGGCCAACTCTGGGAAGAAGAGGGCTTCCTCTTGTTCAGCGCTGTCCCAGGTCTGTCATTGCAGTGGAGGGATTGGAGGCACCCCTACAAAGAAATCAAGAGACATATGGAGAGAAGCACATCTTGCAGGGTGAGGACTTGCCTCCTTGTTCAACAGAAGAAATCCTGGAAGGAAATTTTAGAGCATTTGGATTTGTAGACCTTAAACAGGGTCAAGCTGGATCATGTCTACTGCAAAACAGAGTTGTTTTTAGGGGCTCCTGGAGGCAGATCACCTCTCACAGAGCCTTGGAAAATTGGCTGTTTTATTTTTGGACTCTAGCATGTTTCTAGGAAGGGCTGAATAAAACTGAGGGCTGTTTTCTCAGCTTAAATAAAAAAAGAGATTTCACAAATGTGACCTTCTGTGGACTGACTACATGAAAACTGCAAAACCAGCCTTTAAAATGTTCAGCAAACCCTTTTCTAGCATCTCTGCTGCATACCCTACCGGGCATCAAAAGCAGTAAGAAATGGAAGAGGCCCAACAGTTGACCTAAGGCAGAGGCTATGTTGAGACGTCCCTTCTGCTGCTGCAAATTCTTAGCCCACTGCCCACAGTCGCTCGGGTGTTTTTTCGTCTGGGTGAAGGGGAAGGTCATCTTCAGGTTCAGCAGCAGGCACAACTCACAACACATCTACGTTATGAGCGACCAACCCTCTGCCTCAGGTCCCACCACATGTAACACGGTCCCATCTGCGCGCTCCGTACCCTTCTTTGAGCTCTGCCTTGTTTCCCTGGCAGGTGTAGCGATCCGTGCCCGTACTTTGTGCTAAGTTTGTAAAGTGCTTTAGGATCCAGTGACAGGTGTTGAATATTTAAAGCAGAGAAGAAGGAAAAATGAGCAGGTAGCTGCCAGCTGCCAGCTGCTTTGCCTGCAGCTGATCGCTCTCCCCTCGAGGAGCCCGGACAGTCCTCTCTCCCATTTCACATTAAGCTGGGATTTTTTTTTTTATTTGACTTCTCTGCAAAGAAAAGACGGGGATGGACAGAAAGCAATGTTGCAAAGAGCATATTTTTTCCTTTTAATCCAGCAACCTAAATAAAATTAATAGATTTAACCCAATTTTTTTTCATATTGATAGTCTCCGGCTAGTCCCTTATTGTTTCCTCAGGGCTTGAATTATGGTGCAATAATTCACGCTGAGTTGCATGGACGGCACTCGGCTTTCAGCCTTGTGCCTGACAATGCTCCAGGCATGAATTATTGTACTATAATTCATACCTTGTCATATCTTATTGCCGGAACATCCCCTAAATGACAAAGCTGGATTCATTAAGTAGAAATTCAGTCAAAACTTGGGAAAGGCAGTTGATGGCAGGAAGGACCATGTACTTAAGATCTTCATCTGTGTCATTCCAGTCTAGAAAGGAAAAGCCCCAAACAATTAACATAGAGGAAGAGGTTTATACATCTGTGTTTCATTGCCTATGTGTGTAACTATCTTGGGTGGAATTTCTCCAAGTAAAGAGGGATGACTTCCAAACTAGATGCCTGTTTGTGGTCCAGATGTATTGGCCAGCTGGTCCACAAAAGGCTTTTCAGCTGTCTAGGTTCCCGTGCAGACCAAATAGTCTGCTTCGTGGGGACGTCAGCAGCCATTTGCGTGTAAAAGATGCTCACAAAGTGGTCAAAAGTCAGTAAACACCTTCACAGGCACAAGCACACACGGGGTCCTGCGTACTCTTTTCTGCACACACTCCTCTTCCACCACGCCTGCCCTAAGACACTTCTGCCAAAAGACCTTTGATGTGTCTCCCTGTCTCCCAGGGCTCACGCACAAGACAAGCCGCACAAGGCATCAGCACCATCTACCGTGGCAGGAGGGAGGCCTCAGGATCAGACCGTGCCGAAAGCAAAGGTGCAAGCTTTGCCATCGCTGTGCGCTGAGCACCCCTCCCTCCTGCAGCCCAGCTCCATCCCACCGCTGGGGCTGGGTGGGGACGGTCGGCTGGTGTCACACACCCACCCCTTGGAGGGCACAAGTACAGCTCCTGCCTTCTTGGTGAGCCGTGTGTCCTTGGGAAGGCACAAGCCTGGTCCAGGGAGCAGACTGCTTTTTTTGCAGCCTGAGCTCATAGAAAGGCACCCCTTAAGTTAAAAAACGTGTCTGGGGAGAAATGGCTATTTTGACAAATAGCGGTAGGCGGCTGGAAAATCAGCAGGGACTGGGAGACATTTCGAGGAGGTGAATCTCAGCAAGGCTCACCCTGGGCTGTGCACGGTGAGCCAGCCCAAGGCAGACGGCGTAGACATCTTTCTGCGCAGAGTGTGCTAAATGCAGTCACTCACAGAAGCAACATCTTGCTGGTGTTTGGGGTAGTCGAGAGGAATCACTGCCAAACATCTAGGTGCTTAAAACAGCACCAGGCATCTGCTGTGAGTCAGATAATTCACACCCTTCATGCCCACTGCAGTTTAAAACATTTCAGTCGAAATATTGCTTTCTGCTGAGCCAACTCATGCAGGAAGCAGCCTGCGCTCAGATGGTTTGTGTAGTCGTCCCCCGCCGCTGCTCCTCCGGCTCTCCCGGTCCTCCTTGCTAGGTATGAGCTCACTTTCAAATGGTTGCAGTGGTGAAAAATGTGGCCACTTCCCCAGCTACTTGTTCCTGCCCATCGACCAGCCCTGCTAGACACGGGAGCAGTGGGAGCACTCCCAGATCCACTGCAGGCAAAGTGAGTTAATGCATTTCTGCCAGCAGAGTGGCAGTGGAAGGGACAAACGGGGAGTGACAAGTGGCTGGAGGTGACAGGATCTTCACTTGGAGGAGCTCAGTTTCTTCTGCAGAAACACGGCAGATATACTGCTCAAGAGGTCTCGTGACAACAACCAGTGCTTGAAATTCAGCACCTGGACTTCAGAGTGGATTTTGTAATGCTGCGGTAGATGCCCACACGGCAGAGCTCTGGGGCTGTGGCTGGCAGGAGCACAGTGACTGAGCACTGGGATGCCTCATTCAACAGGAATCTCAAAGAGTGTTATACCTTGGACTTAACCACCTTCCTCAGGACTGCAGACAGGCACTCTGGTGGGACAGGCTCCAGACTGTGCTAAGACCCAAATCTCACATGATTTCATCTTAAAACCAGAGGAGCAGTGACAGTGCCCACCTGCTGGTCTCAAGCTCGAGAGGTAAAACGCTGTATGCAGCATAGGTCAAAATCCACCAGCTTCCCCAGGTTCATCTGTCAGGACATTTGTGCTGTCCTGTGTTAAAAGAGCAGCTGGAGAAAGTGCAGGACAGCCTGTCCCAGCTGGCATCCTGGCACAGTGCAACAGTAGGGAGGTATTTGAAAAAGTGCATCACAAATAGACAATATTGCAAAACCAACAGCCATTTGGCTAACTCTACCCGAGGAGGCCACTTTTGACTTGCACATGGTCGTCAGTGCAGATGTAAGAAAAATGTCTTATGCAGTGGGGAATGGCTCACCTCGTGTCTCAGGTGAGCCCGGTGATGACACCCTGGACCACAGTGAACCTCCGAGCCAGCTCTCCGTTGACTGTTAATGCAGCAGAAGGCAACAAGCTCAGATGGAGGCAGATCTCAGAGAAGTTAGAAATCCCCCCAGCTGGCACACATGCTGTATCCAGCTGGCAGAGGCGAGAGCACAGAGCCCTGAAGAGGTGAAGACAGAAGGGGAAACCCAGGCACCATGTCACACCCTGGCAGGTCTGGCAGTGTTTGCACTAGCACACGAATTCAGTTCAATGCTTTCCTGGTGGATGTAAGCACCTCTAAAGAAAGCATCAGCTGCAGAAGTAGTGTTTACTGACAACTGGAAATAAACATGTATTACCATTAGTTACCCATTAATTAGTTGACTAATAACCAGTTAAGCCAGCTTGTTATTTAGTGGCTGAGTCTTCCCTGTCATCCTGGATTATTACAATAATAACCATTACTCTGCATGCTCCTGCATAGCACCACTGGTCACAGTGTCATCCAGAAGGGAGTATAGCACAGCCTGCAACTACCTTGCCGCTTCTTTCACGCCTCGCTGAAAACCTGGTCCTGCCAAGCATGGTGGCAAAATACCATAAACTGTCATGAAACCAAATGGTAGCTTATATGTCAAGTCCAGAAATCTTCTAGGATAGTAGCTGTCACAGTCTTGGGGCAGACCTTCACACCACCTTGCACCGAGGCTGAACCCAGCTGTGAGCCGTGGCAGGGACAGGCAGCAAAGAGCCTCGAGCAGGTGAAACAAACCCAGCCAAACAACCCTAACTGTGGCACGCAGCCAGCTAATTTTTCTGACCACAAGGAGCACTTTAGCCTGTTAAAATCCGCTTCGGGATATTCTATGGGCCTGTCACTGCAAGAAAACGGGCTCTTTCCTCCAAGACTGTTGACGTAGCTTATTACTGAATACTCGTCTGTTTGCAGATGTTCTATATTTTCCTGACATGAAGTTTCTTAACATCCCTTTTAAATTGTCTTTATGCTCACAATGTTGATGCATAATCTCTTTTTTCCTTGAGAAGTTACTGTAAGTGCCTCGTGCAATGATGAGATGAAAGCCTTCTTTGTGTTCCTGCCAATCCAGTTTGTATGCCTCTGTTTGTCACCTGCAGATAAAAGCTCAGGGATGTTGTTTAGAGCTAGTCTATGAAGTAGAGACTCAACTGGAGGCAAGGACAGGAGGAAAATATTAGCAAAGCAACCACCTAATTCTTGACAATCCCAGCACCAGCCATTGTGAAGCTTTGCCCAAACAAGAATCCCTACCTAAAGCCTCTTAGGGTGGCTTACGTGAGTACATTACACTTCAAAGAGGGAACACACGAGGCCAGTTCCTGTAGCTCAGCTGATGAGTGGTAACTCATTAAGCTGCAGTAATTTGGCAGGTCTGTGTTTACTTATATCTCAGCTGGAGCATCACATTTTGTGAACCATTTTTTTCCAAACAGAGCACATACCAAAACGTTTTGGACTGTGTCAAGCTGATGAAACCCTGTCATACAGACCATTGCGTGGCTTAAAACCGACATCTTTAAATGATGAAAGTCTGCCTATAGATCCTTTCATTACATATGGGACCAAGTTTCCTTTGTTTATTTTTAGCCAATTAGAAACTGGTTTAAGCTAAAGCAAAATCATACCTTTTGGGGACAGACAGAGGCTTTGTGCCCTTGGTGGTTCCTCTGAATCCCTCTCCACCTCCACACACCACAGCACCCTTTCAATCGTCATCTGCCCACGCTTGCTTGCCAGGAAACCCCGTCATTGCTCACCCGTAGAGCCGGACAGTCCCTCAGTACCTTCTGTAACAGCCTCTCCTGTGGCCACTGATGGGGTGGCCAATAAACCTCCAATGAACATGATGTCCATAGGAACAAACCATTTGAAGAGGGAAGACACGAGAGGAAGACTGCTTTTCCAAAAGTCTTGCAATCTTATCATGGCCACACAGACAGGACCTTCACTCTCTCCAGAAGGTAAATCTTTAAAAAGCCACTTGAAGTCACTGCCGTGTTCAGCCGTTTGCCCACCAGCCAGAAAGTCACATCTAGAGGCTTTCAATCTACTCTCTCCCTGTGGCACACTGTATGTTTGCCAACTTTTGAAACTATTCTGTAAGAGACCCTGCCCAAACAAACTGGAGCTATTTTCTCTCTGTCTGGAGAGTGGTGAAGTGTTACACCAACAAGTTGCGCAGCTCAATATGAGCAGACGTGTAGAGTGAAACAGCTGGCACGGAGCAGTCAGCACCCAGACTGTGTGTGTTCTGGCAGGGTTATTTTGGACTGTTGGCACATTAGCGGATGGAGAGCACCAAGTGTTGCAGGGGCACATTTTCTAGTTTAAGTTCATTTGACAGGACACCACTTTGTGTGCTCTAAGTCCACTCTGCGAGGTGAGCCAAGTATTTGACTGTGGTTGTAGCAATTGGGGATTTATCAAGAAGAAAATTGAGCTGACTCACTTACAGTGTGTCCAGACTTTCTGTATGGGTGTGTGCATGTGGGGAATATCAGGTACTAGAGAGATTTCTAGTTTAGTAGAGAAGTGCATGAAAAGAACCATCACCAACAGCTGAAGTCAGTTACATTTGCATTGGAAACTGGCACAAATTTTAGCAATGAGGGCAATTAATCATTGGAATAAACTGCTTAAGAAACAGATTGAGCTCTCTCCTGCTTGGTCCTTTTTGCTCAGGACTGGCTCATTTCTGGAGATGTTAGTCCAACAACTCACTGGTCCCAGCCCAATGGAAACAGGGTGAAACTGGGATGTGCAGGAGGTAAGACAGAAATTCCTTTCTGGTTTTGATTCCAGTGCTGAGCACAGCCTCCTTTCCCAGTGGAAGATCTCATTCAGGCCAAGGGATTGTCAGCCAGATTGATCCCATCTGAGAGGGTGCTCCCATGGCTCCCATGTAGCCAGGCATAACAGTGTGGTGGGACAGTCCCCCGTGACCATATCCACGTTGCCTCTGGTTTGCACGCATTTGTGCTGTAGGTGAAGCCTCCACTCAGATCTCTCAGCTGTCTCAGTCGCACCAGGAATCAGCTCTTAGTTTGGACTTTCAAAGACAAACCTTGTGATCGGAGAGACAGTTGTGCCTTGTCAGGTTGCAGTTGTTCTGCTTGGTTTAAATTAAGTGCTTATTGGGCATAAGAGAGGTGAGGGGTTTTGCAGGGCTTCATACAAAACATTGTAAAGTTTTGCGTTGGCCTGATTAGAGTGGGAAAATTTCTGAAGTCTTGAAGTCTTCCTTTGTTTCCCACTCAGATCTAATTGTGTTAGCAAAACACCAACAGCATTCTGGAGGCAGTGAGAGGAGAGTAGCATTGTTTAATAACCAACGAAGAACAGAACAGAGAACATGGAGGGAGAGGGTCCTTATCTTAAACCACCAAGAAAAATGTTGCTCCCCGTGACTTTAGCACAGATTATTAACATAGAATAAAACTTCTCCTCAGAGAAGCACATTCTTGAAGAAAGCTTGACGTTGGCTTGACAGTCCCTACTGCGGTAAGCCACAAGGAGAAGACCTGGGTTTTGTGGGATACCTGGAATATGAGACTGCTGTTGCTGTGAAAACACATGGGAAAAGCACACAAAGAGCAAGAAGGTGAGAAAGGCCCCCCGGAAGATCTCCCAGCTCCTCCCTGTCCTGGTCTAGTGGTCAAGCCAGATGGTGTACAACCAGACTTTTACCGGTATGTCTTCAAATGATCATTCACCACTGGAGGCTTGTCTGAATCTCTCCCTGCTTTCTTCCCTCTGACATTTGGGGAGGGATTGGGACTATTGTATTTTTACCTGGTTTGCTGGGAGAATGCTTACTTGCATCCAGGTAGAACAACCAGTCCTTTAAAACATATGGAATATATAGAGATAAGTAGGTATGTGTGTACATGATGACATAACTGTAGAAACTATGGAACTGGAAGGAAAGTGCTCCACCTGGGCCTGACAGGGTTTCTTTATCTGTTCAACAGTTTCTTCTTTTCTTCTTTTCTTTTCCTTATTCATCCCATTGGTGGCCAACAAATGACATCAGAATGCTCAGCCCCACATTTCTTCTTCTTCCTCCTCTACATCTCTGCCCCTTTGCTGTCCTCCTCCTGCTGGCATCCCTAGCTGCGGCAGCCGCTAGTCGAAGGTTAGGCAGAATGCAGACTTTCAGGATTTTAGAGCTGCTTGCATTGTGTGAAAAATGTAGTTTTATTTTTTTTTTCCAAGGTAGGAAAATAGTATGCTTTTCCTCTTCTCTCCTAATGCAAATGTAGCCAAATTGATTTCCCTCCAACTTTCCATAAAACAGATTCATTCCAAGAGGAGAATTTTGGGAAAAGGTACAAGTTTGTGAAGACAGAGTGTTCTCATGGAGGCTGAAATAGTTACCTTAGCTAGAACATTTGTGGCACATGACCTGTGGAAGGCAGGGATTAAAATTAGGGTAGGGAATATCTCTGAATGGGATCACAGAAGAAAGAAGATGGTGATCAAGTTAGAGGATTTACTAGGCAGGTCAGCACCTTATAATGCAGCATGAGGTAGAGATCTCAGCAGCACGGTGACAAGCAGAAAGACGGGTGTGGGCTGAAGTGTAAGAGCAAGCAAGTCTCCCAGCAGAGTTTCTAGCTGGGGGCTTTTCCAAGCCTGTTTTTGAGTCCATTGCAAGCCCGCGGGGTGCATTTTCGGTGCATTACACTGCCCAGTCTGGGCGTCACTGTGGGGAGCGACATGTGGTGTCTCTGCACCCACAAAGCAGACAGGACTTCTGCGATAATGAACACAAGTGAAATGATAATTTATGTTAGGTGCAAACACAGGCTGAAGTTTGCTCCAGGTGGTAGGATGGATAACACTCACAGTTTGGCTGACACTTGTTCCAGATCTTCTAATGAGGGTCTAACATTTTTATTTTCTTTGAGCTTCTTTATGCAGCAAGGTCAATAAAGCACCATTGCAAATCGATTTAAACAAAGGTGCAGGAGCAGATAACTCTGAACTCCTAACTACTTAAAATAGCTGCCACATCCGTAGCGAAGAACAGAGACTGAGTTATTCAGCTCATCTTTGTCAACTAATGAAATAGCCTCCATATGGAAATGTGCTTTTTGCATACATTTTTGCTGAGAACTACTTGAGATTAATATAGGCCAACTCTCTCATTTCAGTTTTCTTTTGAATTACCCCGAAGATTTGTTTATTTACAACTGTCTGAGCATTTGAATATAGTCACTCAATTGATACCGCTGCAAACTAGCTGGAGTTGGACTCTGTATTGACAGACCTGTGAACAGGAGCGAGGAGTGCAGTGGGCTGGGGCACCGAGAAGGGACTGCAGGGATGAGATGCCCAAGCTGTGAGGAAGCCCTAACTGGGCAAGCAGGAGATATTAGAGTTCCCAAACATCTACCTAAGTGCAGCAGAACATCTTTGGGGGTGGCAGGAAGCTGCCTGATTGTGCTAATTTATCCCCAAAGTTCACGTGGCAGGAGAGGCTGTGGGATCGATCATGGAGGGGTATTGGCTGGGCACCATCCTCCCATCTCCTTTCCCACTAGGAACACAGAGCTAGCCAGGACTTCAGTCCTGCCATGAGGAGCAGGCAGCAGCTCCGGACGCTGCTTGAGGCCCCCCTGCCTGCTCGGTCGGGCATTGGCAAAGAGCGAGTGTGGAAATGCCGTGGATGCGTGCGGGCAGGAGGCTGCCCTGGGGTGGGCAGGGCGCCCGCTGGGCGAGGGAGCAGAGCGGACTCTCCACGGTGCCATCGCGTGGGCAGGTCCACAAGCTTTTTTGCAGATAACCTGTTATATGGGACTTCCCAATGTGTGTTGGGATTTTCCACTGGGGTGGGGTTCCTTCTGCTGCTAAATTGTTCCCCCAAGGCAGAAGGTGCATGTGAAACTGGAGATTTAAAGATGTCAAATGTTCAGTTTCTCTCTTGGAGGGAACGGTATGCTCAGACCAACCTGGGCAAAAGCAGGAGTGCTGTACCAGTGCACACAGTGCTATCTGGAGACCTGGTGTCTACCTCCAGACCAGCCACAAAGCCTCAGTGCCTTGAATCTAGGCGAGCTGAGGTTGTGCCCACACTGTTTTTGGGAGCCTTCCTTGAGTCTGAGGTCAAGTTTCCTGTGCCATACTGTCCATGGGCAAGGAGCTTAACGGAGGTCCATTCTCCTCCACGCTCGCAGGGTCAGCTGGGACCAGAGCAGCAGATGGCATTCAGCCAAGATGGCCCCTGGTCTTGGGCTGTGAACTCATGTAGACCCAGGCTGAGCGTTTGGCTCCTCTTCCAGGCTAACCTCCGGAGGTGTACACAGCCGCAGCCCACGAGCAAGGTCCTTCCCTGGGAGTTTGTACTATGCACAGGGCTAGGAGGTGCAAACCCTCCACGAGACAGAAAGTCTTTATTCAGCCTTGCTGGAGATACCAATGTGGGGATGTTTCCTGTGGGTGGCTTAGCTGTTTCTGTTTTGCATTTTGTGCTAATGCTCTCCCTGACCATCTAATGAGCAATAAAAAAATCCTTGCTAAAAGTACAATGAGCATCACCAGCTCTGATTCTGTTCAGCACTGCAACAGTGGTATTGAAATCCAGGGTGGTACGCTGGCATGGGGCTGGCGTGATGTGGCACACAACCCCTGTGTCTGCCCCAGCCCCCCTGGAGTCCTTGGGGGATGTCACGTTGCCCCTCAAGGTGCTCAAAACCAGAGACCAGGGGATGAACTGGGTCTGACGGAGAGCTCAAACACTGCAATTCCTAGCAATGCCAGTCATGCCGGAGCAGCAAGCAGCAGCTGCTGTCACCAGAAGAATTGATGCTGAGATTTTGACCCTTACGACAGAAATGTGGTCCCGGATCAATACGGTGCAGTATTTAACAGACCTGACAGCAGGCTCCTCGACACAGAAACCCCGACGGCTCGCTGGTGGCCCTGGGAGGGATGCGGCTGCTCTGGCTCGCGAGCATCAGGTGAGAGCTCCAAGGAGCGCTCAGGTGCAGAGCACCTGCTCTGAAAACACTTTCAACGTTGGTTTTTTTCAGACTTCTCATTTCTTGAGTATTGTTACTTTAGCTTTTTATTTAGTCTATGCTCTATTTCATAAGGTGTATTTTATGAATGAATACTACATTGTAACTTGTATAAAATAAACCTGTAAATGAATAGTCCTAAAAAGAAAATGAAAAAAACCTTGCCAATAAGATGAAAAATATTGTTGTGTGGTAATTATTACTGCTAAATTTGGACAGAAAAATTCGTTATGACTTTCTTCAAGTATTTCAACAAATTAAACCTCAAATATCTATTGAAAATTATATATCTTGATAAATCTGCTTTTTAGGACACAAATTTCAATCAGTTCTAACATTAACAAGAAAAGCCATCACACTGGGTAAGGGTACTTGTCAGGGAAGCACCTTTGCTAGCCTAAGCATGGGGAATTCCAGGCTCTGCACATGCAGGGAGATGTGGTTTCACTGTTGGTACTTGCAAAGATCCTCATAGTGTTGCTTGGATGCTCGGAAGAGCCAGGAAGAGAGGAACATTCAAATACTTGAGCCGTCTATGAGCATGTCTGTTAGACACTGCAGAGAAGCCAGTGCACCTCTTGTGATTGCTGCTGTTGCAAAATAAGCAATCTCTATAGCAAAGCAGTCAAAGAGACCAGAAAAGCTGCTCCGGTCGAAGAGACCAGTGTGCTGACCGTGACCATGTGCTGCTGCTTGGCTCCAGTCCCTGCTTGATTCACCTGAAAGCTGTCACCGAGATGCCATCAGAAGAGGCTGCAGGGAAAGGTTCAACCTAAAGCAGGTGATGCTTAGGTGCCAGTCAGAGAACCTGGCACACAGGAGCTGATAGCGCCTGTGCAGAGACCGTGATGTTAAAGACTGTCAAGGGGACCCTGCTACGGGGCAGAAGTGCCTTTCCCGAGTGGGGTCAGCACGATTTGCCTCTGCTGCTGCACGTGCTCAGGGCACGCGGGACTGGAAACCTGGTGCGGACTCTTATGGAGTAAAGTCCGGTTCAGCTACCCCTGGAAACCAGACCCAGTGACACTCTGGTGGAGCCTGCTGGCAGCCAGGGCTCCTCGCTGCCTCGTTGGGGCAGCCAGCACATTCATGGGTAGGCAAACAGCCGCGTTTCCACCATGCACTCCCACGAGGCTGTCTTGGCCAGGACTTTCTGCTTGGCTTAGTATGACAGACGACCATGACACCAAGCAAAAGTTGTAAAGTGCAGCTAGGCCAGCTCCAGGTACTCCGGTCTGATCAGCTGGGATCCTTTACGGGGCCCTTGGGGTACCCCGGTCCCCACCCACAGCTCGGCATGCCCCAGCCCATGTGTGAACTGAAATCACAGCAGAATGACCAGTTTCTATGCTTTCTTTTGCCAAACTTGTCTCATCTGTGTGTGGTGCGGTTCATTGAGCTCATTGAGATGTGGCATGTCCCCTTCCTCTCTTTGCCACATAAACCGGCTGCTGAGTACGGCATGTGATGGAGAAGAGAGGAGACATTCACCAGGCGAGAAAGGATATTGCCTGAAGTGTCCCCACCTCTGCAAAGGCTCTGACATGGAAAGAGGAAGCCGTAAGCTCCATTTCGTGGCATGGTACCAAGATGGCTCTGGCTCAGCTGTGCTGCTGGTGGAGTGACACACTGGAGCGCAGGAGCTGCCTTTTCATCTTGGTGGGGACAAAACCAGGTTTCCCTGCAGACTTAGAGGGTATCCTCACGGTCACAAAACCATGAGGCATGAACCTTGATAATGCGGCTTCCACACACTGTGAGCCTGCTCTGAAGGGATGAACTTGCTTGCAATTTTCTGTGCATTTTACTGTGCCGGGCAGTTCCCACCCTGTGTGAAGGGGCACAAGCCAAAGCATTTTGCTATGCTGCAAGCAGGCAAATAAAGACAGAAGCATGAAATGTGAAAGATTTTGATTGGAAAGTTCTGCCAGTCTAAATAAAACTGTTTTTCAAGCTTCATGCCTTATCATCTGGATTTGTGGCTGGCAATAACAGAAGGTACTGCCAACCAGCCGGCGCTCCGCAGATCTACCCAGGTGGGCCTTCTGCATCTCCTGTTTGTATTTCATCAGGGGAGGCTCAGTGCACCATATCAGTCCTTTGCCCATCAGATAAGAGTGTAAAGTACTCAGCTAATGCAAATGTATAGTAAATCAATAACATGCCACTACTAATACACTTTAATTAAAGCACAACAGACTGCAGCTCCTCTGCAATTACAAGGAAAGAGAATTGGCTGATGTGGCATCAGGAAAAGGCAGCTCATAGATTTGAGGATAAAAGAAAACCTGTCCTAGAAGTGGACCGGGGAGCGGGAGGGATCTGAGCAAGGAACAGTGGAGTTCAAAGGGAGAAGGCAGGGGCTGGAAAACAACAGCACGAGCTGCGCCACCAACACACACGTGGAGAATAGAAATATCCCGTGGGGTGGGAGAAGGACATTGGGGAAAGCAGTGCCCGTGGAAGAAAGATGAAATGGATGGTGACTCACAGCTGCTGGAGCTGAGACCCTGAATGACTTACCAAAATCTCTCTTCACAAAGGGAATTTCAGTAAAACAAATACAAATGATGAGTGAGGCACTCACAAGACAAAACCGAAGGGAAGTCAGGAGCTAAAGACATGTATTGGAAAATGTCGACCAAGGCTCACCGCCCGCGCAGGGCTCTGCATCCTCCTGGGGGTGAGGGCAGGACTGTGCCATATGGGCAGCATCACCCGACGTGCTGGCCCAGGACTTCTGCAGGCCAGGAGGTCCCTGGCGGGATGGTGACTCCTTTCAGTTCCCACCAACTCTGCCCTCACGAGCCTGCCGTCGAGCCTGCCGCCACTGGGAATAGCCACGTTTTTTAGAGCAAAGTGAGTTTTTCATATGGCCACACGGTCCCAGAAGCGAGTGCCTCAGGGGTGAGCTGCTCATGTTTGTACTTTAATCCAGTCCTCCTGGAGACTTCGTAGCATATAACATTTTGCTCAGATATGTTAATTGAAATTTAATTGAAACTGGTTGGCTGGGAGCTCTCAGAGGGCTTAAGGGCTGGAGAAATGACAGTCAGCCAAGGAGAGCGTTGCACTGCAAGGCAACAATCTGGGCTCATTAGGGCCTGGGCTTGGTCTTAAAATCATTATCAATTCTCTGAAAGCAAGCACGGGAAGAATATTTGTGGATTGTGCTTCATTTGGAAGAGAAACAAGCATGAACGGACAGCGACGTGATTTGAAAGGCCCTAGAGAGGTAGAGCGAGAGGGTTTGTCTTGATTTTTTCTCAGTGCTTTGGACGGAACAATGTGAGGCCAACGTGCTACCTGGGTGAGAAACCAGGAGTCAGAGTTGTGGAAAGGTCTGAAAGCATGGAGAGAGCTGATGGGAAGGTGAAGATGGGTTTGCAGGGTGATATGGTTGCAGGAAAGGCTGGAACAATTTGGGAATGCATCCCAAAGAGCCAGAAGAGAGCAGTGACCATCCATCTAGGGAATCAGCTCCACGAGAAATATCCCACCAGTTGGGAATTTTTGGGAACTTATACTGATCCAGACTGGCAATGTTGGAACCATCAGACCTGAAGCCTATGAGAAGTTTTCTGTGGTTCTCCATGGGCTGTCGATCCAGACTTGGAGGTGATGTCTCTCACCATCCAGCCCTGGCTGCATCCCTCCCTTACCAGCATCTTCCTTTCCCTTGTGTGGGACTTGCTTCTCAGCACGTATCAGACCTCTGGAAATCCCCAGGAGGTAACAGCTGGCTAAATGCACAGGGAAGGTTACCTGTTATTGATATGCTATTCCTGACATGTTTGCATGAAGTACCCTTGTCCCTGGCTGCCTGCATAAATGATACACGGTGTTACACCCACTGCATGAAATTTGAAGTAAATAACTAAAGTAGTTACAGAGCGGGATTACCCTGAAATTTGTTTCCATCCTGTCATTGTGATTCGGTTGTCTATGGGCATTAACTCCACAATATAATAAGCAAAGCCTCTGAAATACCTTTGTGAGAATTAGGGTTCTATAAATTAACTGATTACTGATAAAGCCTAATTATAAATTAGGTCTTATTATCAGAAGCTTCTGAACAACACTGAATGAATTAAAGCTGTAGGAGCAGAAATATTTCAGTTAACCATGTGAACTCTGATAAATGTCTGAAGAGAGACTGTGCTCTGCACAGCTCCCTGTCCGAGCCCAGGGCATCTGTGTGAACTTTTACGAGAACAGGCAGGACTATACCCTGAGACAGCTCCCCTGCACCCATGAGTCCAGTGCATTCAGCTACAAACTCTTCTTTACTCCTTTCTCTGCTGTTTGCCCAGGGAACAAGGTGATCCCTTCCCTAGGGGTGAGATCATTTCTCATCTGGTTGCAGTAACACCCAGCTGGCCCATTGCTGAGAGCAAAGACGCTCAAGCGAGAAAGCGTGGGGCTGCGGAAGGCGGTGAATCGGAGGGCTCAGAAATAGCTTTCCTCTCACTTTCCTTGGAAAAAATCCTAATTCTCACAAGCCACTTGCTAACCCTTGTCCTGCAAATCCTCGCTGTGACCTTGGTGGCACTGTGCACACAAACACAGGGGCTGTAGAATTGGAGTTGAAAAGAAGATTTGTTCAGCGATTTCATCCCAGCCTAACACTTTGGTTCTTACTCACTGGAAAAACAGCATTTCTCTGCCTGCTTCCAGCTGATCTCTGTCAGTAAACCCCTTCATTTTTCAGGAAGTGCTCTATCTTGAAGACACGTCAAAATATTGTAAGCTTTTCTCGGTAAAACTAGTAAAACTGGCTACTCTAAAGATGTTGGAATGCATGTCCTGTCATAATCTCCTTTACAACATTTCCCACGTGTCTATATAGGTGTGTATGGGAAACAGAGAGAGAACTGGGATGGTGGCATCAAACAAATGAATAGCATCAGCACCAGGTCCCCGGGCTCAAGATACAAGGGGAGCATGCTGCAGGGTGACCATCCTGGAAGGGCGGGTTGGTGACAGCCCTGCCAGCGGCAGGTACCTCCTTGGCCTGGCTCTGGTGGTGCACACCAGGTGGGGTTTTGGCAGAAGTATTGAAATATCTGGCGTCAGGACCGGTGTCTTCTTTCTTTTTTTTCCCCCAACTCTGACACCCTTGGGTTTTGAAGTCAGAGCTGTGTCTCTTTTGATTCTCTTTTGCTGGTGGACCTGTTCTGCTATTATGCTCTATTAAAGTAGGAAATCCTTTGCTTCATTGGAGATTTCTCTCTGTTGATGGGGATTGGGAAATTTAGGAATGGAGAACATAAAATGGAAGGACCTTAAGCATGTGTCCCTCAGTTACAAGGGCTGTACCATGTTCATGACAGTCCTGCTCATAAATGTTTTCCTTCCCATCTAGAAATCAGTTTGGTTTCTTGCGTGTCCCACCCAAACCCCAGATCTCTGAGGGCTTGAATCCTTCTAGGTTACAGCCTCCATTTACCTATGGCCAATGCATCTGTTCTTGTGCCACCATGGACTCGTAGTTCAAAGAGCTCCTCTCCCTCTCTGACATCCCCCAGGTAGATTTACAAACAGTAAACTTTTTTTTCCTAGCCTGCTCAGACCTAGGTTTTTAGCTCATTCCTATAAGAAAGGCTTCCCATTCCCTGGCAGCTGTGAGTGCAGGTTCTTGAACATGAGCAAGGAGAACTCATAGTCCAGTTCAACAAACTACAGCCCAATAGCTGGATCTGACACCATTCAAGCCTTTTTTTCTGTCACTTTCTCTCCCGTTCCTCATTCCCTAGTCATGATTTTTAAGCAATCTCCACTACCCTCAGTGTTGGCCTCACCGTAGCAGGAGGATGAAGGTGGCTCATGCCCCATCCCATCCCATCCCAACCCCAAGCAGCACCCAGGGTGCGTGTATTCTCTTTTGCGGATGGAGACTGCAGCTCACTGTAGCACATTCAGGGACACATTTCTGAAGAAACCCATGCTGCAGGGCTCTCCTGAACCAGATCTGTGTCTGCAAATCCTTCAGTTCAGCTACTTCCAACCCTAATTATTAGCAGAGCAATTCAGGATGGTGCTTAAGAAGTTTAGCTTCTCTTAGAAGTATGATTCAAAAGATGTAGGTATTCTCATCATTGGACTGAAAAATCTGCTGAAAGGCAGGGATTCATGGACTTCAGGCCATAAAGGACCATCACAACTGGTCAGACCTTCTGCTTACCAGAGGCCAAAGGCTCTTGCCAATAGTTTATAGTTCAAACCCATAACCTCTCTTTAACACCTCTGAAAAGATGGCAAGAGTTGATTTAAGGGCTCCAAGTGATGAAAAATCCACTGTGTCCCCAGGCATGCTATTTCCATGAGCAGTTACCTCACCATTAAAAATTGCACTTTATTTCTGGCCTGAACATGTCTACCTTTAGTTTCTAACTGTTGACTGTCAGTCTGCCTTTTCCTACTCTGTCCAAGACTCGTCCCCCGTTCGAGCTCCTCTCCTCATGGAAGAACTTGAAATCTATGAGTTACATCTTTAGGACTCATAAAAAAAGTTGAGTGGTTATTTTTTATTATAATACTATTTTCCAGCCTTTGAATCATTCTCATTCTTTCCCACCTGTCCAACGTGTCAACAACTTTTTGATAGAGGAGCATCCCAATGGGATATGATTTCCAGTTGTGGGCTCACCAACCGCAGGTGGGTGACCATGTTGCAAGACCCGTATCTCTGGGAACAGTCCACTTTTCTTACTCTGGAGTGGTGGTTTCCTAAAGGAAAAGAAATTCTGACTATGAGTGAAGGTAGAATCATACATCTAAAGCTAAACTTCTTAAGCACTGTCCTGAATTGTGCTGCAGTCATGCACCTGAGCAATGATGCCAGTGGAAATCCTACAAAATATGATGGTCTCCTTCTAGGAAAAAGGTAATGAGTGTGAACCAGACTCTTCTCAGTGTATTTTGTGGTCACCTGGGTAGCTTTGTTGCCTAGAGAAGGCAGTCAGCTGCCTGTGGGAAGGGTGGTATGTGTGGTGGCTCATACCCTTCGCCCGTGGGAAGCAGAAGACTTTGTGCATCCTGGTCCCCCTATGCAGCTGTAAAGAGCAGGGCGTTGCTTGATCCCCATGACCACCACTCTGCTTCTCACTCACCACCTCCTTACAGCTCTTTTTTAACTTCAGGGTGGCAGTTCCCTGGGGGTGTTTGGCCACTCTTGGTGCGGGAGCAGACCTCTATCCAGCAGTGCAGGAAAACATGCAGTTACCTTGGAAAGTGCACGTTCTCAAGCAGGTGATTGCTGGACACCAGCTGGGGAGCAGCATCCAATGCCTGTGAGTACATTGAGAAAATAACACCCATCTGCTCCTCCAGTATGGAAAAATCATCATTTGGCTTTTTAAGGAGAAGTTCCATGTAAAGCTATTTTCATTTCTCCCCAGCAGAGCATGCAGATGGGATAGGATTGTTCTCATGATGACAAGGATTTGCTTCCCCTATTTGCCAGTGCAACCAAACATTTAATTATAAAAGCTCCTGAAATTAAGTAGATGTGAAAATTAAGATGAATATGCTCATTTTTGCCAATACTGTGAAATGCTTTTACTCTGAAAGACTCATTTCATTACAATACATTGTAACAGAACGTTAACAGTCACATAATGACCTTAAAATCTGCTTAGAATGCAGAAACAGGTCATTGCTGTTCACTCTCTTAAGAAAAGTTATAAACCCCTAAAAATTTAGTTTACAATGGAAACACTTTAATTATAGGAGCACAACGTGACACCATAATTCTATGGCTCAATATACAGTCTCTTCTAGATTACAGACTGCTTACAGGATATACATCTGTCTGAAGGTCACTGAGATGTGTTGCTTTCCTTATTTTTCTCTGCTCTGGAGTATTTGGAGAAACAAAAATTCTCACTTTGGAGGATTTAGGTGTTCTGGCTCCCCAAATCCCACAGGGAGACCTGGAGGTAAGGGCCTGATCTCAAAAGGCTGTGCGCCTCCACTGAGCACCCCCTGCACAAAGACACCAAGCAGTTAGACATAATATGGGCCAATTAATCCCCAGACCAGCAGTCTAGGGCTAAGGAAAACTGCCTGGAACAGCTCAGCTGCAATTTCCTCATCTTTCTGGAGAGAAAAGTTACAAGGAAACATGGTAGGAAGCATCAAACAGCTGTCATTTTGATCCAGATGTTAATTTGAGATGGGGTTTCCTTGGCCTCCCAGAACTGTGATGCCATGACTTGGTAGGGAGAAATGAGAGGCTGTGCTGGTGACGATTGCATCGTGTAGGGGAAAAGGTGTGGGATTCATGAAACAAGTGGGAGTCAGCAAGCTTGCAAGACCCGCTGGGACACATCTGGACTGTTGGTCAGGATGCCCCAGGGGCGCTTGGCCACTTCTATAGCTCATACACCCACATGGCCTGGGGATGTGCTGGTTTCACCTGCACTGCACGTTGGCATGTGACACACATGCAGACCTGATCCCCCCCCAGCCTGGCAAAATGAGTCAGTGGGTGCACCCCAAAATAGAGACCTGAGTTTGCAACAGCAAGGGCTGACATTGGTGGGTAAGGTCTCTGGGACACCCCTCAAATGTAACAGCCTATGTGCATGCCCATTGTCTAATGGCAATAGCAATAGAAATAATGTTTGTTGTGTCACGCCCCCTCGTCCCGCTCTGGTACCTAGAGCAATGTCAAGCAGCTCTAGACCACTGAGTAGGTACATTTGAGCCTTCTTTGCTTAACATTTATCTTTAACATATGCAGAGGTCACCAGGCTCCAGCTGAGAAGTAGCAAAGGAACTGCGGTGCTCATCTGTGTCAGCGTGAAGGATGGATGTCTGCAAGGCCAGCGTAGAGCACCTCCATTTCTTCAGTCCTCCATGAATCTGGAAACCTGGAGCAGGTTGTGGCAGTTCAGACAGCCCACGCCAAGAAAGCTGCCTGGTGTTTTTCCCTTTGCAGCTCTCCTCAGCCAAGCTGCAGGAGCTGCAGGAGGAAAATGTCACCAACTGTCTGGAAAACCCATCAGAGGCCATGGCACAGGGAACCCCAGACCTTGCTTTGAAAATCCCTTGTTAAATAATGAATTTCCTGGCAGCAGTGTCTCAGGATGAAGGCTTAACATGAGGGTGCCAATGAATTGACCCTGTGTGACAAAGCAGCTGGAAAATGCCAGAGGAATTTGATCGATCAATCTTCTTAATTCGCCACTGAAAAATGCAACCTTTACGATGGGACGGTGAGGATGCCAAGCCCCCTTGTTTTACGTAGGTCTTAAAAAGACATCCTCACATGCTCCTCAACAAAGGAAAACTCATGTGAAGAAGCAATTCAGAGGAGCTTATGGTGAGGTGCAGAGAGATGACCCTGGCTCAGAGGGCACAGGAGGCAGACCTCACATAATATCAAAGAGCCAAATAATTAAAAACCATCTTATGCTCCGTTCCTTTGCCATAGCCAGTGGCCCATGGAGTTGTCAGGCAGCTGGAGTGTGCCAGGCAAGGCTGAAGGGAAGTGTACACCCAACAGAGTGAAGACCCAAGAGCCATTAGTGGTGCTTACGTGAGGATTTTCTTAGAGGCATCAAAGACTGAGTACAAAGCTGGCCAGAGCAGCTGTCTGACATTTCTTCACCTCTTTCTGCAATTTTTAGACATGTTGTGGCTTTTGTGTCACCTTAAATCAGCAAAATATTGGTATTAGAGTCTATAGCGTGCAGAGAAAGCAGGACTATCTGTGAACGCAACCAGGCTACTGATACCTTGCCTTTCCAACCTCCTGTTTCCCAGCCTTGTAGCTGGACATAGCTGAAAACCTTTTGGATTGGTATTTTCTGGGCTCTGTCTCTGCTCCCAGGTGGGTTTCCTCTGAGAATATTACAAAAATAGTACAGCTGGCATCAAGTGTCAGGAGAAAATAGTGATTCCCTGCCCATCAAACAAGTCCTGATGACCTTGCCTGCAGCTGAAAGTGTAGAAATAGGCTGAAAGAGGTGGAAAGTTGAATGCTAGGCTGGAGATCCAGGGTCTGTGTGCTGTAGTAAATCTGTGTCAGATACAGTTGAACTCCCAATAAGTCTCTACAAACTGTTGTAAAAACATATGGTTGATGTTTCTCAGTTATTTGGCAGACGAGGTGGATGGGGTACAGCAGCCACAGCCTCGCTGTGGCTGGATGGAGGTGGGCATGAGGAGTTTCCTCAGGACTATCAGGATTTTACCTTGTTGCTAACAGAAGCAAAGGAAGTCTGGGCAAATGCAAACTGATATTCCCTTGCAGGCTGTTCACGTTGGGTTTCTGCCTCCTGAGCTGCTCCAGGGGATCACTCATTACAAATGTTCCTGCAGGCGCTTGCCCAGCCTGGGATTGGAGACCAGTGAACGGTGCTGAGCCACGCCGGGGCTGGCTCTTTCCAGCAGCTCCTGTTTGCCAGCAGCCACGTTCCCACTTTGCAAAGGGTCAATCTTTTCATTTTCTCCTTCAGATCATAATTGCTGTTAGTCCTGAGGATGCCTGGTGCTAAGACAGTAAGATAAATACCGGCCCTGGTTGCAGGATAAATCACTGTCTGCGGGCTCTCCTGTTGTCTGGTGGGCACAGTAGGTATCTACTTAGAGTCATATTATTGCCGCTTTATACACAGGGTTCATGTGGAGCTTCAGTATAGGCCATTTCAGTAAAAGTGGGAGCTAAGGCAGATACTTTGCACAGATGGTGCTGTCATGATCCCATAAAGATCTCACAGCCTGTTTAAAAGTAAGATTTCTAGCCCTGGGATGGGATCTCGAGATCCCAAATGGGCTGCTGTGGAAGATCCCTAAAGACTTCTTTCTGAGCCAGGCTTGAGGGAAGAGCCCGGGTTGGCAGCGGTGTCCGCTCCACTTTCTGACTGGTCACCCAACAGCAACCACAGAAGGACGGTCAAAGACAAAGAAGTGGAGAGAGGGTCCAGCGAAGGGCAGAGCAAAAGGAAAAGGAAAAGTGGGCTGTCTCCATACACTCCCGACCTGAGAGGAGCTCGGAGCTGGTGGGGTCTGCTTGGCACCTGGGGCTGCGATTTTGTCAGTCTGGGTTTATTCTTCTCCTCCATAGTGATAGTCCTTTCTCCTGTTCAGCCATCCCCGTGGGTCTTTCATGTCAGCCTTGCACAGTGCACTGTATAAAACACATTTGTTTTGTAATTTGAGTGCGTGGTCAATACAGACCTCGCTCCGCTGTGTTATTCTGCAGTAATTGGGATCTATAATATGTGGAATATTCACCATTTCTTACTACAGCCTTACTCATGGCATAAGGAGGAAGGACCGTGTCATGCTCTAATCCAACAGCGTGCATCATACACACTATGAATCTGTTGTATTTACCCCTGTATTTGTAGTAAAATAATGCTGTATCTTTGCATCTGGGCTGCCAGACATTAGTGTTCCTTTAGCGCTGTCATTGTAGGAGAAACGCAACGCCAACAATATACTATTATCACTACAAAGTGACAGGACTGTAGCTATATCTGTGCTAATGTGCTGCACTGTATGATAATTACAAATGCTTTTCATACATACACCTTTTTTTGAAGAGAGAGAGAGAAGTCTGAAGAGACTCTGAGCCGGTAGCACTGCATGAAAACCCTGTTCTCCAGGAGTTGCTCAGCTGAGAACCAGCAAGTCATTTCATAGTTTCAGCCCCCCTCCAATCACCTTCACATGAGCCTGTCTGACATACACTCTATCATGCACTCGGTCACGTCAGCCTTGTTTTATAAATGAAGAATTTAAAAAATGACATGCAGGAAGACTCCGGTTGGCTGTTTTCCTTTCCAGACACCCAAACTGAATATGCATTTGAATGGCAAAATGGCACTTAGATGGCAGGAGTGGACACTGAATCCCTCCGTGCAAGTGTATGTCAAGGCATGCAGGCGTATTTTTTCTGTCCCTTAGCATGTCAGGGTAATACTAAGCAACATCTAGTAGATCTGAACAATTTAACGTTGGCATATCTCTCACTTTCTACTTCAGCATCCTACAATAGCAGGTTGAGGAGTTTTCTTATACTCCGATGCTGATTTTTAATACATGTTGCAACAGTGATGTGTTGATATTCAAGCTGGGGCAGCAGGCTAACACGAGTTATTTCTAAGCAAGTGAGCCTGGCATAGGTCCTAGGCAAAATAACAGTACCACCACAGATTGAACACCTAGAAAATTAACAAATGTTGGTCCACATGGTTTTATAGCAATTAGATCCTGTCAAACAAGTCCAGTTTCCTTTTTTGCTGGAACGGGAAGTTGATTTGAGAAACATATTGCCTGGATGCAGCAGATGTCTGCTACGCACCTGACAAGGCAGCTAATTGAGTGGTTGGGATCACATGGGCCCATTCACAAGTATTAATGTGAAGCCAAGTGCAAGCTTATCCATCTGAAGGCAAAAAGGACCTGCTGGAAAACAGCGGCTCCAAAAAACAGATTGAAGACCACTGTGGGCAAGTGAGCAAACGTAAGGTGCTAGTGCATGGGGAGTTAATGTCGTCTGGGGCATGTTAACGTGGGGACGAGTAGGAGTAGGGAAAGATTTCTTCTCTCTGCATGTAAGTGCTCACATGAAGGCTGGGTTATGAGATGCCAATCTGATGTTTGCGCTTGTAAAAGGATACAGGAACTGGAGAAGGTTCAGAAAAGAGCCACAAAAATAATCTGAGGACGGGAGAAAATGCCCTACAGTGAATGATTTTAAAAAGCACAATCTGTTTAGATTGTAGAAAGGAAGAGTGAGAGGTGACTTGATTAGCACATAAGTACCTTCATGGGGAGAAAATACCAGGTACTAAAGGGATCTTTAATTTAATGGAGAAAGGCATAATAAGAACTAATGGCTAGGAGCTGAAGCTGGAGAAATTCAGACTAAATAAGCCACAAGGTTTTGACAATGGAGGTGATTAAACACTGGGACAAAGTCCTGAGGGAAGGTGAGTGTCCTCTGTTTCCCGATAGCTTCTGTTCAGGCCCAGGCTTCTTTTTTGGAAGACATGCTCTACTCAAATATCGAGGATTTGCCTTTTTGCAGGGGTAAAGCCCTTTCTCGTAGTGAGGGATGGGTCTCAACAAGGCAATGGGACCTCCTGGCTGAAAACTGCTGTGGAAAATTGCTTTCCCACCTGGATGTGCCAAGGGTAAAGGGACCTCTTCTAGTGAAAGATATTTTATGTCACATTTGGGTCCACAGGGCTTACAGAGGTGGCTGAAGAGCTGCCAGCCCAGGGTCTCAGCTGGAGTGATGCAGTTCAGCATCTGAGACCACTCATTTAGCATGAATGCTCTCCCATGCTGTTGGTACCTCATTTCCCATTCCACCTCCAGCTCAGACCTTCCCTCTGCATTGACAGATGTTGCTGTCAGGGCCTACAGAGAGGTTCATCCTCTTCCACCCAGAAGCGTTTGGTGGTCCTCTGAAGTTGAATCTCTCCCTGAACTCTGCAAGAAGATGAACACGTCCCCTCCCAAGGCCAAGTCCCAGGTATGTAAACCAGCGCCAGTCCAGTGGTGCGGCCACGGACTGAACTGTGCCTATTCACACAAACTGGAGATCCAACTTCAATCCCATTTATGTTTTAATTTGGTGACCTCTTTTAATTCCACACTGGTTAATGTTAAAGTCATCTGCTACAAAAAAAAAAAAAAAATAGAAGCTTTTATTGCCCAAGTTGTATGCAGGATGTTATCTTTGTTGTTGTCCTGTGAGATTTTGAGTGTATTTATTTCCAATTTCTTTAGCAACAAGCAGCAATGTTATCATGACTCCATTTGCAGTACACATGCACTGGCATTTATTCTGCATGTGGTTGCTTGGCCAGCTTGAAAATACTCTGCTATCCCTCCACCTATCTATAAACAATTCAGTCACTCAGTCATGGAGCCAAAGCAATACCAAGTGACTTATGTGATGGCTTATTCACCATAAATAATGAGTAGTGGAAGAAAAATACCACTGTGAATAGTTCAAAAGCCATCAGTGGATAGAAATATGTTCCCATGATAAGTACATTTGTAATAACAGAGCACATTTATACAAAGCAAACTGTTCAGAGTTAATTTCTGAGAGAAAAAGAAATCCAGCGTTAATGGAATAAATGGCTAATCACGTGTCACTCTGGCTGCTTTAGGGAACTACCACAAGCCTTGCCCAATTCCGCAGAAAGCCAGTAATGTATCACAGTGTTTAACCACTAGACTGAGCTACTGCAATGAGCTGCTGGTGGCAGCAGAAAGGTCAGGGCAGCACATGTACTTTAAGAGATTGTTTTAACCAAGACAGACGTTTTGAGAGGCAACCTCCCACCTGCTCAAGTCTTTGACCATTTCTGTTCCTGACAGCATGCTCAGGCATGCATTTTGTGCGTATATATCTTCACTTGTAAAAATTTTTCCATTTAAATCTTAGAGTTTTATCACTTAAGGGCATCATTTCCTACTTCTCCACCTCCCTGGGTATGTAATTCCTCCACCATCTCCATTGCATCTGATTATCCTGTGGTCCTAGTATGAGGAGTAACTCATCTGGACACAAACTCGTTTCTGGTACTTGGTCTCCAGACTTAATTTCTTCTACTTCTTGGTGATTTGGTACAGGTACGCCAATAGTTTATTTTCTAATATTAAAAATATAAAAATAGAGGTACAAGAGAAGAGTGTTTTCCCTAGTGAAACTGGTTAGGGTTCTGATCTTCACAAAACTGTTAGAAATAGCACAGAGTTTTCTATAGTGGTTTGGCTCAATTTCTAAATTATCTTTTGCTGGAAAAAAATATTGGCAGGACATCAAAATTCTCAAGCAATGTTATCAAGTGCTTTTGAGAAAGCTGCAGCTAGTCGTTTTTGGGGATTAACTTTGATTTGTCACATTCATTCCTAATAACTTTTAACAAATCCAACCCAAGCAGAACCCACATATCATTTTCATTTTTCCAGTAAGATTTGGATTTCTGTTCTGTTATCACTATCTGAGAGATGTATGTGGAAATCCAAGAGATGAGGGACACCTGCCCAATGGACGCAACAAAATGTTGGCTGTAGGATGTAATGTTCCAGATGGAGGATGCAGCGGGGAGGATCCTGTTGTTGGATGTTTGGATAGCTGCTCTGGGAGGACCACGGGGCGAGACACAAAGGTGCAGACCTCATAAGGTGTCTAGGTAGGCTCCTGGTGCCAAGTAAAAAGTCAATGGCGGTGGTCTGTGTGAGTACCGTTGGCCCAAGGAGGAATGGGAGAGACGTTTTAGACACAAAGTTTAATTTGCTAATGAGGACATTATGTAGAAAGATCTCAACAGTATAATTTCTGAAATGCTCTCAGAACCAAGTATGCACAGATGAATTAAAAGTCTCAAGGCATATATGAGAAAAATTTGTATGGGATCAGGACCTGGACCTGCTAGAAATTGAATAGATTTTTTGAATTGGTGGAACGTGCCCATGAGATGCAGGTTCCCACATGGCCAAAACAGACCCTGGCTGGAGATGGCGTTTAAGAGTACGGTAAAAAAACCAACAGCTGAATCAGTGCCAAATATTTGCAAGTGTCTATTTGAATGCTAGAAGTTTAAAAATTAAGATAGGTGAACTGGAGACTCAATTCTAAAGGAGGGTATTGGCTTAACAGGCCTTCTAGATAACTGTCAGTGAGATACTAATCAGTGGGATATTCATACTGGGGTGTCATTCATATAGTGACAACAGAGTAACTGGCATCAGTGGAGAAAAGACACTAGGGAGATCTTAAAGATCAATAAGGTAAAGAAGTTCACTGTATCAATAAGTAGCACGCAATTCCTGTGGCCTGAAATCTTGTGCTATGTGGGGAGAAATGGCACGGCAGCTGTATGCCGTACGCCATGGGTAGGCAACAGCTCCATGGTGGTGCATGGGGTCATCAAGCACTGAGTAATGTTAGTTGGTCTCTCAGGGATGAAAACACAAAAATAAAAGTAGACTTCAATTACCCCCATGGTGATTAGTGACTGTTACAAAGGGGTGAGGTGCTGAGACTACATTTTCAGGCAGCATAAGTGACTGTTTCTTTGGAGAATAGGAAAGAAGAGAAGCAACCTTTGATTTAGTATGGAGCAGTCCAGGAGACCTGGTTCAAGGTCTAACCATCAAAAAGCGGCTCCATAAGAGTGACCGTAATAGACTGAAGTTCAATACTCTATAGGAGAGGGGGGAAAAAAGCAGAAATCACTCTGATAAAGTTTAAAGGGAAACTACAAAAAAAAATGAGGAGACTAGTTAAAAGGGAATTTAAAGGGAATGGCTAGAAGGGTAAAATGATTGAAAGTGGTGGCGATACTTTTGAAAGACATTGTGTTAGAATCTCTGGAACATTATTAGAAAACTTTAAACGGACAAAAATAATTCTGGCCATGGTTATACAGCAGCATAAAAGAAGCGACTAGAACTAAAAGGTTATCTTTCAAATGAGGAAAATAAACTCTGGCAAGCTAATGTAAAACCATATTAACATGAGCCAAAAATATGTTTGACAAAGAACTTGCTAAAGACGTAAAAACTAATGATAACATTTTTTTTCAAGCATTAGAGGGTGACTCAATGCCATAGGGCTAGTACAGCTCATGGAAGATCAGAATTCAGTGGGAGAACCGTGAAAGAAAGGGCACAGCAGGAAAGTTAAATAAACAGAGGAATTTAGTAATGTTCCCACATGGGAAATTTTCATTACAAGGGATGAGTATAAGGAACTGTTTTATATTTTAGGCTTGAAATTAAAAATTGAATAATAAAAATTCATCAAGACCAGATGGTATTTTCCAAAGAGCTGTGAAGGAATCGAAAAATGAAATTCCAGGCTATTAACTGTGCTGGGAAATCTGTCACTTCAATCTACCTAGGCACCAGAAATTAGAAGGTGGAGAATTTCTTGCCCATTTATTAAAAAGAGTTGAAGGGGAAATATGGAAAGCTGTGAAATGGGAAGGCTGATTTTTTTACAAGGAAAGCTGGAAGACACTATAATAAAGAGCAAAATAAGCAGGCACATAAGGCAGAACAAGATGTTGTCTCATCCAAAACTGACCAACAAAGCATTTCTGGATCCTGGAGGCGAGAACAGATGTAGCCTTGAGTATTTGGATTTCCAAAAAGCTTTCAATAAAGTTTACCCCAAAAGCAGTTATGGGATAAAAGGAAAGGTCCTTATATGGTATAACAGCCACTTAAATGACATGAAAAAATGCAGGAATAAAACCCTTCATGTCTCAAGAGAGTAGTGCTGGAGTCAAGGGAGTCTGCCTACAACAGTAAACAGTGCCAGGGAACCTTCCTGGGCAGTGGAATTTGCTAGTTACAACATTATACTGTTAAATTTTCAGCCTGGCCTCTGGCTTGGTCTCTCCCAGCCAACTCGCACTGTACTGAACAATTCACAGGCACTACAGGGCAGTTGGTGCAGCCCAGGGTGATTTCCAATGGTCCGTGTGGGTACGACCAGCCTTTTCTGGAGGGTGGGAGAGTATTAATACGAGGTATGAACATGTGTTGTGACATGCCAAATGTGATATAAGGATGCATAAAGGTATAATATGAAGATGTATAAAGATTTAATCTTTATAGAGAATTCTTGGGAACATCAGTGCAATCCTTGGTAGTCCTTGTAAAGGAAATGTTAGAAAACAAAGAGAACATTAGGAGCAAGCAGAAAACAATTTACTGCATGTATAAATCCACGGAATGACCACGTTTTAAATATGATGTATATTCCTATTGAAACTGCCCCAAAAATCTTTTGGCAAACTAGAAGACATTTAGAGATGGGCAAGAAGGATAACCGGAGATTTAGAGTAACTTTCATAGCAGGAGATTTTAGAAGGCTGCCACACCTCAGCTTGGATGGTTGCACAGGGAAGAAAAGGTTGTGGTGGACAAAGACCTACAAAATCGTGAGTGACGTAGAAACAGTGAGTAGAGAACAGTTATTTCCTATTTTCCCAAGCACAAACCACTGCCATCAGCATCTCAAATTATCAGGCAAGAAGTTTGAAACCAGCAGAGGAAAGATACCCTGAGAATGCATAATTACACTTCATAACACGATGTCTGAGCATGTTGTGGAGTCCAAAGGTACAAAGAGGTTCAGAAAGCAGGGAAGCTGATTTATGGACGAGAAGGATGTTGTCTGAAATACAGTGATGCAGAACAATGTTCAGCAAAAAATCCTTGAGCCACACTCTGCTGGAAGCAGAGAGACTCATCAGGGAAATGCCACTCCATGTTTGTCCTGTTTCTTCTGCGCATCCCATGGTGACCATTGGCAGGCAATGGGGAGGATGGATCTGACCCAGGACATCCCTTCTTCCATTCTTATTACGTCTTGATGCAAGTTTGGTGACTTCCACAATGTAGGGATTCTCAGTTGGGTGTTTTAACAGAAGCACTAATTACCGTAGTGGACAGCGGTGAATTAGAATTTCTGACAACAAAGGAGAAAGTTGATCTTTATTCTCTTTAGAGAACTAAAAATATGATCAGTCTTTTAAAAAAACTGGGACACGTATTTGTCAACAGTTTTTTAGAATTAAAAAATGCACTTTTTAAAATGTATGCTGGTGTCACATCTGATTCAACAGTGACATGAGCATATTTCTTGGTGTGGAGGGTTTTTTTCCCGGTAACTCCATGTTCTAATGAGCTTATCATGAATCACTGAACAAGCATCATTGACACATGCTTTGAGGATAGGACCAGCCCCTGACAGTGTCTACACAGTCACTTAGCTTTCCTCTTCGTTCTTCACACTGTTTGTTGCATTGAAAGCTCCTTCTATCAGGCTGTTTGATCCTGGTGAGCACATAGTCAGGTCTGGTCAGGAAAGCAGTATGTCTTGCATAAGCATATTGTGTCTTTTATCTTAAGAGCTTGTCACAATGAATTGAAAAAATTTGGTGCAGTAGAGCACCAGAACCCCACCAAACTCAAACCCGCTTAAACTAATAAATAAAGGGTCGGATTCTTGCATGGTTAGTCATCTGCGGCTCTTGGAGGCATCTAAATCTCACCCAGCAAATTGTCTCTAACGTTCCCAGCAGTCCATTAGATTTAGACAGATGAAGGTCCTTAGTTGTGTAGCTGGCCCAGCTTGAACATGTGCAGAGCCATGCCCTTCACCACCTCTAACCACGACCAGACCATCTTGCAATTTCACTTTCCTCCCACTGAATGTCTAAGTTGTGCCTCCACCAGCTGCAAAGCTCTCAACAGTTTTGATGCTTAGAGGTGAGAAACGAGGTCTGTGGAGATCTGAGCTCGGTTGTGACCAAGCCGGGGCCAGGAGGCTGGAGAGGCGACAGCCCAATGAGCCAGGGTGAAGGAAGACTTGGCGAGGGGAGATCAGGTGAGATGACCAGTGCTCCCAGTACCGGGAGATGAGCAGGGAGATGCTGCTGCATCCAGGGACTTGATACCCAAAGTCCGGGTTGGACCGCCTTATGAAGCTGGCTTTCAACATCCCTCTGGGGATGATGTGAATTTTTCAGCACCCTCTGCCTAAAAATACTGCACTACTGGGCCACATATATCTAATTTTTCTTTGCCTCAGAACAGAGAAATCATCAGTCAGTGACCAGCCTCTAAAAGGCATGAGCCACCAGGAGGAATATGAAACATGCCTGGTTGAGAGCTGCTCTCAGCAGCTTGCAGGGGAAAGCCGCCTTCAGGTTCCTCAGGGAACGAGGGTCTCGAATTCTGGCAGAAAAAGGGAAAAAGGCAAGGGCTGGGAATCTCCTTTCCCTCACAGGGTTGGTGACCTTCCTCCCAGAAGTTTACTCCACGCTCATCTCTCCCTCCTGTCTCTGATGGAGCTGGGTCAGCCACCTCTGGACCCGGCAAATCGCTGTTCCTTGAAGTGAAGGGAGCAGCGTTTGTGCCGAGAGCCCCCGCGGCGCCTTCCCATTTGCAGCCTGGCTCTGCACGTCTGCTTGGGAGCACCAGTGCTGAATTAAACCGGATTGCACTTTTCCCACTTTAGTAATTTAGATAAAAGTAACATTTTGTTTGAGAGCAGCAGCAATTATACCCTGGGGTTTGGGATTAACATAATTAATACTTTCTCGATCTCCAAATGTTCCCCCCCGCCCCCGCTTCTGCTGCAATAAGAGCCTTGTCTTTCAGTGACGCTACAGTGGATAGTGTTCCCCGAAAAAGGGGCTTTGTACGTAATTAGGGAGCGTTGCATGTGTTTAGGAGGGGGCATCTTGGAAAAAAAAAAGAGGACTGTATCGCAATGCATTAGTGTCTGTATCACATGAAAAGCCTGTCACTTCACCACCCAGGGAACTAATGAAGATCCCAATTATACAGCAATAAAATATACATACGCAGTACAGAGGGGCTTATACATTTTTAATTTTTTTTTTCCAAAGCCAAATGCAGAAAGAAAATTCTAATTAGTGGTTTTGTCGGTTTTAAATCACAAGGTACGCCGTTGCAGGAAACACCCAGGAGTTGCATTTCATCCCCCAGCAAACCCCTGCGCGGGCAGCCTGCCGCCCTGCCACAGTCCCAGCATTGTCCCCCCTCCCAGCCCTGCCAGCACCTCCCTGCTCACCTGGAAGATCCTGGGAGGAGGAAACCACATATTTTGGCAGTGACCCCAGCAATTCCCATGCCCTCCACAGCACATCACTATCTAGCCGAGCCATCCCCACTCATGTCCCCCTCTCCTCACTGGAAGGAAGCCCTTCACTGCTTCAATCAGCTTTGCATTGCTTGCTAATGAAGGTTTTCCCTTTTGCAGATAGATCACAGCAGTGAAGACCCAGCAGGTGGTCTCTGGGGGTTTCCATGCCCACCCTGCGAGGTGGCAGCAGGGTGACAGCCAGGCATCCGAGCCACCGGCTGCACGCTCCAGCTTGTGTTTGCTTCTCCCTTATGGTTGTCAAAGCTGGAGGGATGGCTGTGATTGCCTGGCCTGACTCTGGCCTCGACAGGGAAGACCTGTCATCAGCTGCATGACAACAAGAAAAAACACAGGATGGAGCTTTAGCAGCAAAACCAGCAGCTTCCAGCAAAAATCCCCTCGTTTCTCCCTGGACCAGAGCCCTGGAGATAGTGGGAACTGGTTAATAGTGCCCCTGTTAAAAAATGCCTAGCAAAGGGCATTTTGGGGCAAAAGAAGTGAAAACCTACCCTTTCTCCCCATCCAATTGTAGAAGACCTCCACTATGCCATCATTCACTGTTCTTTTCCATGGCGCTCCTGACCTGCGAGCCTGCATGGAGGAGCCGCACACGTTTGTCCTCCCTGCGGGCTCACGTCCTGCCTGTGTTCCCGCTGCCGCAGCACCCTGCCGCCCTCCGGTCCCACGCCCCTGATGGGGACCGCAGGAGTGCGGGGGGAAGGACGCCCATCCTCACCTCCCCACCATTCACTGCACTTGGAGACAAGATTTGCAATGGCAGACCTCCAGCCCAGCTCTGCAGACGGCATGTACAGTGCAGATGGACTTTCAGACAGTTTAGCTGCACCTTCATGAACTTGTAAAAAATAAATTTTTTTCTTTCCTGTGGTCCATAATACATACAAATCTGGCTGTTGTCCACGGGAACAAGAAAACACATACCTAGCCAGACTGCCATCCCTCCCAACCTTCAAACGTTGCTCCAAACCAAGAAGGTATTAGAGCTGTTCAACAAAACAACTTTAAGAGCTTTTAAACATTAGCATTGCAATATATTTCCCTTAATTGCATCCAAGGAAATTATTGACCTATATGCGGTTCGGTTTCCAAAAATTTATATGTAAAAATGTCAGTGTGAGACAGGAGCTCAACTTGGAAAGTTTCAGACAAAATGCTCAAGATCTGGCAAGGTTTTAAGCAATTCAGAACAATGTTTTAAAACGGAGCTGTCAGGCAACCTGAAACGTAAAGCAGTTCTGCCAACTCCTCTTGTAATAAAAATAAATGATCATTTGTTGCTTTCTGAATTGTAATATGCAGATGAGTGAATATATTATATGATGTCCTATCTCCTAAACTCCATCTTCATTTAAATTCTAAGTCGCTATAATATGTTGCATAAATATAAGGGTAAAAAAATAATTACTGATGATAGCATAATTCCGAAAAGTTTTCAAGCATGTGAAAAGCACAGGAACTGCTATTTTGACATTAATCAGTGAGTAGGCTCTGAGCATATCAGAGTTGTGACAGACATAGGATCATTGTCACCGGATATGGCAGGAACTTTCACCTACCATAGAACTATTGAGGGTGGAGAAAAATCTTTCATTTTTCCAGCTACAGAGATACTGAAAATGTTTAAAATGCATATGGTAACAATAGTGATTGAAATTTGTTTATGGAACCAATTACAAGATGTTGAAGAAAAATTTTCAGGGCAGAATTCACCCTCACATAGCCCAGCTGAGGCTAACGGGCCACTTGGTTCTGGCTAAGAGGGTGCAGGTGACGCACAGATCTCCTGCTGGGACGCACTCAGCTTGGGTACCCAGCCTTTTGCTGAGGAACACACCCGGTACCTATCAACTCTTACACTGAGTTTTCCTGCTCCTACATGCTGTGCTCAGTCTCTCTGCAGAAAGGTAGATACGGTCCCCTCTCTGTTTAGCCTCCTGTAGCGATACAGGTGTTTTAATGCTGCTTGAGTCCTAAGACGAAGAATGAAATGATGCAGATAAAGTAGACGAGGGCCTCGGTTTTAATTTTTTCTCTCTCTAAGTCGCAAAGTTCATCTTGAAATCCCAGTATATACCTGACTGCCTTCCTAATTACTGTTATCTTGGCTACTATGCCGGTTTTAAATTGCAAGTTGAACTGGAATAAAAAGCAAAGAAAGTTTAATTAATCAGTTAATTAATTATTTCTCCCTCTTTTAATAAGAAGATAATATTCACAGAGACAAAACAGGGGCAAAGATAGATACTGTGGCCAGTTCACTGCGGTGGTACTGGTCCTCGTTGCCAGTGGCTGCCCTGCGGTCGTGTGCCCTTGAAATCAGCGGCTTTTCTCCACGTTCCCTCTCCTCCATCCTCCCACTGCATGAAGGAGCTCTTAACCAAGCAGTAAGAGCTGCTCCTGAATTGAGTAAAGGGTTTCAGAAGGCCAGCACTAACAGAAAGTTTGGGAGAAAACAACCCCAGAGTAAAAAAGAATGATTTTTTTTCAGATTGTTTCTCAAAAGCCTGCAAGCAGCCAGGACTCCTGCTGAAAACGTTGAAGTAAAGAAATCAATGGTGCCCAAGGAGACATCTACCCCTGGCAGGCAGTACGCTGGTGACAGCCTCCTCCAGGTGCTGCAACAAGAACTACCAAAGGCAGTTCTGAAATTCACCCTGTATTGGGCACAAGGATGTCCAGGGATTTGATTAACTCACCCCTTTGCAGAAGTTAATGCCCCAGCAGCAACTTTTTGGTTGAGCTGGAGAGGCGTTTGTAAGACATGCCACCAGCAGGACACTGCCATAACCTCAGGGCCGTGAAACCAAGCAATGATCAATGACTGCCGGGTAGATTCTGCCCAGCTTAAAAAACGCAACACCCTAGATATATCGAGGGAGGAGGTTGTATAACTGCATTGCAGCTAGCTGAGCTATCTTGGGAGATATTTAGAAGTCAAAATATTTGCACCACTGATATCCAGAGGCTGAACATGCCACATTTGGACATAGAACTGGCTAATTTTTTTCCATCCAGGTGAATTTTCAGTGCGGAGGCAACTTCTGCAGCAATGTGATTTTTCACAGGGACACATACAGCAAAAAATGTGATCAACTTTTTCTTGTGGTACTATTAATAAATACTCCATTTGGTTTGCTAAACAAATGCATCTACATCACATAAGGAGATTCACAAAACTCACCTGCCGTGATGAACATATCAAGGTAGTCTCAAAACAAGTGTGTGGAAGACTGCTCGGGAAGAATATATAAGGAAAGGCTTTGGAGCTTTTTGGAGAGGTCCTACCACGACCCTTCAGGGAAGAGCTGAAGATAACACAGAGAGGGCAGGGTCTGGGCTGAGGACATGCTGAATAGGCTCCTAAGCATGTACAAAGCTTTTTTTATGAGAAAGAACAGAAAAGCGATGTTAGTACAAGCAGAAAAATTATTCTACAGTAAACAAATGAGATGTACCGGCTGAGAAAATTCGAGGTGAGGATTTGGGACAAGGTGTGGGGCAGCAGTAGGGTGTGTGGGTGAGCCTACAGCAAGGCTGGAGTGGACCAGGTACAGGAAATAGTTCAGGAGGAACACATGGATCATGGCTTAGGTTGAGAAAGGGTAGAGATACCATAGATAATTTTTGGCAGAACCCCCAAAAGGGTGGCATGTGCTGAATTAACAAACGTCAGTTCAAATTTAGATGGAGGGCTGAGCAGTTTCCAGCTAAAGCATGATGGGACTGATGTGAATGTTTTGAGATTTGTGAGGGTTCTAGAAGCACGGGGCAGGGACCACAAGGGACCAGCCTCCTGTGCCATGGCAAATCTCCCTTCAGATCCCCCCGCTGTGTCCCCCGTTCCCCCAGGACCGGGCTCGGAGCTCGCTCCTTGCAGGACAAACCTTTTTCCAATACACAGCTGACAAGTATTTCCCTGACTGACACCCATCTGCTCCCATGCTGCTGCTCCTCTGTTCCCAAACTCACTTGTCTCCTACTTGATTATTTTCCCCCATTGCCTTTAGGGAAAATAACCCCACCCTTTATCAGCTTTCTTTGTGGTGACACAAGTTTGTGTCATCTCTTCTTTACGGGCGGCTGGTCACCCCTGTGCTCTGGGAGAGCCCGAACCCAGCTCTGCGGGTGATGACCAGTGTGTCTGGTCACATCACACCTGTAATTCCTGACTTCTCTTGAAACCATCCCAGCCTCACATTTGCCTTTTCCACAGTCACATCACATACTGGTTCTTGTGCTATTTGTTAACAAAGATTTTAAATACATTTGAATTTGGAACAATTTCCCTAGCGGCTTCCCTCCACCCAGCCCTTGCAGCTTTGCCCTAACTTGTCTCCTAAGTACCTTTTCAGGCTGGTCCTGGTTGTCCCTTTCAGTAGTTTAGATAACCTTTTCCTATACGATGCAGAATGAAAAGCTTTCCTCCAGTGTGAGTGGTTAGACGTACAACATTTCTTTATCGAGAAAACCACTTTTTTATTCAAAGATATCAGGTTAGTCTTGCATCATCTGGCTTAATAAACCCATGTTGAGCTCTAACCTCTTTTCATTTATCCTACATCTTTAATTCTTCTCTGTACAAATTGGCTCTAACAGCTCAGATACCGCAGGGATCAAACTAGCCGGCTGATAGGTGCCGGTTCACTCTTTTCCTTTGCCCTGGGAACTCCCCTGCCTACTCTTTGTTCCTCCAGTGCCACCCTCAACTTAGTAGATCTATTTCAAATAATCGTTACTGGACCTGCAGTTTGATGTTCTGGTTATTTTTAGAAGCCTGAGGTTGAGATTATCGGGCCCCCTGGCTTCAGTGCATTGAGTTGTTCAAAAGTTGCTCCTCCACGGATGTGATCAGCTCCATTTTCATACCCTCATTCACAGCAGCATCCTGCTGTTGCATCTGCATTCAACGTTTTCTTCATTAGTGAAGACTGACACAAAATATATATGTAGCTTTAGGGCTATATCCAGAAGATCTTTAATCTTCACTGTTACTGATCAGCAAACCCCTGTCTTTCTTCTCTTTTTATTCGTAACACGAGTGAGTCCTTTACAATTTGCTTCAATTCAGTTTTAACTCAGCTTGACTTTTACCAATTCTCACTTTTTCCCTACACATTCTGGGATTCAAGATGTAGGTTTATTTGCTGCTCAGTTCTTTCTTCCTGTCCTTGCAGCCTCTCTGTTTAGTCCTAAAAGACTTTTGGACGAAGTTATTCATTGTGTTAAACCTGGAGCCCAATCCTCCAGAAATTTTCCACTTGCTTTGGAAGCCCATGCCGGATACTTTTGCATATTTGATTTCAAGACATTCCCACTGCTTCCTCACTTACATCCCTGAGCTGCTCAGGACAGTCATTTTAGTTCATTTGGCTTATTATCCTCTGCCCTTTAAAATCAAGAGCTTTATTTGCAGATAATGAAGTAAGCCCTCCATTTGTCTTAATTCAAATGAAGTGATTTATTAGTGACTGGCTCTGCTAGTCAAATCCAAATGTAATGCTGTATCACTTCCCTGTTGGTAAAAGAGTTGTGGAGAAGGTGTGTTGCCCGTCAACAGGCGGGAACATCTGGGGTGGTCCAGCATGAAGAAGTGTGTCGTGAACTGCATTTCGCCTGCCAGAGCGCGATGCTGACTCCGATGGAAGGTGCCCATCCTCTCTGCTCGTACTGAAACAGCTCCAGTGTCAGGAGCAAGAAATGCTATTTCCCTTTGGTGCTTTCCAACAAGAACCTGATTTAAGAGGCAGAGAGAAAGGACAGTCACTTGGAAGGACCACAGAGGTGTACCTAACTGTTCTCAGAAGTGCGTTTTATGCCATTTCAAGGGGCTCATTGTTTTTCTGCAACTAATGAGTAGGAATAGGACCTAAATTAGGAGATGCTCATGACTGGGAGCAAGTGTTACTAACTTCTGTCTGCTGGGAGTATGATCTAGGACAGGGGTGGACACCAGTGGGCTATTTTAACAATGACTACAGAGTAGCAAAGCTCCTCTATTTCTCAACTTGCTTAAAAATCACAGCAAAGTGTCACAGCCAAACCCTATCTCGTAAGAGTTTGTTTTTCCTGTGTGCCACCCCTGCGTCCCCACAGCCGGTACCCATTGGTGCCACCGCACTATTTGCCCTAGAGCCAGCTTGAACTATTCCACCTCGATCAATTCATCTCAGCTGCTTACACCAGCGACTCAGGAATACGAAATGTCATTAGCCTTTTATCTCAAAATACACTTGTCTCAGGAATTTACCTGTGCTTTTTCTCTGTTTCTCCAGTGAGAAATTAATGTGTCTGTCAACAAGTGCCCTTCCATTAAACCTGCACTTGTTTATTTTAAAATAAAAGTAAGCTGCCACACTGAGCATAAAAACATGCAGTGTTTTATGTGGAAATCTGAAAGAATATTATATTAAAATGCACATTTCTTTGCTCCTCTTCTGAATCTCATGAGACTCTCTTCCAGGGAATTTCAGCTGGCAACTGCTTTCCTCCGCGTTAATGTGAACCAAGCCTTTTCAACTATAAAAGTTTCTTCATGTAATATACAACCCTTTAGTGAAGTTTGCCTTAAAATAAAAAATAAAACAATTGCTTGGCCTACCATCTCCTGTGTCCCTGCGGTAAAACCTGCAATTGCACACCCTGGTCCACCAAGGCAGGTCTGGAGAAATGTGGCCGAGCACAGCACCTCGATCCTGAGCTGGTGGAGATCCCCGATCCCAGGAGCAGCCCGATGGAGGGAGGGCATTCCTGGGGGAGGGCACAGAGGAGGATCCCACTGACCCCAGTGCCTCTTTTTGCATCTCCACGGTGGGGTGAGCTGGCCATGGAACAAGTCCCAGACTCTCAGCAAAATCCACCTGGCTGGGGTGGTGTAATGAAATTTGAAAGGTATCATCCATGGCTATCGTGCCCCACTCAGGTGGCCCCACACAGGGGTCTCCAGAGCTCCGCTTTCAGCCCCACTGCACACGGAGCCGGACTGGGGACGTCCTGCGCTGGAGGTGTAAATCTTGCCCACAAGATGACCCTATGCACGGTTTGCTGGGGGTTTGCAGGTAAAAGACCTGTGGCTCCTCAGGAGCTCTGGCACACAGGAGGATAGCTGAAAAGACTGCCTGGGCTCTGTTTTCTGCATTTTTATTTTTATTCTCTCTGCAGAGTAAAATATCAACTTTATACTGATACAGACTCTGCCCTGTCCCCCTACCTGGGTCACTGCCTCCAAATCCTTCTCCTCAAGTCAAGTTGAAGAAGAGGATGGCGGGAGCTTGGATGCACAGTGGGTCTCCTTGGAGCATGAAACGTGGGCACTGGCGTGTCAGAAAATAGCTGTGATATGGATGTGTGTGTTCAGCCTGTGAGGCTGCTGTAATTAAAAGTCCTCGCTGGGATTCTGGCTGACCCTTAGCTTTATACACACCTGGATGTCAAATGTCAAACTGTCTCCCCAGCTCCAGCAAAGCTGGCCTGATGAGACAGCCGCTAGTGAAAACAGAGCAGTCTATTGGGACATCTGGCATTCAGCATAATTGTTTATGAGACAAAACTTGCCAGAAGCAGCATCAGGCCAAATTGGAAAGAACTAATGGCTAAATATTGGGGAATTATCTGGCTGGAGCAGTATGGCCTGGCCTGGTTAATTAGGAGCTTGCAACGAATATAAAATCGCTGTTAATTTTAACCCACCGTGCCTTTCCTGAGGCGAAATAGTGAGAATATCAGTATTAAGTTATTTGGTAAATGGTGGAAGGGAATGTTCAATAATGGTGGATTTTCTTCTTTATCTTAAGTGCTTCACCCTTCATCTAGACACACACCCGCTCCAGCGAGGCAGCTAAGCTGATGGCGGCAAACACACCAGGATTCGTCCCTGAGTGCCTTTTCAGTGCCTTCTGCAGAAATTTTTCCATGGTATCAGTGGTCCAATGCCTGCCCGTTGCAGGCGGAGCATCCCTGCCTGGTGCTGCAGGCTCCCAGCCCCATCACAGTTTCCCTCGGTCCCCGCAGTGCAGCCCACCACTGGGTTCCCCCTCCACTGAGCAGGAGCCAGAGCATTGCTGCTGTGGGGAGAGCTGGGGTGGGGGGATGTGAGGCAGGACGAGGGTGATGCATATCCCAGGTCCTGCTGTGAGGGTTGTCTGGGTGGGCAGGACAGGCAGTGGACATCTGCGTGGGGGCCTGGGGCAAGGGGGCTGCACTGGAAACGAGGGGAGAGGAGGAGGCCAGGAGCACTGAAGGGGCTGGGATGCATAGGTGGAGGGAGTTTGGGGCAGGAGAGAGGCGTAATGAAGTAGGATGAGCTAAGGTGTAGGATGGGGCTCTGCAGTGGGGCCAGAGGCATCAGTTGCTGGGGCTGAGGGTACAAAGGGCTGTGTCAGAGGGGGCGATGTTACTGGGGGACACTCCTTGCCACTGGAGCAATCCAGTTCAGGACTCGGACATGGACACCGGGATACTGCCTCCACCATGCACAAGGGGGATGGTAGTTTTGTGAGGTGTCACACCTGAGCTAAGCTTCTTCGTTAGTGCCAGGGGAGTTCAGGTCATATGCTGTTCCTCTGCTTACAAAGCAGCCACTAAAATGATGTAGGAAGGCTTTGTTTGTGTTGTGTACTGACAGTATGTCCTCAAACAGTACAGCTGGGTCCTCCTCCAGAGCAGTGCTGCCCGAGGATGCTCTCCCCTGACCAGTGTAGCGGCTTTGGATTTTGCCTTCCTCAGTTTAGACCGTAATGAAACAGCTGTGGAGGCCATGCTAGCTGGTGAAGGAGTCTACTTTATTCCAAATCCACAGTTTCCTTCAAACATGAATGCTGCAATGCAGAGGAACTCAAGGGAAACAATGACAAATACACTAAAAAGCATCCTGTTTGTGTCAGGGCTTAGAGAGATGAGGATTGTGCCACTGCAGATACCAACCTATGAGAAGATGAACTTGGTTCACTCCAATGGTCAGATAAAGACTGGGCTGATGAGCGATGGAGAGCCCATCAAGCCTCAGCAGTCCCTTCTGAGGCATCTTTGACTTTTGCATCATCTGTTCAGCCTCACCATCACACAGGGGGGCTGTTTGTATGGCACCTTGATGACAACTCAAGTCAGGTTGGTTTGAGTGAAATCTTCCAACTTGTTGACGGTGATGACATTTCCATCCTCAGATGTTGTGTTACGCATTAACCCACAAATGGTACCAATTCCCAAAGAGCAGAGGTGATTGTGGTAGGTGACTGTAATAAGACTAAAACCATCTCCGGCTATTGTAAGTAAGAAACCACCACAGCCTGGAAGTCCATTCCCTCAACAAGGCAAATGAAATCAGTCTGGATTTTGGACCATTGCCTCTGGATACTTTCCATGGAAACACTCAAGCTTTCAGCAGGGTCCGGGGCATAGCTTGGTGAGAGAAACCTACACTTCTCTCTATATATTCTCTCTATATATTAGCACTGATTTGGGCAATCAGGCTTACATCTTGGCTAATGCTCCCATTTCATAGCTTCATATCTTGAATTTCAATGTTCTCAAACTGCACCCAGTGTTCCTGAACTGTAGCTTTGATCTCCTCTGGAAAAGCCTGGATGCGAGTGACTTCAATATTAGAGAATGATGTGCATCAATGCAGTACCACAGGAGGGTGACACTGGTTGCTTGCTTCTTAACTCAGGCATATGACTTTCCAAATGTTCATGAAAATTCCCTAAGTCACTCAGCAAATTCATCCTCCATTGAACTCATGATGGAGATGTTGTCCAAGTACAGCACGATGCATGAAATTATGGAAAGCAGAGCTACGATGAAGGGTTGAAAATTTCCCCTTAATGGAAAGTTCAAATAAGAGCTTGGAAGCGATACGGAGGCCTGAGACAGGAGAGCTCTACGTGCAGGACCAGGCCTGCTGCCCTATCATGTGGCATCTTCCATGTGCTAACATGCATCTTCCAGCAAAGGCATCTTTTACCTTCCTCTGGTGTGTCCGGTCCTGGCCAGTCTCAAAAACAAGCACTTATTTTGAACCACCTGAGTGATTCTCACTATTCATCTAAGAAAATATAAAATAACGATGTCTATTACTGCACTAGAAAACAAGCCCTTCCTCTGTACAACTTCCAGCCTGATCCCTCAGCCTACCCCTGCTCTTCTTTCCTCACATGCTCCGCTTCTCTGAGGACCTTGTTCCCATAATGCAGGGGAGCTGACCTGAAATTTTTAGAAGGGAAGACTTTTTCTGCAACAGGTTCCAAGTAACCTTTCTTACTTAATTTAAGCTTAAATTTATCTCATATTTCAATATCTGTATGCACCCAGCTGTAGAACATTTATATGGACAACAGAAAACAGAGTGAGTGTTGCAATCAACCGCACTTCCCATATTATTTGTGGCGAAGTATTTTTACTAGAAATTTCAAAACATGTCTGGTAGGACATCACTTGGCTCCTGTAGCTGCTGAAGTGAAATAAAATACTGTGTTTTTACTAATAGCCATGAAAATTCTTAGCAGGCATTATTAAGTAGGAGAAAAACTTCTCTCTCTTCCCCCCCCATCCCAAGGAAATAAATGATTATGTCAGAATTTAAAGGAATTTAGGAACTAAAAATGCAGAAAGATACTGGGTGGGATTTATGAAAACAGCTAGGCAAGAAATAAACCTTTGCTCCCCTTGAAATTAATTCCTTGCTGGTGCAGTGGTACAGCTACATACATTTTATATAATTTGTACAATGTTATCTTTCTTCTCAAATATTTAAAAACTTGTTATGCTGTTTGGAAAGCTCACTCAGGGTTATGTCATCTTAGTGTTTCATCAAGCTCCAATGCATATATTTGTTAGTATACATTTTGAAACAAGCAAGCATTCCTCATTCACCTGGCATCAGTTAGAGACGCAGAATTTTTCGCTCTCCTTCCTGAGCAGAGCAATCTCAGAGAGCCACCACTGTTGAGTTGCTGGATGACTTGGATCAAGGTGAGATGTACTGGCAGCACTTTCTGCTCCAAACTGTCCTGTCTTGCAAGCAGCAAAGAGAGGAGCTGAGAAGAGGAGCAATACCTGTATGCAAGGCTGGGTGAAGGGTTTAGAGCTGAAACACAAAGACTTTCACTAAAACTTGTCTGTTTGCACCCTCAAAAGCCAGAGGTGCCAGCACTTTGCAAGACGACTGACCAGCCAGGCCAGGACTGACCAGCCTGCTTTTAACAATGGGAGACGCAAGTTCCTTTAGCAATTCAGGTTGAGGAAGACTCAATATGCCTGATCAATATGCCTCAGTGGTAGGTCAATACTCCACGTGTGCATGCTTACTCTTACGGATACACCCTCACCCTGGTGTTACGTGGCCCAGGAACACTGACACTGGTAAACCACCAGCAATCACCAAATTAGAGAGGAAAATTGGTGAAGGAAACTGCCTGTGATCTGCAGGAGACACAGGGTCAGAGCCCCTGAGAAACCTGCTGCCTGCCTGTCCTGCCAGGCTCTGCCCACCCCGGTCTCCAGGACCCTCGTGCTGATTTCTCACAATGACAGATATGGTGGATCTTGCTAAGACAGGGGAGGGTGGGTTTGGATGCTCCTGGTGAGGGCAGGCCAAGAGGACAGCTTGCCTGGATGACGGAAAACCCCTCAAAAATTAATTAAATGCGTAACACACACAGAAAATGGGAAGATGCCATAAAATGAAAGCAAAGGGTACTGGGGTAGGTGGAGCTGAGCGCTGGAGGATCTGAACATGCCTGGTGTGTTGTGTGAAGATCACCAGGGTCTTTGAGGTCTGAATGGTAAAACCAGGTATTTCTGTCTATAAAGGTGTGTCCAGGTTAAGCAGAAGCAGGAGCCCTGGCTGTGAACCCCGCACCGGGTTTTGCAGAGAGGCAGTGCAGACGGCCGTCCAGAGCCCTCCTCACCCGCCTGTGCCCAGCTGAATCTGCTTCCTCCAGAAAATATTGCCTTTTCCAACAAATCCCCCAGCCATAAACCCTCCTCTGCAGAGCAGCTATGGGCCTTGCTGGAGGTCCCGGTGACCCTCGGTGCTTGGGAATGCTCATGGGGGCTCGCTACGTGTCCAAGGCGGGGGGTAACACTGAGGGTAAAGCAGGAGGCAGAGCTTCAGAAGGGACCATCAGCCTGATCCGGTGTGCATCCCCCAAACACAGGCCCTCGCCCCAGGCACTGAGATTTCATAATTACTGTTTTTTCAGACAATTTTTAAATGGCCTTCAGCTCTGTGAAGATGAGCTGCAGGTAATATTCTGCATCACCGGCGTGCACCTGTGCGAACGGGGACGGCTGTCCCTGCATGGCTGCGGTGAGCGTGATTCCTGCTCATTTCCCACAGCATCGGTGTCGCAGAGCCTGGCGTCGTTCGAATAACTGTGATTACAGCCTTACATTTTCAGTGATTCAATTAACAGCCTGATTAGTAAGATACTGTTCCATTTTATAATTAGATTAATGAGAGCATTCATTCAGAAGTTGTTATCTCACTTAATAATGACCTCACTGATTATTCTATCTCCTTTAACTGAGTGACTGATTTTGATTAAAATAAATATAGCTCACAGCACCTGGAAGTTCATTCTCCTATTTAGAAGGAATCTGATAGAAAGAGATTCCCTTTTAAGAATTTCTTGGGAGTGATTAAATATTTTGGTCCTCCCGAGGCTGAATTTTCATGTTTTTAAAGATGACATTTTTGAAATATTTGATGATAAAATATTTATTAAGCCCTGTATTTATATTTTCAATACATCTGTTTCTACTTTGACTGTTTGAACAAAATTTCAGCAGAAATATATATTTGCATGCTGAGCTGATTTAAAAAAACACCCGCAAGTGCTTATACACACACACACACACGTTTGCACACACACATAGACAACATACCATTGAACCTCACTATTCATTTAATCCTGTACCTTACATAATGATTACCGATTTAGGAACAAACACTGCCATCAGTCATTTAGCCGGTTGAGTTTATCAGATCCCTGCTGCTTATGATGTTATTTTGTATATTAATCTATTTTCTAAAAGCAGTAAGAATTAGAAAGCACAACTGCTGAACACTCTAACATGAAAAAGGCAAACAGGCAGGCAAATAGGGTTATCAGGTTTGTAGGAAAGGCAAAACACCTCTGATTACCACGGCACAACAATTAGTGGCAATCACAAAATCTGTGCTAGTTTGGACAACTTCAGTTGTCTCAGCAGCAGAGTGAAGGTGAACAGAACGACTGACAGCACCTGGTTTGGGAGGCACTGCTGCTCCTTCACAAGACAGAAACCGCATTTTGGCGGCTCATGGCTTAGACTGGCGTACTCGTCGCTGGGTAAGAAACTGGCTGGATGGCCGAGCCCAGAGAGTGGTGGTGAGTGGAGTGAAATCCGGTTGGCGGCCGGTCACGAGCGGTGTTCCCCAGGGCTCAGTTCTGGGGCCGGTTTTGTTCAACGTCTTCATCAACGATCTGGATGAGGGGATTGAGTGCACCCTCAGCAAGTTTGCAGATGACACCAAGCTGGGCGGGAGTGTCGATCTGCTCGAGGGAAGGAAGGCTCTGCAGAGGGATCTGGACAGGCTGGATCGATGGGCCGAGGCCAACTGTATGAGGTTTAACAAGGCCAAGTGCCGGGTCCTGCACTTGGGTCACAACAACCCCATGCAACGCTACAGGCTTGGGGAAGAGTGGCTGGAAGGCTGCCCGGCGGAAAAGGACCTGGGGGTGCTGGTCGACAGGCGGCTGAACATGAGCCGGCAGTGTGCCCAGGTGGCCAAGAAGGCCAACGGCATCCTGGCTTGTATCAGGAATAGTGTGACCAGCAGGAGTAGGGAAGTGATCGTGCCCCTGTACTCGGCACTGGTGAGGCCGCACCTCGAGTACTGTGTTCAGTTTTGGGCCCCTCAGTACAAGAAGGACACTGAGGTGCTGGAGCGTGTCCAGAGAAGGGCAACGAGGCTGGTGAAGGGTCTAGAAAACAAGTCTTATGAGGAGCGGCTGAGAGAACTGGGGCTGTTTAGTCTGGAGAAGAGGAGGCTGAGGGGAGACCTTATCGCTCTCTACAACTACCTGAAAGGAGGTTGTAGTGAAGCGGGTGTTGGACTCTTCTCCCAAGTAACCAGCAATAGGAGAGAGGAAATGGTCTCAAGTTTCATCAGGGGAGGTTTAGATTGGATATCAGGAAAAATTTCTTTATGGAAAGAGTGGTTAAACATTGGAACAGGCTGCCCAGAGAGGTGGTGGAGTCACCGTTCCTGGAGGTGTTAAAAAAACGTGTAGACGTGGCACTTTGGGACATGGTTTAGGAGTCATGGTGGTGTTGGGTTGACGGTTGGACTTGATGACCTTAGAGGTCTTTTCCAACCTTAATGATTCTATGATTTTATCAAAAAATATCTAGCTTTTTCAAAGAGTGTCTGGTCTGGAGAGAAGCAGCCCCTGAAGGAAGAGCACCCGGGGTCATCTGCTCATCTTGCTCCCATGGGAAGGGACCGGCAGTAACCAGATTTTGCCCGTGACCCGAGGGGACTCGGTGCTCCCTGTTCACAGTCGTGGTCATGGCATGCTCAGGGCCATGGGGGGATGGCTTGTTCCATGCTTCACCCCTAAATGCCGAGGCCTTCACTGTGCCTCAGCATCTGCCCTTTTGTGTTTCAATTCACATGTATGATACTGCAGGGTGAGTCACTGGGCTTCTGTGCTCTCCCTCTGAAATAAGTCATCTTTCGAGAATGGCATGGTTTAGCTCTGGTTTAAGAAGAAATCGCATCGGAGCACAGCAGTGCAGACTGGCTCTGCTCGCAGAGGGGACGGGGGAAACACAGACCTTTGCTGGAGCACGGCATGTGCTTGCAAAGATACAGGAATAACTAACAGCCAAATTCAAGTTGGGTTAGCATTTAATGAATTGATCTAGCCAGTTTTCTCCAAAGACAGCCACCAATTCACTGTCAGCCTGATGCTGACACGACAGCAGCATCAAAACTCACCGCTGATAATGGAAGAAAAAGCTATCACCGGTGTGGTGCAGCCAACAACAGGGTCTGGGCTAGCACAGCCAGTGAAATGGGAAATGGCTGGAAGTGCCCATCTTCTCGGGCACTGAATAACCTGACAAATGGAAGCAATACCCCCTCCTGCTAGGAGCAGGTCACCTCCCATCACAGGGGTTTCCAGCTAGTACAGTCCAAGTTTGCACATCCTCTACAGCGCAGTCTGGAAACAGCAATGCTGCCACCTCCCCCGGCACCTCTGAGAGGTCCCTTATTTTGCTTCCCACCCTTTTCTCTCTTTCCAGAGTAAACACTGCGTTGCACCCTCTTGCCTCAAACTGCATCATCAAATGTCCAGAGTATTAAATACCATTCTGTCTGACATCACACATACTTCACATTCCTGGCTTCTCATTTCTTTAATTTCCTTTTGTGTCTGAGGTCTCAAAAAGCTTTGGTACCCATATAAAACAGACACATGCTTTAACTAGAATTGACTGTGTTTCTAATTCACTCTTAAATACTTCTGACCCATCCTATCCATCTGCGTCCCTGAATCCTACTTACACTGTTTGCCCTGGGCTGCCCAAATGCCCTTCTGTGGCTCAGAGGCAGAAGGGAAAAGATGCTGCCAGAGCTGCAGAGGGGCACTGGGGTTTGGAGCTGCTGGGGTCACTTCCCTGCTAGTTTTAGCAAGCCAAAAAAAACAGAGGAGCAGAGCAGCCACTGAAGACAAAAGCCTTTGATTTGATCAGAAATACACATGCCAATGAAGAGAGGAGCAGGGTAGAAACTTCAAGGCGAGAGTCAGGATCAGCAGGATCTGAATTTGCTTAGAGACCTTTCAATTTGCCATGTTAAAGCTTCTCCCTCTTGATTTCTTCCCACCCGGGCTCCTCTGCACTTCTCTCCTCTGCTTCTCCCCTCCCCGAGCCCAAGGTGCAGTCCCACCACATCGTGGGACACCCCCACCTTCCTCAGCCCACACTTTGGGACACAGGGTCCAGCAAGCAATGCCTTGGGTGGATTTGCTGTGATCTGTGTGACGGTCTTAGGGCAAAGTTTCACCTTCTGGAGAGCCTGGTGGCAAAATCTTCTTAAAACAGTCCTCTTCCCACTCTGTGCCCTTCAATTCTGCTTCAAAAGTCATTTCCCTCCCTAGCTTTTTTCCTTGTATATATAAAAATGTTTACTTAAAGGTTAAAAAACCCATTACCTGTGGGTCAGGGGAGGAATCTGATGAGCATGGTGGTAAGGTGCTGTCTGGACAAAGACACTGTAATGAGGACCTAATTAAGTGAAAGCTGCCTAAGGAAATCAGGGTGGACAGGAATTTTCTGCTGGATGTCAAACTCCAGCACCTCTCTGAGTGAGTAGGGCAGACGGGCAGAGCTCAGGGAAAAGGTGGCACTCCAGAAACACAAAAATTTGTGATCACCCATAAATAGAAATTCTGAGAAATCTGCAGAGTAGAGGGACGTTGGGGAGGACTCTTCTCCTGATGTGAGGCAAGCACCTTGCCACAACCAAGAAGTCCTAAACCTGAAGCCATACAGCCCACACCAAACCTGGCCCAGGCTTGTACATCTTTTACCAGACTTTGTTATTCCTTTACATGACACTACATGCTCGGACTCCACATCTACTCCTTCCCTGGAGGACACAACCCTCACTGATCCTTGGAGAGCAGCAGATCAGTCTAACAAAACGAGGTCACAGCCTCCAGTACCAGAGAAGACCTGTCTGGTCCAGCCCAGGTTTCTGTGGTATTGATCCACCTGTGAAGATGGCTCCACGATGGCTCGTGCACAGCTTAGAAACATTATCCTATCCATTTCCTCACCTTTAGTTTTCAAAAGCTGCCCAGGGGCCAGTCGCTGCCACTGTGGAAGCAATGGGCTGGTGTTTGGTGGGCAGAGGGGCACTGGACACTCTCAGGTCCCATTGCACAAAGCAAATGATCCAGGGGGACAAGGAGACGTGCCAGTGCAGCTACACGCTGACAGCACCCTATAGCCATGGGTGCTCAACACACCACCTACTCAAGCACAGCCCAGCAGGACGGCGTGTGCCCCACCACAGCACAGCGAGGTGCACAACTAGACAGCTCAAGCATATATAACTGAGAAAGAGCTGAGTGCAACATTTTGCTTATTGTTTGAAGGGATTTTAACATTCAGATCCTTGCACCGTATGTGAAGCCTATCTTCTATTTTTCATTTTATTTTTGGTGTATTTCTTCAGGAGAAATCATTATGGATTTTTTTTCCTAGCATTTCAGGCTGGAGATCCCGAAATGGATCTGACTGAAATAGCTTCAGCCACGTTTGACTCAGATTAGAAATACAGCCTTCAAGACCTTCACCCCAGGTGTGTAGTTGCAGGTTCTCAGGTCTATAGGTTTGTTGGGAAAATTAAGCAAAACCAAAAAGTGACAGCAGCAGGCTAGGTCTCATTCTGAACTACGCTTCTGAAGTCTTCTGTCTCTTTTGAAGATAGTGGTTTCTCAGAAAATGTATTATCAGGGAGGTACTGTGGTCCTTGATCTTGTAATTTGGGGAGCACACAGGGGAGCAACCTGTTCATGCTGTTGAATGCCATCGTAGCTATGTACTGCTCGCAGCCTGATCTCTCCTCCCAGACCGTCACGTGGTCCTCTCCAGCCCAAATTGTCAAAGGGGGTGTCTCCCTTTGCATGCGTGCACGAATGTTTCTCTGCCTCCTTCCTGAAGGACCACTTAGCCTAAGAAAAAAGAAAATAAAATACCCAGAGAGTATTTTCTGCCATGTCTCCACATGATTTTCATTTGCAACCAAACAAAAACAACATTAAATTCTTAAAGTTCACTTACAGTTTTTATTTTCTTGTAGGCTTTTTTCCTCCACTTACTGACTCTGAAATCCACAAGTGTGTTTTCTACACCCTCTTCACAGTGACTTTGCAGTATATTGTCTAATTTGATATCCACAGATATATGAAATTGTATGCATTTTCAAAGCCAGAAATTGTATTGGCCACCTAACCCACGCAAAGAAGCAATATTTAGTCACAGAGAGACAAGCTGGGGGGGGAGGAGGAGAGTGCCTTTTTTTTTTTTTGGCTTTTACCAAAATGTAATGTTTCCTCTTGTTTGATCTCAAGGTTTGGTCCACAGTTCAGTTTATTTGTACACATAGAAAAACATTTTCAGCATTGCTTTCTGTTTGTGACCACCCAGCTTCCATTCTCTAGGCTATTACACCTATTAAGCTACTTCCAAACGTGTGTTGTGTGAATGCTGCCCTACAGTAGGTACCCCCAGTTTCCACTCTGGATTTTAGGAGTACAACCATAAAAATACCCCCGGAGCTAGCTTGTACCTCAGAAACAGGAAGATTTTTTTTATTTTCTCCTGACTGGATAACAGCAATTCTGAACATTTTGAATTGAAGTGATGCAGTGACTTGGCAGAGCCTGTCAGCTTCCCCAAAAGAACATGAGTATTTCTAAAGGAGCACAACAGCTTCTAAAGGAGGTTGCAGAATGTTAATTGCCTATGGATACTGTAAAATGAGAACTAAAATACCAAAGGTTTCTAGGTCCCCATCAGTCATTTTTTTCCAGAATTCAGGCTGCAGCTCAGACTTGTTATGAAGGTAAAAGGCTTTTTCTTACGTACCTGCAGATGCAGGATGAGACTTGTCTCTGTCTTTCCCTCCCAGACACAGGTCAGAAAACACTATCTCCATCTACAGAATCTGTGCAAGATTGACATTCTCCTATGCGCATTTCTGATGTGCAACCTTTAGAGGCTTTACCAGAGCAAGACATTAGAATGAACACATTAAAACCTGTAAAATAAGAAACATGGGCTAAACCAACTGGCTCTACATGTGTCCCCCTCTATCTGCCCCCCTCCAGACAGCATGTGAAAGACCAAATTCTGCCCCATTTAAACCATTATAACCCCCTGAACCCCAGAGGCGCAGCTGGTGGCAGGATTCATCCCTGCCTGTTGAGCTTCTGCTGCAGAAAATTTGGAGGCTGATGGGTGAATATTTGCTTTCAGCGTGTGTGATGATTACAGTAACCATGACACAATAATGTCTCCAGCTGAGCTTGATCCCTCCTGAGCAGGCACTATTTAATATATCTGTCACTGCAGTATGAACCATCTCAAAGTCTCCGGTGTTGTCAGACCCTGTTTGATGGTGCCACGCTGTGCAGACATACCCAGCCTTGCAAGAGCAAAGGAGATACATACCCAGCCCTGCAAAGAGCAAACTGAGGTAGCAAAAGCAAGTTAGCCAGTGTGCTGGACTAATGAACTGAGCTGGTTAATTGAAAGTACAGCATGTTATGCTTCCACTGTGTTCCTCTGCCCATTCCTGATTTAGCTCCTCCAGAGCTAGGCTGGCTCTTTGCATGGTCCGGCATGACCTTCTCCAGGAGGTAGGACCATGTGTTAGTCTCAGGGTGCTCACTGAGGAACAACGTGCCATTATTTAGAGCTGGTCTTGCTTTATCAAAACCAGCTGAGTGTTAGATGATGTCTGAGGGTGCCACAGGGGAAGAGCGGGGTGGACTCTGAAGAGCTAGAAGGCACTCATGATACAAAGAGATAAGCCTGATACAGATGCCCAGTGAGATAAAGATGTAACTTGTATTATACCAATTTATCAATGATAGGAAAGCCTTTGGCCTCTGTGCCCTTTCGAACAGAACGAGGACTCTGGATTTGTCTTCCTGTATTCAGTGTTCATGCTAGGAGGAGAGACAGAGGTCAACTCAATGTAAATACAAGATGAAAAACTTCCAGCTCAGCATCAGTAGCTGTCTTTAAGAATAAGGAGAAATAGTCAGGTTCCTGAAACAGTCAGATCTAAATAATGAATGTGAGTAAAGAATGGGTCATTAAAAATGCTTTAAATTCTGCATCTGAAATACTGCAGTGTCCTTGTTCCGTGAAGGATATTCAGCTCGGCCTATTTGCACACTGCAAGAAATGCAACTCTTTCTGGAAATGTGTAGGGTTCTTCAAAAGGTCTCTGTGCTTCTGCCAAATTGTGGCTCAATATCTCCCAGAACCACAAGGATGCATTTTCACAGTGGGGCAACAGCTCTGCTCTTGCTCCCTGCACCATCCCCACCCTTCTTCACAGTCCCATTGCTGCTGAACAGATCTTTGATAGCTGATGTCTCAGGCTTTTCTGCTGGCAGAGACTGTACAGAGGAGCCAAACACTTAAGCCATACATGCAAGTGTGTCTACCTATAATTATGACTATGCACAGAGACGGGAGCACAAAACTCATGTTCGAGTGCTGTGGCAAACAACTGAGTGCTTCACAGTTACAGTCAGAAGGTCACTGGTGTCCTCATGGACCTGCCTGGTCCATCCTCTGCCCAGATGAGCTCAGTCTATGTGAAACTGAAGAGAAGTTTGTCTTTCTGTAAGACTAACAAAGACACACACTTAACAGTCTTCGACACAAGCAGCTTAGTTATCCTTAGGAAGGCTTTCCCAGCAGCTAATTCAAATCATCGCTGGAGCAAATCCAGCCCCCATTTCTCATCCTGCCTGCCCCAGAGAATGGACAAGACCTCTTTGAAGATGCTCTCAGCACTACTGGTTCTGTCCCTATCCCTCCTTCTCTACTATAGCTTAAACAACCCACAGCTTTCTAGACTTCTAGTCACCTTCATCACTCTCCTCTGTGCCAGCTGTCCCATGGTTTTCTTGAAGTGCAGAGCGCAAGCCTGGATCCCAGCTCTGACCGAGGCCTCCCCAGCGCTAAGAAGAACATCAAGGTTGTGGTCCATATCTAGCAGGTGAAACACCCATTTATAGACTCCTGTATGTAGTTCAGTCTTTTTGTAGCAGCAGAATATCACTGCTCATGTATTCCTCCATCTCTTCCTAAATCCTGATCTCCAGCCAGCTATTCCACCCAGGACTACTGATGCTAAAGCACTACTGAGTATTACCCTTTTTTTTTTTCCCCCCTAGACTGTTTCTCAAGTTTACCAAGAAATTTTGAAATTTAACCTTGTCTTTTGACATGTTAACAGACCCTTTGGACTTGGTGTCTTCCGTGGCTTTAAAATGCACATTCTTACTTCATCATCCAGTTCCCAGGGCAGACGTCTGTGGAGCCCCTCTCAGTGCATCCCTCTGTGTAGCCACTGATGACAACTTCCTCGGTACTCAGCTCTGCGCCCGCCTACTGTGGATTCACTCAGACCTTGTTTTTTCTCCCTTGCTTACTAGAATGGTGGCACTTGAAAGTCATGTCCTTAAAGTACAGGTATACAATTCCTTTTTTGTCCACACAACTCCTTTCCCAGTTTTAGAATGAAATTAAATAAACAGCAGACAATTTGATCTTGTTGAATACAAATACATATCTTCTTCTCTTACAAGTCCTTGCAAATATTCAAGGCTAAGGACTTTCCATTTAACACCGGTTTTAATTGTGATCTCTGTCTGACTGCATTTCCCTTTTTTAGTGCATGCCAAAGAAGCATTAAAGGTTTTGGTCACCTTCGTGTTACCTATTGATATCTCTTACTCTACTCAAATAGCGGATCAAACCTTTCCTTGATCTTTCTCATGACCAATGTTCAAAGAAAATGTCTTTCTGTTACAAACCACTCACTGTCTCACCTGTCCTCCACCAGCCTACCCATCTTCTCTAATGGAGTTATTCCTAATAGCCCAGCCTCCAAAGCAGCTATCTAACAGCTGCTATCAAAAGCAAACTGAAATTTTGCCTCTGAGTGTTTCTTTTTTTTTTTAATATATGCTCTGACTTCTCTCTGTGGCGTGGCTGGTATCTTCGGAAAACATTAAAAATTCCTGACTTAGTATAAGATTTAGAGTCCAATCCCTTACTTTCTGTCAAAGCCATTAATAAATGGTGTCTCCAATGGGAAATAAACCCCAACATCAACAGCGTAAGTCTGCATTTACCAACATTTGAGACTTTGGTCCACCAGGTCTGATACCAGTTGAAACAAGGCACATTTCTAAGAGGAGATGAGCCAGGTGAAGAGGATGTCTGCAGCCATAAGGACATTAGGGAAGTTCTACCAGCCTCTAAATGTGATCTAACGTGCCCAGAAACATAAATGCTTATTGCAATCATATTTACTCCCCTAAGAGTCACTGATGGTCTTTATAATGTTTGGGGTAGTTTCTAATTCTTTTTCAGTCTTCTTCAGTGTTACTTTGGGGCAGTGGGCTGCACAGGAGAATTTGTCCTTCATTGTCACCATGCGCACCCTAATTTTCAGATTATTTTGAGAGCTGGCAAACAGAAGTGCTCTGCTGGCTTTCCTTGGGATGTTCATCCCTAACCATTGTTTGGAAGTCCCCCAGCTGCCTCACTATACGACATGGCAAACACTGGAACAGGTTTCCTAGCGAGGTCATCGATGCCCCAAGCCTGTCAGTGTTCAAGAGGCATTTGGACAATGCCCTTAACATGCTTTAACTTTTGGTCAGCCCTGAAGTGGTCAGGCAGTTGGACTAGATGATCATTTTAGGTCCCTTCCAACTGAAATATTCTATTCTATTCTATTCTATTCTATTCTATTCTATTCTATTCTATTCTATTCTATTCTATTCTATGGCAGTAGCTCCGCTGCAGAGCTCTGATCAACTTTCTGATATGGCACAAGACCAACATGCCAACAGTTACACATAGTCAGGTTCATGGGAAAGCCATAATTCGTCATCCATTTAAAATTACAGGTCTCCTTTAGGATTTCCATACATCTGCTTTAGTGGCCAAAACTCTTGCCTCAAAAGTTAGGGAGTTTGCCTCGGGATACACAAGCCCTACTTTGCATGATGTCTGATTAGTACAGCATAGCCTGGAGCCTTGTCAATAAGAATAAGCATGCAAGAAAAGAGCAGTGAAGGTGGCCCAATAATCAGTCTTGTCCTAATGATACCACCTAAGCATGAGGCTGAGGAATGCCAGCAGCCCTGGGGAGGGATGCAACCAGCAGCTATGGACCAAATTCGGATCCCAAACTCCTCCCTTTCCTCAAGTGGCACTTTCCCCTACAAATCAGTGCTGCTCCTGAGTGCGAGTGTGGGTGTAAAAGCAGATCCCTGTGGGCAGGGTGATGAACCTGCGGGGACGCACTGCTGCTACTGCAGGACTCACTACCTCTCTGACACTGCTCCTTGCACTCTTTCTCCTCTCGACACTTTTCTGGAACAAAATGCTGGTGACAGAATTGAAATCAGATCCTTTGTAGGAGCAGGGCCAGTCCTTTAATGCTAAAAACGCTAAATACAGGGAGGGTTTTGAGCAAATCACTTTCACTCAAATCAGCCATAAACACTTCAGGTTTTAGAAAGAGTCTCACCCCCTGAGGGCAGCATTAGCCAACACAGTTGTGAGCAAAGGACTTGACATCCATTCGCTTTCTGCTGCTGAACAATCAAGTACCAGAATCTTTTATACATTTAAATGGTATTCACCTAGCAAATGGCAAATGTACCACAGCTACTATTATATCCTACTGCTAATGAGGAGGCAGTGCTGGTTCCCGATTTCTGGGGGGCTAAATCCTGCAGTTTTTATGCAGTTTTCTGGGAAGAAATTTGCTTGGATGAGAACTGGGGGCTGTAAGCCTGGCCATTATGGTAGGGCATTGAATGGCACCTCACTATGCAGAACTCATGCCATAGGAAACTGCCATTTTTTTCTTAGCGTAAGTGCTTGCGGTTGTGCTGAGGCTGCTATTTAATTCAATCACTGGTTACGTTGTCCAAATTAACTTCTAGGATCAAATTGTAAATATTGAAAATAACCATAATTCTGCTTCCCCGAGCAGTCTGTGGCTTACAAATGACCCAGCCTTCAGCTGGTAAGTATAAGAAGTCAGTGGAGATGTGCTGATTTATACCAAGGGACCTTAGCAGCTCATTAATTTTGCAAATCAAGCATTTGGACATTGGGAAATGCCTTTAGGAAATGTAACCAGGTTTCTGGTGCACCTTAATTGCCTATGTTCATTATGTTGATTGGTGAACAGAGATGCCACTAGAGTAAAGGCTGAGGCTTACATAGTTTAACAAATGAGTTCTTCTGAAGTCTGTTTGATATGGAAAATTGATCAGGATAATTATACCACCGTTATAATTTTACCAGTACAACTCCCACTCACGTCCCTTCCTACAGATGCTTTTTACAGTTTAGTGTCTTTGCTTTGCTTTGAATGCAATGCAAGATAAAACAGAAAACTGTGCTGCATACAAGTGCTCATGTGAGGAGTTGTACTTGTAGGAGTATAATTACCCTGGCAGAGTTAAGTTGCTGAATATTCCTTTGCAAGCAGACTAAATTCGTGTGTCTACATCCATATGCATCCTTGGATTCCTTTGAAATTTGCAGCAGCAGTGCTGAGATTTCTTCTGACTTCATGGCGATAACAACAGGCATTCCTAGGGTTGAGCACCCTCTAACAACTCTTTTAGCCACTATTGTTTGTTACTGAGGGGGCTGTTTTGGAGCACACCTCAAACTCCAAGTACCGGTTTGTGCTTTTCTAATGGACATGACCTGCTTGGGAAGTGCCTCAGCTACATTTGGAGGTCAGCAGCCTTCCGAAGAACAGATTAGAACATGTTTATTTGAGGAAAACTGGAAGCTGCACTGAGACTTCATCTAAGGATACAGGCCAGGTAAAGGTAATATCCACATAAGCAGCAGGACTGGAGCTCTTCTGCAGATGAGAGCACTGGCAGGCAGCTTAACATGATTATAAAGGGTCACATCCTGCCACCATTGCCCCAAACAATGCCCAAATACAGAAAAAATTGATGAAAATAAAAGTGCATCACATGATCTCCACCCACACCCGCACTATGGGACTGTGTGTGAAAAGAAGCAAGAAGCTGAAAATCTCAGCAAGGTCAGCCTATGATTTAATAGATTTCTGAGCATCGCAAAGTTCTGTTCCAAGGACTAACCTAAAATAAAATTTGGCTCATATTATCCCAGAATACTATCATCTAACACTAGCACATGCTTTTCATAAAAACATCAAATTTTGAGAATTCATCTACTCTGTGTAAAATAAAGGATCTCAACGTTTCACTCCTCAACAGGATGTAGGTCTTCAGAAGACAAGAGTCTGAGATAACTGTGAAGTATCACAATCACTGGGGTTGAGAGGAGCTCTGGACATCACCTAGTCCTGCTAGAGCAGGTCACTCAGGACTGAGTCCTGTTGGCTTTTGAATGTCTCCAAGAATGGAGACTCCACATCCTGCCTGGGCAACCTTCTCCAGTGTTGGACCACTCTCAACTTAACAAAGGAGGAGGGTGCCAACCTGGCTATCCTTGACCCCTGGCAAAAGCCAAAGCCATTGAGCTGTAGCAGAAGCATCTCAAGCTTTTTTCTTCCTGACCAGTGAGTATCTTGTCCAGTGTGGGAGACCAAAAAAGCCTGTCCACATTGGGCTGTCCACACTAGGGCACCTTTCTAGATACAGAAGACACCTGCTTAGCTCTCTCTGCTGGGTCCAGGGTCTCCCTCTGGTCATCTCTTGGCAGAGTTGGGGAAGCTCTGAACATGCGTCTGGATCAGACACAGAGAGTTTAACCTGGGTTTCGGCCAGAAGCAGACTCCAATGAGGGTTGTAAACAGAGAAGTAGTGCCAGGACTTGGGGTGGGTTAACCGATAAAGCGTAGAAGGTCTGAGTCTCTCCAAGAGAAGATGACTGCTAAGTAGATCATTAGTGAGTGTCAGGGTAGCCTGTGTGTTGAATTTAAACAGCTGAAGAGATATTTAGGCACCAAAACCCATTTGTGGATGTAACAGATGACCCTCACTGAAATACTCATAACAAACCTGAAATGGGAGATTCTCTCCACTGCTGAAGCTATGCACAAACAGCAGTAAATATTTCAGATGAAATTGTAATGTGAAAGTCATATTTTTACAGATATTTTCTCTCCCGGGCTAAAATGGAAAACCTGGTATTATATGGCATTATAATCCCTTGACTTCTTGCAGTGATATTACACAGCCATTCTGCTCTTTGGCCATATGGCCAACAGATTAGGGCAACCTCCTCACCGCCATTTTGAAATTCTTTGGTGCTTCCCTTTAGAGCCTCCCTTTCCTTTTAATGTAATGTTTGGATGAATTTCCTGATTTTTAAAACATTTTGGAGGAAAAGAACACGGAGTCATTCTTCCATGCGCTGCTGTCAGAGTCAGGGCTAATAAATTCATAAAGACCTTACCCCTAGCCCTGATCCATAGTAGCAATTTTTCAGACTCAGTCTGAAGCAGACCCAGGTTGGGAGAGCTGCAGCCCAAGTGAATTAAAGTAGCAAAGTTATCAAAAAGTGAAAACTGAGTCTCATAATGGGAAGTGTCGGCACATTTAGGCATTGCTGCCTGCAGTTATTGTTGATTTCTACCTCAAACCTGTTCACCTGGATTACATTTATTGCTAGACCACTCTCTGTTCTTTGTTTAGTGAATTTTTTCTTTAGCTGTCTGCCAAGAGGGAAACACTTAACTGCACTATATGATTTTTTTTCAATGAAATATATTTCTAAAACACTCTGCTGCAACTTACTGTCTGATACACCAGGCATTTAAAGAGTAGATAGAATTATTTTTACGGCAATTTCCTTGTTGTGTGGAATCCCATTTTCCACCACACCTTTAACATTTCTTTCTTTCTAGTTTGTTCTAAAGCCTGAACTCTTCTGAGCTAGGACTAGCAACTTCCAGCTGCCTCCACCATTTCCCCCCACCTTGCACATAAATGTGATATTCACCTGTCCATGTGCACTGTCCCTCACTTCACAGACTCATTAAACATTCTTAGTGGGCTTCCGATTTCTTACAACAGTTTTTCTGGAGTCGTGTGGTAGACATTGCCATAACTCCTTAGGTCTCTGGAATGGGTGGTTGGGCCAACTCCATCAAGCCTATCTCAGTTCCCCAAATATTTCAGTGGGACTTCACAAGCTTGAGCAGGCGTCTGGAGCCCCAGTGCATTTGCAGCCCTGGTCTTTCACACTTAGGTTGGCTGTTGGGACACAATATTGAGGTGCGAGAGCAATGAGTTCACCCCCCTTTCAGGCTGAGAGAAGGACTGACCCTCCTGCTCCCAGCTGTGCAAACAGCCTTGTCTCTGGGGCATCACTCCAGACGTGGCCATGGCTCTTCTCTAGCCATTACACATGTCTACCAGCTCTCTTCTTTGGGTTAGGTACACACCATCCATGCGTCCCAAATGGTCCCACAAGGGAAACTGGGCTAGCATGTGTTTCAGCCAAGACAACTGCCCGTCTTGCTTTGAGCAATTGTGAGTTACATACATTAGGCAACCTAAATCCCGGCATGTATTGCCCAGGCGTACTTTGGTTAACTTCTAAAGGCTCTTAATTCAGCCTGTAAGGGTGTCAGGAAACTGTACAGGAGTAGAAACTACAACACAGCTCACAATAAAGCAGAAGTCTGATTTTCCTAGCATAATGATCACGGACTGGAAAAAAGCCCTGCCATCATTTCACTGAAGAAATCTGATCAAGCAATATATTTGAAGACATCCTGAACTACTCACAGATGTTGCAAGAGGAAAAAAGAGACCAAAACTGTGGAATAAATCATTTGCCCAATTCTGCTGGCAAAGTGACACCAGATTACTTGGAAGTCCTGGGATGTTTCCAGACAGGAAAAACTACTTCATTTTATTTGAGATTCCAGCCTCAGTTTGAACTGACAGTGCCGCTCAGGAGAAGCAAAGCATTCAACCGTCCTTCCAGCCACAGCAGCTGTGGTTGGGTTTGCAGCTTGCTTTTTATTTTGCACACTTCAGTTCTCTTCGGGATGTTAGCTAAGTTGCCTGTGTACTAAAGGGGCACTTTGAGAAGGTGAGCTTTTATCTTGTTTGCAGAGATCAGGGCGATGGATCTGCCCACACGTGACTTGGTGACAGGAAGGTTTTCATAACAGCTAATAGGGATGAACCACAGGTGCCCCAAGGAGTGATTGGACTTTCTGCCAACAGTGGTTGCATAGGACCTTGTCCTAAGATGACGGAGATTTGAAGGTAATATGATGCGGCTGCAGGATGCTTGTTGTTTATTCTCTATCAAGCCAGCTGAGGGTTAATGTAATGTCTGAGGGTTTTCCTAATGTTCATATCTTAGTAAAACAATAGGTTTACTCTAACTGAATTTCAAGGCGAGTAACATTTCCTAGGCTGTGTCTAGTAGTGCAATCTGTGCAGTCTCAGCATACTGTTCAGTACAAGTTTGGTCCGGATCAAGCATGAGCATTGATCACATTCTTGTTGGATTAACCAGACCATGTGACATTGTGTTAATGCTGTCTTTCTGCTAGCTGCAGGACGGGCAATACCAGATCAGGCAGAAAGCCTGCTAATGCAAAGTTCCCCTGTAAACAATCTCCAAGAAATTTGAATTAGCAGAGTGTTTTGTGCCAACTCAGTGCTTTACATGAGCTGTTACTACATATTTTGATATAGAGGCAGGTGATTTACCACGTCTTGGACACTGCTGTAATGAACTACCCTTCTCCTGCCATGTAGAAGACTGTTATTATGCTCATTTTACAAACTAGGGATGGGTCTTAGAGCAACCTGATGGCTTGATCTCAGCATATTAACTCATTTGTGCCAGTAGGCAGGATAAGAAGGGATGGGATGAAGGGAGAAGAGAGAGAAAGAGAGCAAGTATACAGAATAATAGAATCACAGAACCACTGATGTTGGAAGGATCTCTGCAGTCCAACTTCCCTGCCTAAAGGAGGGTCAGCTGGGACAGATTCCTGAGATCTACTGGGCTCAAAGCACAGGAAGAGTTCACATGGACAGAAGATGCTCCAAAAGGCCCTTCTGGTGCCTCTGCTCCATTCCAAAGCCACTTTGACCTCCTCTTGCTTTCCAGAGCTCATGGAGGTCAGGGGCACCAGAGGTACTTGAAATTCCCATTTATTTCAGTGTTTCACAAGGCATTAGGCACTCCTGCAATTATGATTAAGGTGATCATCTACACAAGGGATTTTTTAGATACAAAGAGCAAAATGTGTGCCAACTATTCCCCACAGCAGCAGCCCTAAAAGGAACCTCATGAACCTTGGGCTGAGGGATGATCACAAGCAGACCAACAGGATGGCAGCAAGGAAAAGGGAAGGTTTGATAATTCACAACAGAAATGGATTAGATCAAGGTCCATCCAAAATAAGTACCTTGAAGATCGCAGCTCATCAAGCGTAATGCATAGGTACACTTTAAGCTATTGGCACATATCAAAGGTGGAAACACAGTATTTGAGCAAGTTCCTAATCTTCCTTTGGTGCTGATCACTGGCATTAATCACGGTACATCTTCTGCGTATTTGAAAGGAACACCAGGTGAATATGGTCCCAAGAGCAATAATATCCTTGTTGCTCCTTCCCATTGCACTCGATCGGGCAGTTGGGGAAGGGGAAGGGAAGGCTGAGACTAGGTTGGATTCAGATCTTTGGATGTGATAAGTTTGGGAGTGGCAGTCTCAGTCTCTCCTCACAACAGGATAGGGACTGAAGTATAAAACTGGCTTGAATTAAAAGGTGAGGTGCAGAGCTGTTCATGGGTGAAGGCAGGAATTTCCCTTTTCTGACTTGCTAAGCCTTGGAGACAGACACTGCCATTCCAGCTGTGTTATTTGATGGCAGGCATCCTCACCATCCCGCATGCAGCCCGGGGACATCCTCAATCTCACCAAAAGATGAAATACCACTCAGTAATTGTGTCTTATTCTTGGCACCACGTCTGTGGTTCTGCTCCCAGGCTGGACTGAACCAGCAGGAGCTCCCCATCACAGCTGGCCAAAATTTCCAGTTTGTTTGATGTTTCAACATTTTGTTCATGTTCTGAACTGGAATGAAACCAAATGCTCAGATTTCTTCTGTGAACTGGTAATGTCACATATTTTTTGTTTATAACACTAGCAGGATGCCTCTGAGACAAAACCAAACAGGTCTTGTCCTCACCTCTGTCACATCAGGACGGCTGTACTAGAGGACACTTGTTACATGTTCAAGGGGAATGAAGCTCCCAAATACCATCTCTGAGGTAACACACCTTATCCTTGCCCCAGCATGGTTCAGCCTCTGTTATCAGTGGGGTTTGTTGCATGCTGCATTGACCCTGCCAATGAAAGGCACCATTTCATACAGTTTTGGTTAAATTGATGCAATTTTTACAGACCCTGAAATCGGTTTCAGCCTTCCTCATGATAATTTGAGCATCTGTTACTCATGCCAAAGTGTCAGAGCAAGGTTAAAACTGATGATGTTGTCCACACAAATGTGCAAACCTCTTTAGTTTCACCCAGTGGAGCTTCTGACTGCACATACCATATGAGCTTAGAGCAAGACACTGGGAGATATGCACGTAACTCCAGAGGGTGCCTGCTCGTCCGGAGGTGCTGCTGCCTAAAGGAGGACAGTTTAAAACCCTTTTTAGACAGGACCAGACTCAATTCAATAGGCCAGGGCTGGAAAATCTGCAGATTAGGTGAAAGTTTGTGATTTTGTTCATCTGCAGAGTGGACATCTTCAGTCAGCACAGTTCAACATGGCACTAGACTGCACTTTTGCTAGAGCTGTTGCGGCAAAACCATCAATAGTAGTAGGTGTAGCACCCTGACTATGCAACAGGAAAAAAGGAGTCAGAAATTAAACATCTAGAGCATCTCATATCAGTATTGTTTGGTATCAGTATTGTCTGGTATCTCTTGTGCCTCCTCACTCTTGCACCAATTAGACAAACGACTGTCTCATCTAACTGGCTTTTCAAGCTGGGAAAACCCATTGTATTTTGCTGTCATTGATGTCAAATCCAAGTTCTGGTCTGCTGCCAAAATCTGAACAGAGAATTTTGCAGCAGATCATTTAAACAATATTTTAGGAGAGTGGTACTCAATCCCATTCTCTCACATCTGTGGGAGGCTGATGATGCAGATCTACAAAACTCTGATTCTGTAACTTATTTCACTACTTGTGTTTGGAGTCACATATTGAGGACAGAATCTACACTGTGATACTACCTTATTCATTTAAGTATTTTAATGCATTTAGTGCTTTCGCTCTTTCTCCAAGAGCAAATTCCTCCAAAGTTTCTTCTTCCCCCAATTTTTTGTTTCTCTTCCCTGAGTTTATCACATCGTTCCAGCATGGAGAAGCCTTGTCCTGAACATTTTGTGGTTTGACCTTCACTACAAAAAGCTTGAAAAAGATTCATTTTCCCAGCAAAAAAAGCCACAAAACTGGAACAATTCAGCCATACATCAAAATAAAAGCCATCAGGTTTGCCTAGCATGATTTGTTTTTTAGCAGCCCTGCTGTTTATTCTTTATTGATGTTACACGCTGCATTCTGGTATCCTCCTCTGTCTCCAGCAATCAGTGCTGCAGACAATAACCTCAGGCAGGGTGGTGAGTGGAGAGTACTTCTACCATTTCGTGAGGCTGTGGGTTAGACTTAGGATACAGCTTTGTATTCTCTGCAAAGGATGCCGCAGCAATCTGGACATCTCTAAAAGAAGAGGGACTAATTGCATCCACACTACCTGGAGACAACCACACACGTGCTTATTTTCCAGCAGATTGCTCAGCAGTGGTACTTTAAAAATACTTATTACTTTGGCAGTTATTTACTGTCAAGACGATATTTAAAAATGGGAATGGCTATATGCAATAAATATTTGTTATATGCTTGGAAAGAAGGAGGTTGATGTATTTTTCCCACGTAAAGTCAATGAAGTATTTACAAGATCATCAGTAACCAAAGATGCTACATCTGCTGTGCAAGAACATTTTAAGATCAGCAGTCTTGGTTAGCATGTACCAAAAGCCCGAAGAGAGCTGACTGAGATCTCCATCTTACAGATGTTCATTTTTTACTCATCTGGGAGTTCAAGGCAAAAATCTAGAAAGCAGGAGCGGTAATTGTATGCCAAGAGGGCAGGGAGGATACCTGAGGAAACTGCAAACCAGCATCAGCCCTGGCAAAATAGTGGAAAAGGCAGAATCAGCTCCGGCTGCTAATGAAAGCAGAGCTAGCAATATGGCAAATGTCAGTCAACAGGGTTTTATGGAAAAATAGGCCATTTTGAACAAACCTGATTTCCTCCTTTTCTCACATTGTGGATGTGATTGCGGCTGACATAATGGCTGGAGTGTAGCGTGCCGGAGTGCGTACACTGCAACCCAGGGAAGCAAGGAGCTAGTGTAGTCAAAGCCAAGCTAATTTGAATTACGCAGATGAAGAATTGGTAGTGAAGCTCAGCTTGGAAGACTTATGAGTGTTTCCCCAAGTTTCCAAGCAGAGTTCGCAGCTTAGTTTCTGTTTTGGTTACACTGCTCTCCCATCAGGTGAGATTGCAGCCGCTCTGAGCGCAGCTACTCAAATTGTACTCACTGTTGCAGTGCTGCATGGCATTTGGAAAAAAGCACTGCACTCAGGGATGTCAGTATGTGTGAAATGGATCGTTAACGCCAAGCAATCATGGAAGATAACAGTAATATAGTGGCCACGATAGCCTGGAGATGGCAGGAGTAGGTTCATGGCGAGTGGTTACAGGTAGTGACAGCCAAAGGTCCAAACAACACGTTTCTGTTCTAAGCATTTACAGTCTTATAGCTTTGATGCCTCAAATTTTTGTTTCAAATTTGGGTTTTCTTCTTCAATGTTATCAGTTCCTTTAATAAAAGATGAGATGCAGTTGGTGCTAGTGAGGAACAACAACCTGGTATTCTATTCTATGATTCTGTGAACATCTAAGACAAATGTGTCCAGTAGGTTTTGTGGTCTCAGTTTATAAAAGATGGTGAAGTGGCTTAACTGTGCTGTTGATGGGGAGATATATTGTGCAACGAGAGCAAGGGGTTACTAACCTGGAAGATTAAGACATAGCTCGAACCAGTGGCTGGAAGATGAAACCTGACTTAACTGAAATGAGAAATAAAGCTCATGTTTCTAACTGTGAGGTACATAAACTGCTGGAGCTAGCCGCAGGGGAAAGTGGTGGTTCCGTCATCTCCTAATGTCTACAAGCCAGGGCTGCCTCCTTGGAAAATCACCTTTGGCCAATGACAAGCTACTGGTGTCGATGCATATGTACTTGTTCCCAATTTCCTGAAGCAGAGTGCAAGTCAGAGCACCCTCCCTTTCACTCCTGAGAGCTGGGAACTTGCAAATGTGACCTCAGCCGACACGTTCTGACCAAGTGTGCACTGCACTGCTCTGAGAAGTGCTGCGTACTGCTCCCCCATGCCCCAATATTCTGGCAAAAGATATTCTACAACTCTTCTAGATATTCTAGTCCAACGCAAAACCATCCCAATATCATATCCTAAACACAGCGTAACTTTTTCTTCCTACAAATTATTCCAAAGCAGCCATGAAAAACAATTGACTGTTCCACTTCTCTAGCCTAGAGAAACCCTATTCGTTTCACCTGTCTTCAGAGGTCTTGATTTCCAATCTCTTATTATTTTTACTGTTTTTTTCTGGATTCTCTCCAATATTTTTCACATGGTGCCCAAAACCGAACACAGACTCCAGCTGAGGCTTGAGTTTACTCCCTGTCAGGATAACTGGGGGATTTTGGTTGGGAATGAGTCAGTGAGTAGAAATGTGGTGGGTGGGTGTGGACTCGTGCACGTGTGCTTGTGCAAATAGGTGTGTTGGGAATATATTTGACTATTCTGTGTCTGAAAGACCCAGTAGTGGTGTCTGGGAGGGTGCGTGCTGGGCATGTCCATGCATCCATGGCATATGCGTGAGCCACATGCATGCCCCTCACCTCTTCCAAGCAGTGGAGGGGATGCTGGGTGCAGGCAGACCTGGAGAAGACCTGTGGGAGAGCTGGGCAGGGTCTGTGTGGGAGGAACCGCTCAGGGTGATGCAGTGGAGGACATGTGTTGCTTTTAACAATCCTGCTCAAACCCTCCTGAGACTAAGAAAAAGCCCCTTCTGCCCCTCCTTTGGAGCAGAGCCGTGAAGCCAGCCGTAGGCACACCAGTAAGGCAGTGGAGAAAGCCTCAAGCTCCCTTGAAATACAAAACTCTTGTGTGATCACAGCATCTGAAGCACGGGGACGGCCCTTACCCAAGTAGTCTAACAGGGACACCAGTGGGGATTTGTCCGGGGACCTTTTGGCTTAACATTAACAGTTAACAATTCTGCTGGCCAAAAATAGCTTCCCCTGCATCTCAGCAGGGCAACGCTGAGTTTGCATTGTCAGCCATCAGACTGTCATCCTGCAGTTGAGGATCCTCTATGAGGTCCTGGTACATTTTGTGTAAGGGGTGGAAGAGATCCCACGCAGTGTGTGACAAGACCCACGGCTTTCTAATGCTCAGCGTTTTCATTAGCGATGCCAGGAATTACCCTCTGGCTGCACGTGGTCTGGAGTCACAGTGCTAGACACCACCCACCCACCCTTCACTCTTGCCGAAGCTGGTGAGCATCCATAGCATGAGTTATCTGCACTATTATTTTACAAACAGGGTTTGCAGGGTTTTTACAACCTCTTGCGCTGAGCACCCATTCCTGCCACCCCCCACTGAAGACAACTCTCACTTTGCTCTCTGACTTGATGTGCCGCCATCCGAAAAGTGCCTCCTGGGCACGGGAGCGCCAGAGAGCCTGCAGTCACACACAGCCCACATCAGCCTGGGCATCAGCACCTGGCAGGTTGGTATCTGCTCCTCACCAGACAAAAAAATATTTCTGGTCATTGTGGCTCCGAGATTTTATGGCCTTCAAGAACTCTTCAAGGGATTTGGAGGCATTTGTATCAGACTGCATGAAGACAACATTTCTGAGAGGGTTAAACTAAACCTTGATCAATAGAAATTAAATGGATAGATTAAATCTTAAGGAACCTGGTTAGTTGGTGGGTCTGGTACTCTGTATTCCTTCTTGCTTGCAGTATTGCAAATACGAACAATTCAGCTCCTTGAATACATGGAAACATGCCAACAAACAGCATAAGAATATCAGAGTACATTAAAATCAAAATAAGTAAACATCAGAATGAGTTAAAATCCAAGTGAGTTATTGCTAATGGCTTTCAACCTTCAGTTTAGTTTTTCTTTAAAATTAACTATAAATGCAGAAGCTTTACAGGAAACTAAGTGAATACGAAACTAATCCCCTGAGATTGGCTTCAACTTTCAGCTCTATCAATCTCTTTTCTCTTTTTGTGTGAAATAAAGGAAAAGGAGTAAGGAACAGTGGATATACTATGTGTGATTTTTTTTCCCCATGAACATAGAAATATTAAGAGTAGATGCAACTTGATAAAGTTTTGTTTAATATCAAAGCATCCAGTAAACAGACTGAGATATTTCAAAATCTGGGAGTTTCCAATTTTTGTTTCATTTTAGCAGTAAAATACTTTGAGCTTTAATATGATTTTTTCTTTGAATGACTCACGACTTGTTCTGTAAAATCCTTGTGGCCTTATCACCCCGAGTCTTTTAACCACACTGTGCGAAAGCATTTGTTGTCTAACACACTGATGTGCAGAATAAGGACCCCAGAACAACAGGAACAGGGCTCCGGCTGAATTCTCAGGGAAGCAGCTGCTGCTGTGAGTTTTTGACGCAAAACAGCACTTACCAACATAACCGACTGATCTTGTGATTTTTTCACAGTTCAAAATAATGATCGTTTTGTGATAGCTGGTGATCCTCATTGGCCTACTGGTCAGAAAGACCAGAAAGAGTGACCGATGAGATTTAGACTCTTAGGTAGTAGTTTTTAATAGGTATTTATGAGTAAATATCTACAACTTGAATGCATAAGCATCTCTCAAATGCAGGTGCAAAGTACTTTATAAATGCAGGTATTTTGAAATGTTATTCTTGATACCTACTAGATATGGAATTATTCAAAGTCATACCATACTACTCCTACAGAGTACACATTTTTTTTAGCCGTGACAAAATATGGAACTAAACCAGACCAAAAGTAACTAAGAACAAATTGGGCTAAACCATGCCAAGACAGTCACGTTTCGAAAATGACTCTGCTGAAGTACACACAGATCTGGCTCTGCCATTCATCCTCCTGTGCACAGCCTTAAAATACAGTGGATGTAGGAAAATAAGATGATGCTACTCCTTGCAAAAGACTTGGGACTTTGCAAATAACTGAGTTTTTATTTCAGCTCCACATTGAAGGATTTTATATTTTTATTGCACTCTATCTAAAACTAACTCAATGTAAAATATATTTTCCCTGTCTTTTCTGTGTCCTAAAACAACAAAGCTCTCCAAATGCAAAATCACCAAAATGTTTCGCCCAAAGGAAGTTGTTTTGGCTTGATTGATGAGATTTTCTTCCCTTTAGTAAAAATTCCCATACAACTAAATTTCTAACTGAACCACAAGAAAATGAAGAGTCAGAAATGCTCTGACTTTTCCATACATGTTCACCCATTCTTCTTCTGACAGGAATTCACCACTAGCCTGGAGCATCCTGAAACTGGATATTTGGATTAATAAAATCCAGATACAATTGTCACCCCAAATTTCAAGAAGGAGTTCTAGGTCCTAGTTTTCTTGTTGTTCCTCCACTACCTGCTTCACATAAGGAAGTGCTGTTTCTGTAGAAACAGTAGCTGAAGTTTATTTTAGAAGTAATTATAGGACACATATCTGCAAAACTGTCTAGAAAAATATGTCTGCTCACAGCCAGTCCAATTTCTCCAAGGGTTTAAGACTTCAGAATAAATCTAAGAATCACCGTCAAAAGCAGCTCAGATATTTTTAAGATCTTGGCTTATCAAAACTGCACTTTTCTTTGAATTCTCCAGCTCTAGGTTTATATTTGGCTTGTCATGTTGGGTAACATCAGTTGCAGTAGCTTATTATTGGATGTAACACAATTTGACTGATGCAATGTGATGTGATAGGTCACAGTCTGATGTTTCATCTCAGTTATTAAAAATGGTTTGTAAAGCTGCAGCAAAGGAAAGCCCAGGTTGAAAACGAGGAATGCTGTCTGGAATTAGCCTGTTCTGTTTTTATTTTTAAAACCCATAGCATAATACAGATTCAAGTCAGGTTGCCTCCTGTTAAACACTGCGAGCCCAACAGAAGGACATGACATGTTCCAACCCACTCAGTGGCTGAGGAGACTAAATCGGGGTAAGAACACATCCGAAATTCAGAACGTTTCTAGCTCCTTTCTGAATATGGCTGCTCAGTTATATCTCTTGGTACCAGTAGTGGGCATTTCACAAATAATCTTTCCCTGCATTATTCCATTCCTCCACATCCCCTTATCTAGGGACATGGGTGGGGAGTGTGCAACACACAGAAGGTCCACAAGCACTTCTCCTCCTCTCCTTCTGGGAAGGGGCCGTTTGTCAGCCCTGCTTTGGGCAGGGAGGGGTTGATGAGTGGCCCAGGTGAGTTATTTTCTCCACTCACCCTACACTCAGCGCAGGGTCCTTGCAGCAGCGCTGGCCCCTTCCCCTGGAGGCATTTTCAGCCCCCAGCTCATCACATGCGCAGAGCTCCTGGCCAGAAGGGCATCCTTGGTGGTGAGAGATTTTGCCACTTGCCAGCAAACCAAAAGCCACAGAAAAAAATGCAAAACGAGGAAGAGGGCAGTTTTTACTCAGGAAAGTATTCCCTCATTCGACTGCAGCTCCCCATGCTCCTTTTTTTTTTTTTTTTCCAAATGTAATTTCCAGCTTTAAGCAAATGTCTCTGTGGAAGCAGGGGTTTACCATAGCATTCAGAAGGCTGTACCTTTTGCATAGGTTTCCTAGGACCAAGTCACAAGGGAACCGGGATTCCTACATAATTAAGAGGAGTGGTGCTTTCCTGCTCAGATAAAGAAACTCCAGGTTTCCTTTCTCATGCAGGTGATGTTCACTTCTCAGTCCTGCACCTCTGGCTTTGTTTAAACATATTCTTACAGCAGCACTGTAAGTGTGCTCTTTTTTTGCTATCTTTTGACAGCCTGTGTTGGTTTCATTGGGGGTTGGTTACCACTGGTTGGGGCACACCGTAAGTCAGGTTCTCCTTGAGCTGGGAAATAAATAAATATGTATGTGTGTATGTATATATATATATATGTACTCAGCCAAATCCAGTTCTTGCTGGCACTGCACTACCACTGACCTTTAATAGAGTCCAAGTTTTAAAAGTAAGTTAAACTTCTCTTTCTCAGACATATTAAAAGTCAAATCAGATGAGTGGAATGGTCTAAAGAAGAAGGGGGAGATTTGGGAGATGGAAAACTTATTCAAGGACAATGGGAAATTTCAGCCTGGGTATCTGGGTCCATAGGTCAGTGTCATAATAAGGCAGTCGGCAGCAGTGTTCACGATTGCTCACAAGTGCTTACTTGCTCAACAGCAAATGCCTTGTTTGCCTGGTCACTATCATCTATCACTTTGTGTGCGATTTCTCTGGTTTTGGTCAACTTTCCTGATTTTTAAGTGAGGGAATATTTCAAAGTATTGTTCGCACACAGTTGTTAGAATGAAATTACAGATTCACTTTCAGAGCATGTCCAAATGGACTCAATAATTTTGTATAAATGCCTTTTGACTGAGTTTTTGGAACAAGTGGAAAAAAAAATAAATCCAAAGGACATCCTAAAACCCTGGCCCAGATTGTCTGCATGTCATCCCTGCGGCTGCATTCAGTTCTGCTCAGAGCTGGGCTTTCAAATGCACCTAATGTAGAAGTACAAGCCCCAGCTTTTCAAAAGCATTTAGAAAGCTCATTCCCTTCAATTTCTGTGGAATTTAGATATTTAAACATCTTTGAGGATCACCCTTAGGCATCTCTGAATAGCAGAACTCCATCTCAAAACAGGTATTACAGAAAGAGAAGGGCTCTCTTGTGAAGACAGACTTCAAAGATGGGGAGTATTAAGTTTTGAAGGAGACAAAAAAAAGTCGGGACTAGGTAAGGTAATGGGAAATAATGAATGGTCTAGAGGAAAGAAGTAGTTTTCTGATTCATTATTTTCATATTTGGAACACCAAAGAATATTCTATGAAGTTGAATGACATGAAATTTAAAAACACTGAGAGAAAATGCAATAAATGATCATTCTGAGGGACTCAATGTCACAGTTTAGCCTTGAGGCCAGAATTTTAGCAGAGTCTACAGTGCAGGAAACAGAAAAAACTACTTTTTTTTTTCTTTTTGTCTTTTTCCCCAAGGAAGAAGGAAAGCCCCAAGAGATTATCCTAAATGAGGAAGTGGGAAAAAAAATTCTTCATTTGACCTGGAAAATATCTAAAATTTTCTTTTCAACTGTAGTGAATGTTGCCAGCGCAGCAGAAACACTGACAGAACATCCATATTGCTACTGACATTTCTAAGTGCAAACTGAGACATCGGTACAGGAACCCATCCTCCCTCCATCACCCCCGTACACCCCAAAGAACATGAGGGAAATCCCAGTGAAGCCCTGTGGGGCTGACCTGACCTTCCCACAGGCATTTCCAAGAGCTCTGTGGATATTCTGTGCCCAAAAGTGACTCTGTTCTTGCTGGAATATTCCATGTATCATCAGCCACCGTTGGCAGTGCTGGAAGAAAATGCAGTCAGAGAGCAAGAGGGAGTTCGCTCTCAGGATATTCCTAACCCAAGAGACACATATTAGTCATCCATTGTATTTTAAAAGAAAAAAAAAAAGGAGCAAAAGTTTTCTTTCCTGACTGTGAACATACAGATGCAGTTTCACCTTCAAGGCACAGATGTTGGAAGATGACCTACCATTTGGAAAGAAGCAGGAACAAAGAGCATGAGTCGGCATATTCAGCAGCTTTCCAAAAAGAGTTGATTTATCCTGAAATCTGTCTAGCTGCCATTTGAATTTTGCCCTACCCAGGCACCCAGCTCAACAGACCACATCACCTGGCCCAGAATTTCATTTTTCCCCTGTGACCATCCACACACCTTAGGGACAGCCCTGCAGACTGATCTGCCCCCATCTGCTCTTCAGAAGTTCAGGAAACAGCACGGTGTTTCCCTACAGCCATTGTTCTTCAGTGCAAGGGTGATGAGCCCTTGGTTGCACCTCATCTACCCAAAATGCTCAGCTGTGCTACCAGCTTAGGGCTCTTCCAAGAGCTGAACCAAGCCTCTGCATCCCAGCCTAGCCCTACTTTAAAGGTATGTGTACTTTTTCTAGCCATACCTGAGCCTCTGCAGTGGGTGGACATTCAGGAATTACTCCTGGCCATTGCTGCTTGAGCTTCTTCACGCTGTAACTAGAGCATGTGGCTACAACAGGGTTTTTGTAAAGAGTGAACACCACGGACATCCATCAGCTGGTGAAAATATCCCTGCTGATGTTGATAGACTCTAGATTCATCTCCCCTAACATTAACATCTAAGATGCCAATCTCCAGATCAAGTCCATAAAAGCTTCCCAGAGAAGGTTCAGCCCCCACCTCCAGACAAGGTGGATTCCCCTTTGAGGGTGCCCAAGTCTCTCTGTTGACTATAGAGGCAGCCAGCATTGACTTCTGAAGCAAGAGGAGATGTACCCTACTGTGACACTATGCATGCCCTGCCAGAGGGTCTTGAGTACTGTGTGCTTTGTATGGCTGAACACACTTCCATAAATAACAGCAAAAGAAATAATCCTGTAGCTCAGGTGAGACTCAAGCTCATCAAGCTTCAGCAAGGTGCATCCAGCTCCTTTGAGAACCACAGCGCCGCAAATTGACACAGGTATTTTCAGAGGCAGTTTCATGATAGCAGAATGGGGTTTCATACGGCATGTCCCAATATGCTGGACTTGGGAAATAACTGGTTTTTACATTGCAATCAGGAAATCGTGTCATTTAGACAGATCCTAAAAACGTGTAAAAGAAATGCTCATGTCCCAAATTCAGCTGCTACAGTATGTTACTACGTTTGCTACACACATTTTTCACAAGTAATAATGAGTGACAAAAATAACTGACCTACTTATAACTCCACAAATACCTGTACCTCACATTTGGAGGCAGTGAAATCAGCATGGAGACATTTAGAACAAGTCTATTCTTGAATACCCTTTTTTAACTCTCTTTAAATTATTCCAATTTGGACAGTTTTTAATGTAATTTTTTTGCACACCTTGCAACTCCCTGGAGCTGTTTCTGTAGTTCCAGGCACGTCTGTACCCAGTACAAAACCCTGACAGTCATTAATATTAAAAGATTTGGGCTCCCCCAGTCCATTCTCGCCATCATACCTTGCTCGATGGAGCCTGTGGACCTGTGCCATGCCTCAAACCAAGCCTAGCCATTATGTTAAAGGCAGATTTTTTCCCCCCAGGTTTCTCCCAATGATGGGAAAGTGGCCTTTGAATCCCTCCAGTGCTCAGCTGCTGCTCCATTTTGAGGACTTTCAGGGTCTGAGTTGTTGCTGGCCTTCTCCATCACATTGGCTTTCACTCTGCAGATGGTGGGAAGTAGTGCAGGGCAACACCTCCTGCATGAAACTAAAGATCAGGTAATTTCCTTTTACATAGGTACAACCACTTCCAGTTTGGGCAGCGCAGGACCCATCAAGTGGAGCAAAGACCAAACCTGTGATGCCCACCAAGTTGTACGATACACAGAGAACTCCTCATCACTTGCCCCACCTCCCCTGCCCTCCATCACAGGATCCTTTTAAACTTCCCACATTTCTTCTTGGTCTCATTACTATTTTCCATCAGAAAAGCAAATGTAGATATTTATTGGGTTTTGTTTTGTTTTGTTTAGGACAGCTTTTCCTCCTCCTTTGTTCTTGTGTGGATACAATGACACAGAACGTCTATTGCTAAAGATTTTTTAGGCCTTTTAACAGAATTATCCCAAGCCTGCAGATTGCTACAGACAGATTATTGTTTTCTCACACAGATGAGTCCCAGCTCCCACATTAATTATCATTGCCAGGTCCTTCCAGTCTCCATCCTACTTAAAATTCCTACACAGCTGCAAAGCAACTGTAATAAAATGCATCTGGACAAGTGGTAGATATAAAACTGACCTCCCTCAAAAACCTCTGGTGTTTGCTGCTCCCAAACCCGCCTGGTAGCACCAGCCAGTCAGTCTGCCGATCGCTGTAGAAATGGTTCCCCACAGGTCTGAATCTCTGTGGAATGGCAAAAAAAATCCTGGTCTTGCATCTCAGTCCATCCCCTATGGCATGTTTTGATCCACTTTGAAATAATTATTCCTTCAGGACAGATCTGACCAAAGCAAAGTCCCTGTGGATGTTTCTATAATCAGTGTGTAGGGACTGACTTGTTGCATTTCTCCTCACCTGTCTCTAGGGATCAGTTCTTCCTGGAGGAGGTTTTGGGGACACAACAACAGAGTCCACCAGACCTGAATACATCAGCCAAAACCTTAGTAAGAATGGACAAACCCACTCCTCTGGTGTGGTAAAACGCTGATACCACTAAAATCATAAACAGGTATATTGGTGCTTCCAATACTCTTCAAGAACGGTTGGAAGAGGAAAAAGTACCACCAATACTATTATTGAAGGAAAATACTTGAGTGAGGGTGTTCTTTTTCTGCTTTGATCAAATTAAACATTGTGTGGGAGGGTCATTTGCAGCAATTTGGTTTGGTTCTTCCAAAAAATCAGACAAGTTAGCTGGCTCTGGCTTCCCATTCTTTGTCTAAAATCTGCTGAAATTTGGGGTTTCATTCTTCTGACAAAAGCAAGAATTGCCCCTGTACATATATTCCTTCTTCAAAATTTTTTGACAAAATCTTCTGTTCCCTGACAATCTCTGTTTGAAACAACAGGACGTTAATGCTTGGGCCATAGTCAGATTTTAAAGGAATATTGAATATGTCTAGCACTGAAGGCAGACCCTTCAAAACTCATGTAGTATGTTTCAAAAATTTAAGAGCAAGATTTTTTAATACGATTGTGGACAGCTCTGCTCTTAAGTCCCTATTTCCACAAGAGCTCAGCACTTGCAGCTGCAGGTGAAATAAATGCCAGGTCCTGTGTTCAAATGACGTTATTGATATGGGAACTGAATTTAAAATCATTGTTGAAATGCTGAAAGGCAGACATCTTTTTAGATGCTTCATTTTTAAATCACTGCCTGGCAGTTTCCAAATAAAAGTTTTATTGGAGTCCGTGCCATTAATATTCCTTCCGATATCATCTTAGCTTTGGCTTTTCAGTCTGGAAATGTGCTTCTCACCCATTCTGCCTGGATGCGCTGCCTATCCAGTCAACCTTCTCCAGGAAATACTTCACCCCAGCACCTCACAGAGGCTCATTTCAGGTGCTGATGGAAACACACGTTCACACAGAGGTTTTGGGAAATGCTGAGGGACGAGTTAGCGTGAGGTAACTCGCTAAAATAATTTAGAAAAAATATTTATCCATTTTTGTTAATAGATCCTTCAGAAACAGATAAAAGAATTTTGCAGAAGTGAGAGGCACCTACTTAGAAACAACTAACGAATTCATTCAATGCCACAGGACACAGAGCTCAGTCTTTTGTATTTTTGGTGAACAAAGCTTGGGTATTTTGCATTGCAAGGGGCCTTTTAGGACAGATACCTTGCAGACAGTGTACAAAAAAATTCTTCATCATCTAAAAACATTCAAGCTCATTCTTCCTCAGCATCTCTGAGGGAGACCTGGCCTGGGATGGGAAGGAGCCTGGCACAGAGCGGGTTAGGAGCACCCTCCAGGACTGTTTTTCGGTGGGACCCAGGAGCGCCCATGGCAGCGATGCAGCTTGGTTCACAGATCCCATCTCTCTCTTCCTGGCTCATCAATTCCACTTTCATACAGAAAATTACTCAAGCAAACACTAGCATAAAAAATCCAAGATGTCACCACCATCAAGCATTTCAAGCCCAATGCTCTCTTCACAGCTCAAAGCAGGAAGACTTGCAAACATCTAATACAAGTAGGAAAAATGAATAATATATGAAAGAAAAAGCAAAAACCAGGAAACAGTCAGAAGTCTGAGCTGCTAATTGCCGTACATTCCCCATAACAAAGTGACAGACAAGGAAAGGCTGGGCTGCTTGGATGGATGTGGCAGGCAGCATGTGACAGCAGCACCATGTTTCCCTCCCTGCACCTTGCACATGCAGGGCATGAACGGTGACACTGACACTGTCCCATGCCGGAGGGGGTAAAGTACATGAACAGTTGGATTCACATGAGTATGTACAGTTTGATAAAATTGGGGGGCAGATGCCACAACAGGAAAATTCATTCCCCACAGCAGTTTTGAAATGTAAGACTTGTTCTCCATATGAACAAGTTCTCCTTGGCCCATCTCACTGCAGCCTTCTTTTCTCTTCCTCTTCTTTCTCAGCTTTGCTGCACTCAAGACTGGGAGAAATGCAGTTGCCCAAATAATTTTCCTTCACATGCTGCTGGGTGAGGTTCCCCCTCCGTCCCAAAGTGAGAATAAACCAGAACTGGGCCAACAGCCCATTTGCTCCCACAAGTCAACACAGCCCCGTAGCCATCTCATAGCTCCCCTGCTACCCCATGAGCCCACCCCGCAGCCTTGGGGGACAGCTTTGCTGCAATGTCTTGGGGGATGCAGGTAGGAAAAAGCCTGGTGTTTGGAGGACTCTCGATGCTTGAGACCAGACACCTGGCAGAGAGTGGAATTTGCAGGGCAATTTCTGGGGATTTGGCACCTTTTCTGCTTAAAATCCACCTCCCTTCCCATCCGCTTCTGTGGCATGCTCACCCCCAGCTCCTTCCCCACCATCACCCAGCAGCAGAGCTGCACCCAGAGCCTTCCCCTCCCATGTGACTCCTTCGATAGCTCTCCATACCCTCAGCACATTTGTTAGTTGACAGCTTTTATTTTATATTTCATTTGCCATTTGTCAGCCCGGTAACATGGATTCAAGTTCCTTTTTGATGTTTTCATGTTATCTACAAACGCTTCAAAGTCGCAGCGCTTGCTGGGCTCCGGAGCTCGCGTCAGCACAGGCACCTCCCTCTAGTGGTCCAAAGGCAATCAGAGTTTTTCAAAAAGTGAAGCATTTTCCAGGTGTTACAGGTCCATCTGGCTTCCACCGGCACTGGTGTGCGGGGATGATGGGTGGGCAGCATCACTTGTGAAAATGCCCACAACTCCATCCGTTGGGTACAACCCCAACCCACTCGGCTGCTGGGCCATTTGCAGGGAGACTGTCACACTGCCTGCCTCAAATATTGTTTCTTTCCTTGGAAAATACGGAAATAGGCAGATGATGTCCCGTGACGAAGCTGGACTCAGTCCCTGTTTCGTGGTTCTGAGACCGCAAGGCTCAGTAAACATGGAATAATAATCTAATTCTGTTTTGTACTTTCTGGTTATAGAAATCACTAGGCTGTAAAGTTAAAGCGTGATTTAAAACACTGTTAAGCTGGGAAAACTGAAATTAAGAGTCTATTAAAATTACACAGTCATGATCACTGTACCTGAACTTTATCTTCCCCTGGTGTTGCCACTAAAAAATGTCATATTTAGAGACACAATACCCGCAGAGGCCCATGGCTGATTCCTGCCCAGCTGTGCGCGCCGCCCTTCCCGTGCTAACGTGCTGTGTATTCTCCTGGAGACTGTGTCCAACACAAGACAATATGGGTGAGTGATTTAAACACAGGCATGTTTAGTTTAAGCACTGTACTGGAAAAGCAGTGCACATTTCAGAGTCTAAAATTACGATTTACAATTTTTGAAAGCTGTTGATGAATGAATTTTCTTCACAGATAAGCTCATCTGTAACCATCTATCTCATTGCAAAACTGCAATCAGGAGACAGGTTATTTGAGTGAATTTGAACATGCTTTTTTGCAGTTTTCTAGTATGAACATTGGATAGCAATTGTAGATCTTCTTGTAGATCTCCTTAAACCTGTCTCCCTACATAGCTAGAGTCAACATAACATCCATTCAAGATTCTCTGCAAAGAGAATTACGGAGCTCGGTCTGAGAACTGAAAAGTTTGGTAGCAAGAAGAGAGCAGTAAGCATCATCTTATAGGCTACAGGTTGGAGGATAAATGGTCCTATTAATAGAAGGAGCCAGGTATCCCTGGCTGGAACAGTGACCACTTTCTTCATCTATTAGTCATGGAAACAATAAGAGGTGGATGCTGTTTTAGACATCAGTTTGGCAAGGGATGAAGACTCTGTAGAGGAACTGGTTATAGAAAATAACCTTGGATTGCATGATCAGGAGTTGATTCAGTTTGAATTAAAGGGAAGGGAAAAAAAACCCAACTAAGCCTGTAAGTGGGGTTTTGGTTTCAAAAAGGGCAAGTTAGGAGAAACTAAGAAAACTCCTTAGGGAAGTCAACTGGACACATAGGCTCAAGGAGTTAATTGTGGAAGAGGTGTGGGATTTAAGTCAATGGTCCAAAACCATGGAATTTGCAACTCAGTGGAGCAGAGAGGAAACGGTAGGGAAGACTCCCAGTTGACTCCACAAGTAACAACCTCAGGAAGGATATGAGCAGTGGGTGGTGAGGTCTGAGGATGGGAATAAAGGGCTGAGCCGCAAAGGTGGCTCTGTGGGAGAGGGGAGGAGAGCAGACAGCACAGGAGAATTATGTCATGCCGTGGTGTTATGGGATCCTAACAGAAAAGGTGTTGTTAGGTTTATGAATAACAAAAGGATGAGGAAAGATGTGGGGCTACCAGACAGTAAGGTTGGATCAAGGCTTAAAATAATGAGGTGTAACAGCTCCACGCTAATAGATCAACTTTTGATTAGAAAAGGCTGATGAATGAGAGTTTTGAACCGGACATTCCCATGCCTGAGGCGAAAGCCTGAATCAGAGCACTTAATACACTGAATTTCTGTGCTGAACTGAACAAGGTAGTATGGAAACTGCAGGAACAATGCTGTTTGACCCCCACAGTACATGGAAGTTTAAAACAAATTTCAAAAGAAATATGAGAGATGTGAAGGTAAAGACTAGGAGGAAGAGGGGCAGCTATTTATCCAGGACAGCTCAAGACAGTCTAACCCAGTACCTTCTTTCATCTAGATACCAGATACTCTATGCAAAGGAAATGCAGATCTCATCTGCATGGACTTCAGTAAAGTATTTGATATAATGCCTCCTGGGAAATTATTATTTAAGCTGGAAAAGATGAGGATTAGGGCAAGAATTGTAAAGAGCTAAAGACTTAGCTAGAAAAAACACAGAGGCATTGTGCTGAAAGGGGAGCTGTCGGGCTTGGGGAGGGGAGTGGTGAGGTTTCAGGATTCAACCTTGGAGCAGATCAAACTGATCTTCTACTCAGTGACCTTGGCAGAGGAAGCAGGAATGAGGTCATGAAATTACTCCTGACACAGAACTGGAAGGCAAGGGTGGTTCCGTGGAGGATCCAAAGAATCTGGTGACTTTGAGGACTGGAGCAATAGAAATATAATGAAATTCCCAAATAAGGCTTTAGGTCATGCATTTGTGGGCTCAGTACCAGAATTTTGCTACATTGCAGGGCTTCCAGCTGGAAGCAAGAGAGGTAGAGAAATACTCAGATACAGTCATTGTATTGCCACTATCGTGATGTAACTGAAAACTCTGAAAGGTATGAGGCAATAACAGACAAAGTGTTTCCACAGGAGGTTTCGCATGTTAACATTGCTGCACAAGCTGTTGATCAAACCTCCTCTGAAACACCATGTACAGCTGCGGTTCAAAAAGGTGAGTAGAAACTGGAGCAAGTGCGACAAAGGGGCATGAAGAGTCTGTTCTCCAGGAGGAGATTAAAAGCTTGGCTTGTGAAGCCAGGCTGGAAGAGAAGTGATTGATCTTTATAAATTAAACAGCAGAGTAAACTTTGGGGAAGGAAGGGATCTCTAAAGAGCAATGATAGCGCAAGAACAGAGCTGCATAGACAACCGTGGACAGATTTGGCTAGGAGTTAGGAGGCGGTCCTGAACAACAGGAGTCAAGTCACGTAAGTCTGTCAACAGGAGCCATGGTGATAGGACACACCATTGTTTTCAAACACGTCTGTTAAAGGGATAAAGGTGATGGCTAGAGACAGCGCAGGTGGGACAAAGCGAGCTGTACCTTCTTACTCTAAAAAGCACTGTGAAAAGTATACGCACATACCCCAAAAAAGCAAATCTAAGCTTTGTCATAACTCGAATGTCTGACTTTTGCATAAGACATAACCAGTTTTAAATAGGTTGTTTTTAATGAATATCAAGAAATATTTTTTTTTCATCTCCTTGAGGAGGCCACCATCCAAATGGTCTCTGTACACTGGGACTGAGAGAGCAGCTGTAGCTGACTCCAAATGAAAGAATGTTTTATTGGCTCTTGCAGGCTTTTATCTGATCTTCTGCTTTGATTGTTACATTAACGTTGTTACCATACCACAAAAGATGCAAAATGGCCATACAGGCATCGCCCCGTGGGTGCAGTGTGGTGCCTGGCCCCTGGAGCCCAGCAATTTGCCTGGGGTCTGCTGGGCAGCTGTGGGCCAGGCACCTCCTGCCGCAGCGGCCCTCTGTGCCTGTCCCACGTCCACCTGACCCGGCATCACCTGCCGGTATCAGCCCAGGTCTGGGAGGCACCAGAATACCCAAAATGACAGTCTGGAAAGGATTTTCTCTTGTGCCATTGCTGAGAGCTGAAAGGGAATAAGCCTGAACCCAAGCTTGCTGCTCTCGATGGATTCACCCCATGGCAACCTCTTGCTGAGCAGCAAATCACCGCACAGACTGGGGCCAGCCCCAGCACAGGGAGCCTTGCCCCAAATCGAGATGACCACACAGAAGTCCGGGTGCTCAGTGGCAGCTTCCCTAAAGGACGTCTTTAATAAGAAGGGAGGTTTCTCCATCCTCCGCAGGGATGTATGTTCAGTGCCAGCACCAGACCTTCTCCTGCAGGTCACGTCCTTTTCCCCTTAATTTCTCTAAAACATTCACTGGGATTGGTGTTGGCACAGGGATGTTCATGTGATTCTACCACATGAACATATACCCTGTCCATGAACACACACTTGATCAGCCACTTCTCTTCCTTTCCCAAGAAAATCAGCTGCCCTTTGTGTAAGGAACTTGCTATTGCTGTACCCAGATCCATGTCTCTCAGGAGAATCAGCCATTAACTGCCATCACATATCCTGCAAAAGCTCCTTGCTCTAATTAAGCAATAATTAATGGCTCCAAAGTACTAGGTGGATTCCCAAGTTCTCTGCACTATACAATAAGTATCAAGACTGTTTTCTGCTTTTTGATTTCAATTTAAAAAGCTAATATTTCCTTTAGTGTCCTTGTGTCTACGGTTGTAGTACTCATCAGACATTACTATTACAGCCATGTCTCGCTCGTTCCGCACATGAAATAGTACTTAAAAAAAAAAAAGGTTTCCTTCATTTATTTTCTTGGCTTTTTCCCCTGTTATGAGCTCCATGCCTAGACTTGGGTAAGAAAATTATTTTCGGAGGTATTGCAACCACAGGTGACATCCTCATCTGAAGCCCACTGCAAACACCTCGCTCCATCATGCTGTGCTCCTTGCTCAGTCCACTGGGTCCTCTGCTCGGTTCTCGCAGCAAGGTCAGAATTAAGGTGGTTTCTGTGTTGCATGGAAAGTATTATTTTTAATCTACACTTTGTGTTTGCTTAATGATTCCTAAAAATACAAGGCTTCCTACTGAGGGAACTTAGCTCTTTATTTCTGGGTGCCTGTAGTGTATGGGCTGTTGCAATGCTAACACTTTGTTTTTGGCAGGGACAATGTGTGAAGCTTTTAAATAAGCATTCTTTCCTTGGTCGATTTTTTACGTCTGTTTTGGACAAGGCAGGAGGAAGGGGAAGTCCAAGCACCTGGCAATACCTTTAACGCTGCCCTGACAAGTCTTCCACAGGAGTGAAAAAACAAGATGTTGTCCTGTCTTGGGGCATGTGAAACACTTCTCGTTGGTCTCCCTGCCTCTCTTCTCCATCCAGCCCAGGATCTCCAGTGCTTTAAACACTGATGGAGCAACACTCGCTGTCAGTAGTAAAGGCTATTCCCACCCCGACCAAACCATTATGAATGAGGTTCTCCAGGTCGCTCCTGCAGAGCTTAGGGCAGCCCCGGATCTGCTGAGAGAAACACCCATCGGGACTAACCCAGAGGCACGACCTATGGCTCAGCCAGACACCCCTGCGCAGAAACTAGAGTTCCCTGGAGAGATACAGGCTCCAGACTGGTTTTTGTTGGCCCCCCTGAATGGCCATTGCAAACCGCAAACCACCAAGGGACAATGCGGCTGCAGTTGAGCAAAGTGTCCGGGTGACATTCCCCTCCCTGGAGAGCAGGGTCTGAAGCTGTTACTGCCTCATGCTCTACAGGACTTGGCATGGATATTTCCAACTGGTGACTCGGCTCCTCGGGTTGCCGGAGCACTTGGGTTTCACTGTAGCCCCATTATTCTTTGTGTCTCGAGTGCGTCTACCTCTAGGCGATTCAAGGCAGGTCTATTTCTGGAGACTTTTGTCCAAGTGGATCGGAAAATCTCCGTTCATGTGGGTTGGTGGAAACCCTGCAATGGGGTGATATAGTCCATATGTTTCTGCTGAGCTGGTAAGCACTAATATGTTATTTTAGAAAATAGTAGTTATTAGCTTTTACCATGGAAAACTTGCATTTGTGGGACTCTATTTTTATCACTTCAAGTTACCACTATTTTTACCACTAATTTATTGACTAGGCTAAAAAAAATGTTGTTCCCTAAATTGTAACAGTTATGATGCCAACACTGAGTTCACCGTGGCTCCGGCAGTCTCTTAATATGGAGTTACTGTGTCCCATTTTAACTGGATATTGTCTATAAAACAGCCCAGGCAGCTGAGCTGAGTAAACAGTGAAGGTGACTGGCTGGTCAATGGTTTTCAATGAAAACAAAAGGGCTCAGTTTGCTTGTGGTTTTCATTTGGGAAATTGTTAAAGTTCACCATATTTGCTAAAAACATCCCAGCAATGGCTGAGGCCTTCATGGAAATGATGGTGAATTCCAAAAGTTCCCCAAAATTTTGGCTCAAAAGATTATTCTGACTTAAAAGTTCCTTGTTTACTATTTTCTACTCTGTCATTTGAAAACATTTCCTTCACCAATGTCAGGAAGCAGCCCGTGTGCTGCTGGTCTCCCACCCTCTCCAGCTCAGTCCCTGCTGATGGGTGCTCTCCAGACTGGAAGTCCTCCAAGCAAAATGGTAACTGCTAGCAGATATCAGGCAGAGTGAGCGTCTTTTTGAAAAGTGCACAACAGAAAATTGGAAACAAATCTTAACCGAAGGTAAAACTTGACCTGCTTGTTTGCAAAAAGTCATCGATGTTATTCATGATGGGGTAGGGATTCGGTCACCTAACTTCTGCCTTCTCAAAGTTTGGTCTCTGGTCGTCTGCATAGGCTCCTTGTGTGGGAAAGACAGATGTACCTGCAGAGAGCTGTTAGTCCATCCTAACATAGAGTCAAACGGTCCGAATGACCAGCAGAAGGAGCTGCTCTCTCACGGCTGATTGTAAGGGTGTCTGGGCAGTCACCAGGCTGTCAGGCAGCCAAACACAGATGGTGCTAATCCTGCCCTTATCGTCACCACTACCTAGTGCTCATACTTTCTGCTTTCCACAGGAAAGGACTTAGGTCAATGCGGACACAGCCCATGCTCGCTGGACCCGAGTCTGCATGTGCAGGAGGTGGAGTCATAACCCATCACACTCAGAGCTGATCCTGCACATCTGTAGGATCCTGCACCTCCGTAGGATGCCCGTGGGTCCGGCTGCGTGTGCCTGTGCTATAAGAGAACCCAAGCTGCAGATTCCAGCAGCTCCACAACCACAGGACTGCATCGCTGATGCCAGAAGACAGATGGAGACGGTTGGGCTGGGCACAGCGTGTTCAACTCACATGCACTGCAAGGGGGGAACTCCAGCATGCCCAAAGGCCAACATGGAAGCTCGGTGATATGAGGTGAGTTTGGACTCCTACATGGGCTGGGGGGCTGCAGTTAATGTGCAGAGTGCATCCCCAGGGAAGCCTGGCGAGCCAACCTGCCTCCTCGTCCCAGGTTTCCAGTGGAGATCAACACTGATGCTCAGGCTGGGAAAGAAGTTGTTTCTGCCTCATTTTGGTATCCCCTGATGGGTTGTGAGGTCTTTGCACAGGGTTAGAGAGGATGATGTTGGGAGAAGGGAATCCTGCATGTTGCCGCTTTCCTACTCTGCTGTTCTCAAGGCTTTGTACTATATTCCCAAACAGAGTGATGCTGCTTCACGTGCAGTGAGCTACTGCTGGCTCCCATGCCAGGTACAGCCTGTTGCCTCCTTCTGCTATCTTCACAGCATGCACTTGGTGCATTGAGAACCTAAATGGGGAACAATCACCAACAGTCGTGCTCAGCACAGCACTGTGTTGGGCCTTTTGTCTTCAGGTTGCTCGTCTGTAGAGCATTAGATCAAATTCTCATGGACAATTAGAACTGGGAGAATATTAACAAAGGAGAAAATTATGCATTGAACACTTTGCTTGCAAAATTCACTGAATAAATTATTCAGATTTAATGTGGAAGAATAATGGAGGAAATAATTGAATAATGAAATATCATAAAATTAATGGACTATTCTATTAATAATTTTACATCTTGGTCTAATACAATAGAACGGGGAACAAGAAAAAAAGAAAAAATAATTTGGGCGTGTTTTGATGAAAACAGAGCAATGGGTCTTTTTATGAAACTGCATGCACAACGTCAGCACTCATGAATTTGTCATGGCTCCTGTGATGCACAGTGCCTGCACTGAGCACTGAGAGTCCACATGCAAATCTCAAACTTCCACCTCTATGATGATGCCAAAATCAAAACTATCACCTGAATTTGGCCTGAACCCCCCCGCCCCATCCCTATGTATTACCCAGTGATTTTTAGGGCAGCCTTGTGACCTTTCAAAGTCAACTTGCCATGAGATTTAGGATCACACCAGTAAACCCTCAGGAAGATGTGTGAAACTGCCAGAGCAGCTGCTGCCTGCCCTTGGGTGACAGGGGTACAGAAAATGCCCACAGGGTTTGCTGGGTGTTGGCGACAATGGGCAATTTGGATTATTTCCAAAGATCTAAAGTTAGGTGAGATGAACCCCACCTCAGGAAGGCTCAATGTCTTAGCAAGACCCTTCAGGGTAGCTGCAGCAAATAAAGGGTGGGAGTGTGATCACTGACCTGCTCATCCCTTCAGTGGGTCCTGGGCATCCACATCTTTTTATTTCGCGCAGTAAGGTAGTGCAGCCACTTCGTTTCACGTCATTTACCCCAGAGCAAACAGGGCTGAGGTGGACCTGTCTCTGCATGCAGCGGGAGGGCAGTCTTGCTGCAGACCCATGTAGCAAGGCTTACGTTTCTTTTCATTAGTTACCATAACTGATGAACCCGCAGAGGGTCAGTATGTTCTTTAGCAATTAACTGAGCTCCAGAGACTGTAATTTGTCTTGTTCATGTTACAGCACCAAATGAATTTTGCTGTGTTTAATAATCATTCTAAAAGCAGATCACAGAGCTGGGAGGGAGGGAGAGATTGTATCAATCATTTGTTTTCTAACTCTTTCAAGGAATTTCCTACTGTGTTTAATTTCTTGCTGGTGAGTCCTACATGAGCCTCAGGAAGGCGGGCACTGCTATTATTATTCATTTTTTAATCATCAGAGGAAACTATTTAGCTGCTCTAGAAAATTAACATGCTCCCAAATTCAGGAGGAGCCAACAATTGGGAAAATGCAATTTTCACGGACGCTGTCATATTAGTCTAAATGATATAATTTAGGGCAGCTTCATTTAAGGATTTTTGAAGGAAATTTAGCTAAAGCCCTTGGATCCCTGCTGCAGAGAATCACTTTTGGGCTATGGGACTGGGCCATTATCCCACTTTGCAAACGAGGCAGAGAGAGAGAAATTTGCTTGCCCAGACTACCCCAGGGATACTCCAGCCTCCCTAATCCCAGGCTGGGACCCAAGGCAATGGCTGCCAGGGTGAGACCACAACCTTTGCTGGTATGGTACTGCATCTCTGTCCTGTTTCAGCTGGATAAGGAGGGGTATTAGAAATAGGCCCAGAGAAACAGCTCACAAAATGTAAAGCAGAGTAGAATTTGCTCTGATTAAAGAGAAAAAAAAAGAATTAGCATTTGCCCTGAAAGCCGACTCAGCTTGAAGGAATTGTCAAAAATCAGTGTAGACAAATCATCCATATTCTGTGGGAGGAGGCTGCTTTTACCTCATTCAGCCTGAACTCATCCACTGGCACCACTCCAAGGTCAGCCTCCTGGGCTCACAGGAAAATAGCTTCAGACAGGTCCTCTGGAAGAAAAGCACCTCCCTTCAGCCTGCCTGCCTTGGCCACGTTTTTTAAAGTCTTCCCTTTCCAGTAACTACGCAATGCCCACTCGCAGCACCACACCTTGCAATTGGCATGGCAAAGAAAACCAAAAACCCCCAAAACTTCTTGATGATGCCCATTGGTACTTGCCCTCCAAACACCCTGGAGGACCCTACCCTGCATGATTTTAACAGCCCATATAGAGAATTTATACCATTTTGCAAGTACCAGTATCAGCAGAAAATAAGAAGGGCCATGAATAACTCAAATTGTTGCTCAGACTTCTACCCTGAGCCAGGTGGCTTTAGAGCTGGCCATCTCAATAAAACTCTGACCTGATCCTGGTGCAGCGTGCTCTGGTTGAGCGACTGGCACTTCAGAGGGTGATGCCTGCCCACAGCCGTGCACTCCCCTGTGCCTGAATGCTTCATCTGAGGGTACGTCCCAGGATCTCAGCCCTGTGCACTGAGTTGCTGTCACTGCGGCATGATGCCTCCGATACCGGTACTGGCAGGGAAGGCAGTGGGATGGAGGTGGCTTGGCACCTGGCACCGTTCTGCAGCGATCGCCATGGGTGCACCAGCCATCCTTTCCCTTTAGGGAAGCCTTCCTGCATGAGCTGGGCTCTTCTCGGTGGGAGTTTCTACTTCAGGAGATGATCTGGAGAGATTTCTGCTGTGACATCCTGCAGATGTGACATGTTTTGGTATTACGTAACTATTCAGTGACACCCGATGGGAGACATTTCTCACCTGGTTTTCTTCCCAGACATCAAGTGTGCAAAATCTGAAACAAATAATCAGAAAGGAAGTTTCCATAACAATGCTGAAATCTCAGACCTATTTGAAAAGTATTAAAAAAACTTGAATTTTTTTAAAGCATTGGACAACTTTTAAAAAAACTATTCCCTGTCCCTCTTCCTTCTCGCCATTCCCATGGCAAAGGCGTCACCAGCTCGGTCAGTGCAGATGGCCCATGGGGAGTGCACTTTCTTTAAGGCCCGGGGGGCAGGTTTGGGGTCCCTTTTTCAGAGGTGCACCAAGGTTGGGGTGAAGGAGAGCGAGCTCTGAGTCTGCACTAGAGGGCACTCTTGCCATGCAAAAGTTGTGCTGATGCTTTCCAGAAAGATGTAGGCTATTTCCAAGGCTGCAGTCGGACCAGACTGCCCAGGGAAGATGATACACACTGCTCCGTGAGAAGGGAGAGGGGCTGCAATGGAGAAACCCCCATACATCTTCCTTCCTTCCTCCCACTCCCTGCCAAAATCTCCTTCTGGAGTCTGCAGGGAGATGTATGAAGTGCAGGTCTCATCGTCCTTGAAGGGACAGCCCTGTCTTCAGGAGGGGTTTCAAACCGGGGTAGGAGCTTGCTAGTTCTTGGGCTGTTTCAAGCTCCCGGGTCTGTTAGAGGAGCGCGCAGGGGCCAAGCAGGGGGGTCAAACCGCCGTGTTAGGCCTGTTCAGATAGAAATGAGTGGGCACCTAGGTAAACATGATCTGCTCGAGAAGAGTTAGCGTTGCTGCCCTGAGTGCCCTTGCCATGGGCACTTAGGGCCCATACCCATGCTCTAAGCAGCATGAAGGAAATGCTGCTTCATCAGCCTTCTGGAGACCTTGGAAAGGGCCACAAGCACGTGGACTCAGGGTGATCCAGTTGATAAAGCCTACTTGGATTTCTAAAGGCTTTTTACAGAATCTTTATGAAAAGTTTTAAGGAAGTTGAGAGAACAGAGGACAAAAGAAGGCCCTGGCATGGACCGGTAGCTGATAGCAGGTGGAGAAGAGGAGGCAGGGGTGAATGGTCAGCTCTCATGGCGGGGAGGTCTCCAGCAGACCCTGTGGGCTCTGTGCTGGGACCTGGGCTGTTCAACACATTCATGGCCTGGAGAAGGCAGTGAGCAGCAAAGTGTCAACATTTGCTGCTGATAAAAAGTTACTCAAAGTAGTAAGGAGAAGAGCAAAATGTGACTTGTTTTAGGGGGACATTACCAGTCTGTGCGAACAGGCAATGAAATGGGAGAGGAAATCTGGTGTAGGTAAGTGTAAAGTGGCACAGCTGGAGACAAACCCAGGTTCCAGGCTCACCACCACCACTTGGGAATATGGCAATTTCACGAAAGTCTCTCTTCCACCGAAGCTGAAGTTCTCCCACCGTCTCCAGCAGCAGCCAACACCACATAAACCCTCTGCGGCAGGAACCACCCTGTCGCCCCCACAACATGCAGTTCTTGCCACACACATGGTGCCTGATCTTGCATTTGCTGCCAAAATCCAGTCCCACAGGGCTCAGATTCCTCAGTGTTATTTTTACTTGCCGCCAGGGTTCAGTTCAGATGATGTGAAATATGTATGGCAAATACGCTCCCCATGTCACATCTACTGTACGGCACTGCTGAGCATTAGACAACAACTTTCCTGTCTGCAGCCAGTTTATTTATTGAGGCGACCGATCCGTCTGGGCTGCCGCTTGCAGTCTGGTGTTGCTGCCTGAAAATTCTGCTTTAATCACCTCTGCCCTGCCCTTTCTTTAGGGACAGAATAATAAATCCTTGTGCTGACTTAATAAAAAAGAAAAAAAGGATCACATTTTAGTTTCCCAAGAAGCTAGAAACTGTGTTGACTGAATGGCTTCATTATTAACACTTCTTGCATTAACTGAGAAAACTTGAGCTTCCCCAAATGGGCTGGGCTTGCACTGGGGAGAGGGGCAGGATTTGGTTCCTGCTTGAATAAGCAACAGGGGTTTGTGTGTACAACAGGCAGACCGGTCATTCTGGTAGATCGATACACACAAATTTCTATACCTAAAGTCCAAACAGGCCCTGGCTGGTGTGTGGAGTCGTAGATAAATATTGAGTTCAGGGGCCCAAGTGTTTCTCACTGCAGGGATTTTTAGGGATGTGCTTGGTCCGTTATTCCCCCACCGCTAAGCCTGAGTCTGATGGAGTCCAGGCATCAGCAACCTCTGCTGGGGCTGCAAACCCGCTTTCTGGGCTTCTGCAAAAGCTCCTTTCATTAAACCTAACTACAGACCTCATTTCCCTTGGCTGATTTCTACCCTTGGATGTTTGGAAACACTTGTCTCCCGAGGAGCTCTGCCCGCTCAGGCTGCGCAGACACGCATTGAGCTGCGCTGGCACGAACCGACTGATAAGAGATTTAATATGAAAGCCTGCTCGGAGAGGAGAGAAATAAGATTGTCTCAGCTGATAATCCCAAGAACAGGAGCCCATAGCTGTGCACAGGCACTGTTTCTCTCTGATATGACAGTTCTCTTCTGATCATTATTTTTCCCTGCTGAAAGCTTAGCCTCCTTACTCAGAGGTCAGTGTCTTCTGCCCATCCCCCAAGTCCTGTTCCCTACTTGCCAGTAGCTGCTTTCATAAACCAGTGATTTCTGGGCTTTCTTGTCCTTCCAGGCCATTGGAGAAGAGCTGCAAGGACCTTCTTCCAGCCAGCCAGATGCCTGGTTCTGGTCTCTCTATAATGGGATGTACATGCATGGGCTGGAGCTGAACACTTAAAGCACAAGCCAGCCTCCTGCCCAAACCACTGGCCATTTCCTGGGACATTTCGGAGTCTATTTTAAGGAGGTAGAAGTTGGGGTGGGAAAGACTGGAGATGAGGTGGGGATCGGAGACACAGAGACACCACCACCACCATCAGAACTTCCTTTCCTCCCCAGCCATCTTGCAGACTGCTCACCTATGTCGGCTTCAGCCCGCGCTTGTGACCTCTATGTTTCCCACCATGTACAAAGGGGGATGTGTGGAGGAGAGGGCTTAGTCCCATCATGCCCAAAAGGATGCAGGCAGCTTTCAGCAGACTGATGGTACAACACAACTTTTAGTCCCAAGGCTTCCTTGTTAAGAAGTGCCAGGGGAGACTGTGTCTACCACCCAGCCTTGCCTGGCACCACCAGAGCCTTGGGCGCCTTTGACCCGATGGGAAGGGATAAACAGCCAGGATTTTAGCACTTTAGCAGAGTAGCCAGGAGTTGCTCCAGCTCCATCAAGCCAGTTCTCGGGCCAGGAGCAATGTACGGAGGTGAAGGACTGGCCGTTACAGAGGACACGTGAGACGATCCCAAGGGAAGCGGCAGGGCCTCTCGGCTCAGGTGGTGCCTGGTGAGTCAGGGCATGACCCAGCCACCCCGGTTCCCTTGGTTCGGCCAGCCCCTCACTGCTCATCGCTGGGTGCCTCTCTCCCTTGCAGCCAGGGCTTCTTTCACAAGGAACAGCAAGACATAGGTCCTTCACAAGAAGGACCAGTTTTCCATTTAGTCACCTGGGTAGGAGGAAGGCAGTCCTTGGAGAGAAGAAAGGCCCAGGACTCAGCCAAGGGGGGTGACAGGTCTTCCAGCCCCTGGGGCCAGGCTGGCAGAGGCCTGCTGATGGCACTGCTGCTCAGTCAGCAGGGAGAGCTCTGGCGTCTCTGAATGGGACGGGACAAGAGCAAAATGCTATTTCCTTCACAAAGAGGATCAGCACAAAGGGACGGGTCTGAGATCCAGCTGTATTTTGATGAACTTGCAAGGCTGAGGACCGCTGTCTTCTCTCTGCCTCAGCAGCACCAGGCGCTCGTAGCTGGCAGGATCCAGCCCACCTAACAAGAAAAGGGGGAGCTTCTAACCCGTTTGCATTTAATGAGCAAAGCACATGTATAGCTGCCATCCACGCAAGCCAGGCTCCAGCTGCTGGAGCTCAGAGGACTGGAAGAGCAAAGCATGCTCCGTTGGCTTTTCTAGACCCATAAGAGGACAACCTGGATTCAGAGTGTCTTTATTCCTTTGAAGTCTTATTTCACAAAACAGAGACAAAATAAGAAAAGATCTGGAATAAAATAAAGGATTGGGCCACATGAAACTCAAACGGAAATATTTTAATTGCTGCTCAAATGAGCAACTAATAGAGCACTATTGCACTGGATGCAGTTAGAAAGTAGCTGTCCCCCTCTGCCTCCTTACGGCTCAGGGGCAAACTGCTTTGGCCGAGGTGCACCGAGCCTGCAGATCTGCCCCCAAACCATATTCCTCTGAGTACTTAAACCAATGTGCTGTGATGAGGCTGTGGCAGCCGGACGGGGCTGCCCTAGCCAGGCAGAGCTCCCCGATAGCAGCACAAGGGCAGGGAGACGGGGGCCTGTGCAGCACCACATTCTTGGGGGTCGAGCTGTGTCCCTTCCTTGTCTGACCACAGCCTGACTCACTTGGCTGGAGGTGCCTTCACTCGCTGCTCTTCTGGGACCTGGCTGTGTCTTCTGAGCTCACCGCAGCGTGGAGCATCCTGCCGTACTGTCTAGAAGCTCCTTCGCAGAGCAGGTTTGGACACAAACTTTGGAAGAGAGGCTGGTGCACACATAGACACTCACACTGTAACATTTGGGAGTTCGGTATTAAAACCCCTCCTCCCAGATTCTGCAGTCATGCCACTGCTTTTCCTTGGTCACGCCATGACAGCATGCTGCAGAAGGAAGCACATATGTCCCAAAATACAGCTAACATATAGAGCCACCCTTGCAGGCAACCCAACAGAAAAGCCTCTCTGAGGAAGCCAATATGGGAACCTGACGATATGTTCCCTAAAGCTCTATCACTTGCCAGCTACACAGCTAAGTGCACCCTACCAGCCTTTCCAAAGCATGAGGAGCAAAATGAACAGCCTGACATGCCAAGTCCATGTGCTGACCCTAAGGCTTGTGATACTCTCTCCACCCTCCTCTGTCCCTGCAGAGAGGCCTTTATCTCATGCAGTTATCTGGGAGACCTTCTGGAAGGGTTCATCCCCACGTGTAGGTCATGGCTGACCTAAGCTCGTCTTGCATAAGTCAACATATTGAATCTCAGCTGTTAGCATGGCCAACATTTCAGAGGTCTGTCTAAACAGAGATATTAAAATCCCTGCAATCCTATCACCTTGCCCTTCAAATGATAGGCAAACACCTCTAAGTACATTGTAATTGATTTAGACACCATCTGTGTCTTTGCTTACGTGAAGAGCTATTGATTTCAGGTTAGTCCCTAGAGTGTTTATTTTGTAGATGGCTTGTCGTGAGCTTGGTCATTCATTCTAAAATTACCCCGTCTGTTTGCTGATAGCTGCACCCACAAAAAGAGAGATCCCAGATCCCCAGGCTGTACCTGCTTTAGAGGAAAACCTTTGCTCTTAGCTTGTGGTGGATAACCCTACTCAAAACAGAAGGACTGCAAGGGCACGTCCCGGAGAGCAATGTCTGGTCCTTGCCTTTTCACATGAAAAGTGCACTGTCTCTTCCCCATAATTTAAGCCTGATGACTTTGAGCAAGACACATTTAATTTGCTGTCATGCTTTGCTCATTAAATCCCCTGAATTACTTTATTTACTAACATACTTCTTCTAAATTACTTTATTACTTAACTAAATTTATTTATTTAGAACGGATGGCAGAAGAGAAAGACAGCCGCAGCGCTTCCTTGCTGACAGTCGCCCAAACCACAACGTGATAGTGGCAAAGAAAAAGCACTGGGTTTGGGGTGCTGCCAGCATGTTGCATATGCTCCGGACAAAGCAGCTAATGTGTCTCTCAGAAGGACATTTCCCCAAACTCGGAGGCAGATTTTCAGATTACTTAATTGTCCCCAGATGTTGCTTGTCCAAACGAATACAAGCCAGACCCCCTCAAGCACAGATTTAATGATGTGAACAGCACAGAGGAAGCTATGGAAAGTCTGGGGTGATTCTTGCAGTATTTTATCTTCTAGCTGACAGGATTAACAATGGATTCTGTTGGAAACCACTGAACTCTGAGCAACCAGCTAAACAAACGGAGGCAAAACAAACGCTCCTTTAGCTTCTTCATTTCTACCAGTCATTCAGGTGTGCTGAAGTTTTTTGTTTAGTTTTTTTTTTTTTAATAGGTTCATTAGAATGGCACAAGCCAAGAAGAGAAAACATGCTGGTGGTTCTTTGCAATGCCCTGAAAGGTAATGAACGGCATTTCCAAGAGGCCCAGAGGGACTTTTGCTCGGTATAAGACCAGAAATGAGGCCATATGCTATTAGAGGGGAAACAGATTTCAGGGACAGCTTCCTGAGGGCACACGGAAGACAGTCCTCCACCTAACCCTGGTCGCTCTGAATGAACAACAGCTTGCTTAATCTACAAAAGTGCCTGCTGCTGCCTTGAGAGTAGTTAGGAAAGACGGTATCTCCAGCAATTGCAATAAGCCAGAGTGGAAATATTTGTTCTGGAATCAATGGTTCTACATCTGCTTGGTGTCCAGTAAGTACCCAAGGGTCCATAATGGGGCCCAGTGAATTATACCCTCAGCCACAGTACAAGAGTCATGGCCCCTCTCTTTTCTACTCAGCCCTGGCAGACCCAGTATTAAGTCAAGCTCAGCCTGCTCAGCTCATACACCTTTTCTGCTGCAGATTAGAAGTTGTCTCCTACCCTCCTGATCAGCATGGGCATTGCTCAGGCAGGAATCAACATGCAACAGTGAATGAATCCTCACCAGGGCACAACAAAGAATGGTGCTTTATCTGGTGGTCTCATGATGCAGTTCGGGTCAAACAAACTCCTGTTGTCACGTCCCACGTATTTTGTCCCTAAAGTGCGTGCTCCTGCTGCCCACCAGGAGCTAGATCTGAGCCCTTGCACTCAAGACAATAACACTGGCATTCCAATGAGATTTTTACAGCACACAGTTTTAAATCTCCTATTGAAATTGCATTAATTCTGCAAACTTACCATGTGCTGCTTTTACAGCTACAGCAGTTACAATCTGGAGTGAGTCTCCTGGAAATTAAATGGTATCGTCCGGCAGCTGGATGTGTACGGCATCACTCCTAACATATCTAGTGTAAATCTCACGGCACATTACAGTATGTAGCTCTGTATTAGACCATCTGTGCGGGTTTCCTCCTTTGCATTCGGTATTGTAGAGCAGCAATGTGAAGGTCATCAGTGCAAGTGGGAGACTGCCGCTGCCTTCAGCTTCACCTCTGTGGGTTTTACAGGGGGACGTGTCCAGTCACAGGACCAAGAATTTTCTGCAGTACCCAGGGACTGCTGAGCTCTTCACCCCCTTCTTGCTCTCATTTCTTACTAGCTTATATTTGCAGGAAAGCAGACAGTTTGCCAGATTCAGCTAGAGGAGGTTCTAGCATAAAGCATGCCTCCCTGCCATTTAGTTATTTGCATTTGTTGCATTCCTAGTATTTACATTTTTTTTTCTACACAGTGATGAGTATTTGAACTGTCAGTGGTGCTGTGCTTTCCCAAACCTTTCATCTGAGCCTTGACAAGTTGAGTTTTTGGAGAAGAGTTAAATGAGGAGCAAGCACCGATGCTGCCAGGGACCAGCTCTAGTTTGTATGATTTACACTCTTGGGTCTGATTTGTCACACAGCAAAATGACAGTGGCAATATTTGCTTATTTGCTCACTGAAATATTGTGTTTTACAGTGCTGAAGCAGTACAGCTTATACCTCTGCTTCTGCTGAAGTAGTTACTTACATGAGAGCAGAAGTGTAAATCCTATTTTTATGCACTTACGTGATTAACCTATCCTAACAATTACCAGATGAGAACCTGTGGTATACTGCATCCCTTATCCCGAGGACGGGAAATTACTCTTATTTCTTCTGTTATGATTAACATGTAAATCAGCATTGAGACTGGCTCAATAAACTGAAGTCATTTTTCTTCTGCAGCTAACAGGAGCGCTGGGGGTTTTGACATGGCTCAGAAATGGTTAAGCTCCTGTAGCTTAGCAACTCATCTGTAATTAAGGGCATCTGTCTATAAAACATCCTCTGCTATTATGGGCTGTTGTGCTGACAGGTGCTAATGGCTGCCATTAGCTGAGGTTTTGTTCCCAGACAATGGCAGAGCTTGTTAGAGGCAGTGACTCTGCCAACCTTTCCTGGGACCAGGCGACCACCAGGCCCTTTGTGTGATGGGCACCAGCTCCCCAGAGTGGTGGCCCTGGGCTCGTGGCAGGGCTTGGGGTGCCCACGGCAGAGCAGGCTGGTGCCCTGCACCTATTAAATGCAGATTGCCAGCTGGAGCGCAAACCCCTGTGCTTCTGGAGGACTGGAAGTGGCTGATCTGATACTGAGAAATACCAATTTCTTTATGTTTCACAAGTGTTCTTGAAAGTTCTTGGAAAGGCAATTTGAGTTGTGCCTGCAAATCTCCTTAGGCCTGCACAGCACTAACAGCTACACTTTCTTCTCCAAACAAGCCGGATTTTGCTCTTTGCTAATCTGAAGGGGGTCAAGGGTAAAATCTCGACCAACTTTGTATTCCAAGGGGGACTCCAGGGAGAAGTTACAGCAGCCTAAAGAGGGACAGCTGCATTCCAGAAATAACTCTTGTTCTCTCAGCACAGGGAACAAAACGGGCACCCTTGGAGCAAGATGTTTATTCCAAACATCAGACAATTTTTTTACAGAGCTTGAAGCAACTCTTACTGGCTTCCAAGAAAACTTTACAAGGGTACTTTAAAGGAAGCCAGCAACTTTAAGGTAATGGTTGCCACTGGGCTTTTCGCAAGCACCAGCGGGCGAGGAGAGCCTGGGAGAGTCAATCCAAACTTCAAGGTTCATTTGAAGGCCAGAAGGAACCATGTGCCATGTAATACTGTATTAACTTTTTCAGTTTTCACTTATCTAGCTTCATCTTCCCACTGTTAGAATGATTGAAAAAAAGAAAAAAATCTTTCAAGTATGGCTACAAGAGCAATAGCAAAATATGTTTTTTCCTTCTCCGTGCATCAGATCAACTGTACTGCTGAAATTTGCCAGGTTTCTTATAATTGATAGTATGCAGCTTATTAGCTTTTGGTAGAATCATTACCAGGGTCTGTTCGTGCCATTTACGGAGTCCATCACGTTGCCAAGCCTTTGTTTGTATCATGAGGTTGTCTCTCATCAGCAGTATCACACAATTTGAACTGAAAGCTGGGCTCCAGTGGGCCATTGTTGCTGGCTTGCTAGAAATCCAACATGACGTAACAATTTCTTTTGCTGTAGATAAATGGCCCTGTAAATAATGTCACCAAAGCTTGCTGTTGCTTCAGGATGGATGTTTCTAGCTATGGAAAACAAACATCTTGGCTTTGGTTTGTTGCTTTATTGCAAGAGATGCTACCCATTGCTGAGCTTTGGCCTTTACATAGCAGTGGGAGGTCACTGTCCTGTGACTCCCTTTATGTAACTTTGTTCAGAAAATGTTTTTGAAGATTGCTAAGATTATCCATGATTCATGCCAATAAGGTCTTATTTGTCGTACACAAACATTTCCACTTTGTAGCAATTTCCCTGATCTCTGGGTAAAAGCAAAGAACACAGTGGAAGCTTTTATTTTCCATGAAAAGCAGAAGCATTTTAACTGTCAAGTTTTGCTTTTCATACTCCACATCTCATAGGTAAAACTGGGACAACTCAACAGCATTGTCAAGCAGTCTGGATCAGAAAAAACAGGCATGCAGACAGGAATCATCTGATAGGAAAAACAATCTAAAAGATTTTTTTCTGGTGCTTGGAATCTGCAATAAACATTGGGGATCTATCCCTAGGCTGGTATTGCCAAAGTAGTCAGACGATATTTAAGTTTGTTGCAGGTAAACATGTAAAGTTTAACTGACAGTAGCCAATATGGGTAAGTGCAATACATACTGCTCCACGAGCAAACAGGGGCCAGCACGATGGGATTGACGAGGGCAAAAGTCAATCATGAGAACTGGAAAAGCCAACTGTATTAGATAAACATCTCAGCAAGACAGGGCTTGCTGGGATAGAGACGGTAAGAAATATACATTTTATCCCCAAATTGTGCAATTGCATTTAGTTTAGGTTTGGGGCACAAATTAAAACACAGGAAGTTCCAGCTGAACATGAGAAAAAACTTCTTTACCGTGAGGGTGACAGAGCACTGGAAGAGGCTGCCCAGAGAGGTTGTGGAATCTCCTCTTGAAATATTCAAAACCCACCTGGACGCGGCCCTGTGCACCCTGCTCTGGGTGAACCTGCCCAAGCAGGGGGGTTGGACAAGATGATCTTCAGAGGTCCCTTCCAACCCCAACCGTTCTGTGATTCTGTGATTCCATACGCCACCCTGCTGAATTCCTCGACCCTCACAATCGTCACCATCTCCCACCAAATTTGCTTTATCCTAATTTATTCACTAACAGCTGGACATGGTGGGCTGAGTGTCAGAGCCCAAGCAGCCAGCTTCACCAGGACTGCTCCTAGATGAGCGCTGAATCGTGCCTGACAGCAGGGTGACTTCTACATCTTGCCGCATGAGGAAGATGAAGGATCTATTCCAGAAGAAAAGTAGAATTATGAATTATGTCAGCAGCCCAGTGAAGCATTGTGCTCATATATAATGTATTGGTGCTGGTTTTGAACTGAAGAAGTATCTGGTGTAGAAATGCTGGGGGAGAGCTGTATGTCTTTTTGATAATCAAGTGTTTCTTAGAGTAGAAGCCAAATCATAGCACCTGGCTATAAACACAGCTTAGATCCAGACAATAGACTGTGAAAAACAAATCAAGAGATGGTTTCTCATTAGCTTAACTCCCACTGAACAAGAAAATCCAGCCCTAATGCCTTCATTAACAGTAATTTCATAATGACCCTGGACAAACCTTTCACTAGGACTTGGCCAAGGCACTGTCTGGAAGGACTTAAGGACAAGATGTTTCAGGTCCTTCAGACTCCACCAGCAGAAAGTTCCTTTATTATCAAGCCTGCTGGTAGCAGTGGCAGTCTGCACTGCATGGACCTAGCAAACAGATGAGCATTTATGTCTCATTTAGCAATTATTATTCCTTCTGGTCTTCCTCACTTTTCACAGCAGCGTTCCCATCAGAGGCTCTCAGAAGTACCCTCCTAGCACTGCAGGATACAGTTTTGCTTTGGTTCACATGGTCTGTGTGTGGCGAGGCAGGTGTTCATGTGTGCTTTACCACTGATCCTAGCTGCACTGCCACAGTACAGCTGGCAATCTCTTACCAGCTGGCAGAGGATTATCGCAGCTGTCCAACATGGAGAAAGCCTGGAATGGACTAACATCACTTGGCTAACTGGGCCAGATTCCACTGCATCCATGAAGGAGGCAGATTTGCTTCTAGGCTGTGGGAAGTAAGCTATTTGCAGGAGTGGTAGTGGTAAAAATGGAAGAGCTGCCAGTCTTGCACCCTCCAGGCGCTTCATCTGAGGATGTAGGTATAGTCCTACTTAGAGCATTGGTCACAAGGCAAGATGCAAACCGCCTGCCTGGCCTGGGTCAGACCTCAGCAGCCACTTGTTACCCATGAAGAGCTGGTGCAAAACAGGAGCTGTGTCAGGAGAGGCTCCTGGGATGGGCAGGGATGGTGGCAGAGACCAGGCAAAAACTGAAATCAGGGGACAGCCCCAGGCTGTGGCGACAGTGCTGATAGGGCACAGCACTAGCTCTTCTTCTAGTGCTCACCAGTGTCGGGCAAAAGCACAGGGCTGGTAGTGGCAGCTCCCAGTGCGTTAGCTGACCTCTTGGTAAAGTCAGCAGTAACAACTCCTTTCCAGGACAGCTCTCAGCATTGCAAGGGTCTACCACTGAGGTGAAAATATCAGAGTATCTCAGGAAACACTGACTTTGAGAAATGCAGTTGCAGCAGACTTTCGCTCAAGAAAGCAATGAGACAGCCTTTCCAGAGCCAGCAAGCCTTTCGCATTCACACCACTCCATCACTTTCCATTACCAGAAGCATTTATTTCACATCAAAGTGCTTCCAGCATCAGTACACATTTAAACCATATTATTTTTCAAATCAGGGTCTGAAAACAGCCTGTACCAAATTGTTTGCCCTATTTCCTTCTGCCAGCCAGTGTCTCTCATGGCTCAGCCATGTGTTCCCAGCCTAGCAGCCCAGCTGCTCTTGTAAACCACACTCCAAGCACATGTTCTTCCATGGGATGTTCATTATTATTTTCAGAATTATTTTATTGGTATATGTCCTCACTGCATGCCCCCAAAAGGGCTGCTTTCAGCAGGATTTGTACAAAGTTGCATGATTGGCTTCAAGCTTCTTTGTGAGTTTACCCAACGCCAAGCTCAGGCACTGAACCCATGCCAGGTAATTAATCATTTCTCCTTAAATGCTATAGACAGAATCATGCTCTTCACTTGTCAGATAAAGGCCTGAGAATTGCTTTTCAGCCCACCTAATGAGGGTTTGTGTTTTTCTACACTGGGGAGGATGGATGGTCTTAATTTCCGATTTCTTTCAAAGAGAGCAATTTTCTTGCACAAAAAATACCAGGAATAATAGATACAATGTGGCTTATTCTGAGTCACCCTTTAACCATTTGTACTGACGTTTTCTCTTTGTACATCTTCCGACTAAGGCCCTGAAACTCAGAGTCGTCTTTAGCTGCCACTGTACATTTTCCCCTGCCATGAGACATTTCTGTGCCTAAGGGTTTCATGCACAGCCAGCATCCTCTCCCAGACTTTCTGCAGGCTGACAGAGAGTCTCCATAAATATTGCCCTCAAATTTGAGGTACTCCAGGCTGGGCTTTTCTAGCCCAGATCTGCAGGACTTGCCTACTTGACGTGAAGAAGCCAAAGCATGGTGCACAAGGGACTCTGCAGGGAAAGAGCTGGCTTTCTTCTGTGCCTGGAAATCATCCAAGTGACAGCCCAGTGCACAACACTAAGGTGGAGGCTCTATATGAGGTCTCCCAATCAGCCTGGCACTGCCCATATTTACCACTTCTACACAAATATTCATGGGGATGACAGGGTTTCTCATTGTCCAACATTTGGTCAAATGCTAAATACAATGTTCTGTTCCACCATCTGCTTCTTCCTCTCTCCACATTCACCCCACATTTCCCACTGTTTCACCCCCAGCTGGAAACTGAGACTTTGAGGAGCGGCCGGTCACACAGACCATCGGATTCAGTCTGTTTCCTTGGATTGGCATCCTGAGGGCTTACCAAGGGAGGATCTTTTCGTTGATAAAGCGGCAGGGAGGGAAGAAAACAAAAGCTGATCCATCTGCTGGATGCTCCCCTCCTGCCTCCTCTGCAATGAGAAGGAGAACGGGCTGAAGTATCCCTGCCTTGCTCTCTGCCAGTGGACAACCTGTCTCAGTTTCCCTCAGCTGAGCAAAACATAATCCCCAAAAGCAACATCATGGTTCTCAGTTGAAAGAGCTCCAGACAGTAAAGGTGGATGCTGGAGCTACAGCTTACAATTGACTGTACCACGTGGCATGATTTCAGTAGTGAAACAGGGAATCCAGCAGTATCTCATTGGTGTAAGTGATTGGTAAAATGCTGCCTTGTGGCAGCAAAGTTTCCACTTTCCCATCTTTGCTACATGCTGGGGCAGACATGAGCCAGATTCGGGCAGGCACTGTGGTGGCTTGAGCAACTTCTGGAGCTGCAACCGCCCCGGCTGCATCAGTGACAAACTAGCAGAAACAAGGAGAACTAGAGGCAAGACTTTAGTCAGGTGCTTATTTGGCCTCGTGCACTAAGCGTGGCAGCAGCCACAGGATCAAAAGTTGCCCCAGATCGAGCACCACTGTGCAGGGAGCGACATGTGTCCATCCACCTGCAGCTCGACCTCCCTCATAAGGCCACGTACCCTGGCCATGTCTGAGCACAACTGGCCACTCTGGGATGGTGCTTCCATCTCCCTGGAAAGCCTTGGTGTACGTGTTATCCCTCTTGATGTCATTTGAAGGTAATTTCTTCTGTGATTTCATTGCCTTTGGTTTTAAAGGGGAAAGTCGTCATGCTGCATGGCTGGCTGCAAAGCTGTAACAGGGCACAAAGTGTGGGAAGTGTTGTGATGCTAGGATGGACACAGAAGGAGGAAGAAACTGCAGATTATATCCATGAAAATCTTGGCACTGAATATCCCCTTCCCCCCCACCAGCTGGAAGGTCATGACAGTGTGCGATGTGAACGTGATAAACCACGCTGTGATGACCGCTGGCTGACAACTGTCACGTTACTGAAAACTAGCAATGACAACAAAGGAAAGGCAAACAACAAACAAACAAATAAACAAACAACAAAGCAAAGGCAGTATGCTGTAGCAGGAAGAAAAAAGAAGCAGCTGGCGCACGCCAGCAGGCTGTGACTTGTGCCTTGTGCTGCCACACGGGGAACAAACCCAGACTCCTCAGAAGTCCCAAGAATCACGGCCAGGTTGAGGTTGGACGGCACCTCTGGAGGTCATCTGGGCCAGCCCCCCTGCTCAGGCAGGGCCACACAGAGCTAGTTGCCCAGGACCACGTCCTGGGCAATGGACCATGTCCGTCGCTGTAGGCCCTCTCCAAACCAGACAGACCCCATAGGCCTCAGGAGGTGCTACGGACACTGCCCAGCCAGCGTGGCCCAAGGCAATGGATCACGTCCACCGCCGTAGCCCCTCTCCCACCAGACTGTCCCACAGGCCTTAGGGACCAGCGGAGCTGGGAGGAAAAGGTGGGCTGAGCACCAGGAACAGGGGGAGAAAGCAGTGTACGCCAGCTGCACTGTTAATAATACTTAGACTATGTCTGTCATTTTCGTGTCTTTATTTTCTGGGAGAGCCAGGTTTTCGAGCCCTGAGCAGAGCCTTCTGGCCCCCGTGGGGGTCGGCGCGTGGCCCCGCTGCTGGCCCGGCCCTCCTTTCGCCAGCTGCCGGGGCCTCCTTCCAGCATCGCCGGCGGGCTGGCTTCCTGGCGGCTGCGGCAGAGTCCTCGGAGCCACTAGCCTTCCTCTTCAGAGGGCGCCGGGGCCCCGACGCGAGCAGCCCCTGCCCTGGCTGGGAGCGGAGGCACCTGCCGCAGCCTCCCCCGGCTCCTTGTGCAGCTCTCCTTGCTCCCCTGGGGTGGGAGCGGGGATGGAGGGGGCCGCGACCCCCCCGAAGAGCAGCGGTCGAGGCGCCCGGGAGTTCGTCTGCGCCCGCTGCGGCAGCGCTGCTGGAGGGGGCTGCTCCGGCGCAGGAGTCCCCCCTCGGGAGGCAGCGGGGCTGGTGCTGGTCACAAGGCAGCCCTCCCCTCTCTCTTGGAAGCCAGCGGAGCTGGTTCTGGCCACGAGGTTGCCCTCCCGCCTCTCTTGGTAGGCAGTCCGGCTTGTGCTGGCCACAGGGCTGCGCTCCCGCCACCTCATGAAGACAGCGGGGCAGATGATGCCCCCGGGGCTGTCCTCCACCCCCCTGGCAGCCCGGGAGTCCTCACGGACCAGGAGGCGGTGGGCTGCCCTCCCGCACTGTTCCACGGTGAACTCAATGAGTCCTTGCACAGACACTGTCGTGCGGCTTCGGAGGTCAGCCCACGGGGACTCGACCAGGCGCTCTTCATGCAGACCCAAGACGGGCAGGGCGCTCAGGATCGTGTGTTCCAGCACGAGCGCCTGAGAACGCTCTTCCCCAAAGATGCGCCCCAGCTCCTGACGCAGCCAGGGCCGCAGGAGCTGGAGGAGATGTGGGTGCTTCCAGAAAAGGAGCCCCCAGGTGCCGGGGTCGGGTCAAGGCCGCCCACGAACCCTGGATCCAGATTCCATGGTTGGTGTGCCCTGGATGCTGTCGGCGCTGGCAGCCCGTAAGGTCCCTCGTCTTGGGTGCTGCCCAAAGATGCCGCAGGTGGTCTTATGGGGAACTCTTCAAATTCGTCCCCCCACAGCGAGTGCCGGATGGAAGTCACCCTCCTCTTGCAGAGGGGTCACTCGGGCTTGGTCTGTGCCCACCGCCGGATACAGCTGGTTTCAAGAACCAGTGGAGGCACGGCATGGTACAGGCTGCGTTGTCCCAGGTGTCAAGGCATATGGGGCAGCAGTCCTCTGAGGCCGTGGCCATGCTCAGCACGTGCTGCGGTGGGCTGGGGAGAGCTGGTGGGGATGGATGACTGCTCCTCTCCAACACTGCAGTGGTAGGTGTCCTGCCAGAAGAGGAAGAGAGGCCACGGTCATCGGCTGGCCCAGTGAGGGGTGGAAGAGAAGCCCAGGTCCCTCAAGAAGGAGACCTGCCCAGCTCCCCAGGGGGAAGTTTCCCCACACAGCTCACCTCTGCTGCGGCGAGCGAACCTCCTGGGTGCCCCGGCTGCCTGAACCAGGCAGGGCCAGGGAAAATCCTTCGGTGGCTCTGGGGATGGGCACTGAGAGGTGCAGCCATCAGTTCCCACGACACAAGCCCAGCACCGAGCCAAAGGCTTGCTCCACACTCCAAGCCTTGCCTAAATGCTCAGCTGGAGTGAGGGCACGAGCTGGCTGGGGGAGGCTGGGCACCTGAATATAAGCAGCGAGGGCCATGATGTCACGGTGCATGGCTGGGGGATGTCATGGTCAATTGCTGGGGGGTGTCACAGTCCATTGCTGGGAGATGTCACCATGGGCCATCCTTACCTGCAGCGCTTGCCCCAGCAGCTTTGCGGCCCTGGCACACACCTCGGGGCTTACTGCAATGCCACTGCCCGCTCCATCCCCCATGCCTTCTGTTGTGCGTTTGGCATCGGTGCTTCAAGCCCCATCAGTTTGCTTTGGCCTGAGGTGGCACACGTCTCCAGGCACACACAGCAAGATGGTTCCTGGGAAGCCCAGCACAAGACGAAGGAGCCCAGGACACAGAGCTCTAGGTGTGGCCTCACCAGTGCTGAATGACCTGGAGGATCACCTCCCTCGACCTACTGGCAATACTTTGCCATCTGCAGCCCAGCATACCATTAGACTTCCTGGCAGCAAAGGCACATTGCCAGCTCCCGTTCAACATGGTGTCCAGCAGGACCCCCAGGCCCTATTCTGCAAAGCTACTTTCCAGATGGTTGGCCCCCAGCATGTCCTGGTTCATGGAATTGTTCCTTCCCAGGTACAGGACTTTGCAGTTGCTCTTGTTGAACTGTATGAGGCTCCTGTCAGCCCATTTCTCCAGCCTGTCGAGAAACAGAAGAGAAGGGAAGTAAGAGAAGTAAGAAAGAAGCATGAGATCCCCATTTCCACCAAGGGATACATGCTTTGGAGAATCCTCCTGATGGAAACGACACATCCCAATGAAATATAATCCAGCCACTTTGTGTAAAGCAGTTGCATTGAGGAATCTCACTGCCTGGTTAATCCTGCCTTTTCAAAAAGTCACACAAAATCCAGAGGTTGGAAACAAGCATAGAACTACGTGATACAAATATAAAAACAGAAAAACACTCTCTGTTGACTGTAATAATTAGCGAGTGGCATCTGAGGCACCGAGGCTCTTAACGTTTAACGGGTGTGTTAATGAGGGACGAAGCAGAATGAAATGCTGGGAGTGTTTCTTATGACACCCCATTCTAACTACCTTCAGTGAAGAATGAAACTACAACAGAGATTACCCTGGAAATTCAGACAGCAAAGAATAGCTTAGATATGTGACAGTGCACATATCAGCCATAGCGTGCAGAGCACATCATGGACTCCTAAGAAAGAATTTGACATGTTTGAAGAGCCGAGAGGAAAAAAGCAAATACACAGCTGATTTCCAAAGGAAAGCAGTGGGAAATAAAGAGTTACTTTTTAGAGGCTTGACTTCCTTCTTCGATAAATTAGTGCAACAACTATGAAGAGGCAAAATATCCTTGCTTCTTGTTTGTAAACTTCCCAAGCTACTTGGCTGGGGAAAGGGTAGCCGTGTATCACTCTTGATGTCCTTGCAGGAATAGCTGAAGGAGAGTAAAATCCAGGTTTGGGTTGACCTGGTGTGTTGCTAGCTTTGTGACTCTGATGTTTGTGTTAGTGCCATTTGGAAAGAGAATAGAAAATCCTTGGAGCAGCACAATGTAGCAGAGCAGGTTTTGTTTTACTCTAGAATTAACAGAGAAAATTATGATATGAGATGTTTGCAAAGGAAAAAGTACCCAAAGCTCAGAGGCTCCATAGCTCAGGGGTTAGAGCACTGGTCTAGTAAACCAGGGGTCGTGAGTTCAAATCTCACTGGAGCCTAAGCGGGGCTCTGTACCTTCCACAAAGACTGCCAGCTTTATGTTTCTGTTTTTTTCCAAAATGTCACTGGCTTCATTTTTTGGAGCATCCACCCCAGCCTAGGTGAAATACAATCATACAGCGCCTATACCAAATAACAGGCAACGAGAAGCAGAGAAAAACGGCAATGGTCAGAGTTAAACCCTCAAAAGAATACCTCAAAATATTTTTCAAGTGTAGCAGTCGGGGATAGGAAATACCTAATAATGGGATTTAAAGCCTTCTGAACCCTGCAGACATTGTGAAGCTCATTGATGAACAAATCTGAAATGGCTGCTAGATATTTACAGTCAGAGCTGGTTCATCTCTTCGTACTTCAGCAGGACAATCAAATTATGTCTCCAGAGCTCAGTAATTACAAAGCTGGCTGAAAAAATTATAAATATGGTTTGTGGAGGAATAGTAACAGAGTTCTGCTGGGGGTGCTGGAAAGTTATAATTTTTAAGAAAAAAAGAAAAAGCTAGGAATTAACCTACTTTGCATCTTGAGTTCAATGAACTGCAGTCCATATTTATGAGATTTCATATTCCGCCTTTGCGGAGTACGAAATTTCCCATTTTTTTGCCCATTTTCAAATAGATTTCCTATTTTGTTCCATCAAAACAATCCAAACCAGTGATGTAAAAGGACATTTCTGAATTTGAAAAGTGTCTTTTCCATTTGAGGGAAAGAAGGCTCAAAAGCCTGAAACAATTTTGTCTTGTGGAGGTGGACACGGGGTGCCAGGAGGGACATGGTGCTTTGGTTGCCTCTCTTCAGCCTGTTTCCTTACAGCTCTGTTTTCCCAAAACAGTGAGCACATTATAGCTTCACTGGGTTGATGTGTTTTCTCCACATGAGAATTGACCTGCAGGAATTTCCTAGCTTTCCTCTGTATATATCACAGTAAGGCTAAAGAAACAGAAGTCAGCAGGGTTCCCATTAATCTGCAACCTAATAAACCAGCGCAAGTTATTGTTATTGTGACCCAAGATACTGGAAAATGGACAGATGTGTTTTACTAAAAGTGAATTTGTTTCTAGACTGCTGTGGCTATACGTCTATTTACCCTGTCCCTCTGTCCAACTTATCTCTTTATTTTGCTTTCATATGACACTGCTGAGCAATATCCAAAAAGATCTTTGTGGTTCAAGTTCACTGTTGCGACCAGGCTCATGGTTTCAGCTTAGCTGAGCCTGGTAGTGATGGAAATGATCCTTTGAAAAATTAATGTCTTTCATCTCTATGCAAAAATGACAAATGTTCAGGATGTGTTTTGCTGAATTCTTAATCTACATGGTACTTAATATTAATGTAAAAATTCCTCTCCCCAGTAACCCTGCTGCAATGCATAACACCAAACATACTTGTTAAACACGGGCCTGATGCAAAGATCACTTTGAACAGTGGGCCTTGGACCCTGTCCTCGCTAAATCCCTTTGTATCAATCATCCATCATCTTTTTCTCTGCTGAAAACAGGGCTTTTCCAAGATAGAGCTTGACAGGAGGGTCAGGGAGGGCAAAGTTCTTTATATCCATATCCTGAAGCCCATGTAAATGTGGGAGGGAGGAAGGGCACCTCTTCACCTTTGTCGACCTGAAATGGAAATGCTATGCATGTGTTCAGAGATGCAGGCAAGGTTGTGTAGCTCTGCCACAAGGACTATAACAAGGCTGGTCCACTTGTGGGTTTACTCTGGAAGAACTCTTGCCCTCTAAAGTCTTGACTTGCCCTAATCCAGATCTAGACAGTCTTTTATTGCTTTGTTTCGGGAGATTTAAAGGTAACTTCTTGTATATCCTAGAAAACTTGTTTTTCATATTTTCCTGAAACCTCAGAATACCATTTCTGTTTTTAAAAAACATCCTAGATGCTGTGCATTTCTCTGGCATACTTTTCATTCCTGGGTCTCCCTCCAAGGGTTGCATCAAGCCGGACAGAGAAATCATTTATTCTAATATAAACAACATTGAACTTTGTGGCCCAGCAGCCTGGATCATCGAGGTGCCCATGGTCATGCCCTGAATTCAAGGATCATGTTAGCAGAGCTCCATTTCTGTCTCTAGTTCAGTTCTTGTGAAGGCCACATATGCCTCAACTAATCCATTTCTTAAGTCATGTGGGAAACGACCAATAAATAATTTAATCCAGGGAGGGAAACTTTGAGCAAGAGCCAGTGAAAATGCTCCCATGTTTACAGAGGTTTTAGATTTAGAAATACAGTTTAGGCTAATGTTAAAATCTAACATACAAAAGGATCAAATGTCAGCCTTGTAGCCTCATCCCAGAGGAAAAATGTCTAATAAAATCAGTAGGACTGCAGAATTCAGAGTGGGGAAAAATCACCCAAATTTATCTATTTTCCAGTTCTCCCATAATGAATAAGCTCAATCTCTTAGTCCAAAAAAGATATTGTGATTTTAAAAATAATGTCTTAAAAACAAATATGAAATGTTTTGCTTGCATCCTAGAGAAAGGGTGAGTGCAGCTATCGAAGGCTTCTGCTTGGCAGCCCCAGCCTACACCATTACCCTAGTGCTGCAGTATCCTCTTGCACCATGTCCCTGAGCTGCCTCCTCGCTCAACCCCAGCTTTCCTACAGACCCTGAACCACACACCTACGTACAGTCAGATAAATCACACACTAAAATTCATAAACTGTGCAAAGAGGGGCTGGGCACCTTGCTCAGCTGGAGACAGCTACACTATGGATGCTTCAGTGCGAAGAAACCTACCTGCTGGTCTCCCAGTCCTGCTGACATCTCTGTGAAAGCCAAACTGGCATTTTGGGGAAAATCAAATGCAAACCCTAGGAAAAAATGGTTCACACCAAATAGCTAGTAAAAAATAAAAAAGAGAGAGAATGAGAAATGCTGATAGGTTCATACACACTTTGCAGTGGCTATGGACCAAGGTATCTCTTTCGAATACAACAGAGAAGTCAAGTTTCCCTCGTGACTGGAGGACAGAGACATTCTTCAATAATAGCTATATGTACCTGTCTGCCAGGCACAGGGAGCTCCACAGTATCCACGGGGAGATCTATGCACATCCTACATATCATCCACCCACATCCAACCACTGGAGATTTCTTCACTGCCTTGGTGCAAAAATTTTTACCCAGGGAGATCATCATCTCTTGGAGGCAGTGAAGTCACTACCTGCTTCTCCTGAACTCCAAGGCCTGAAAAGAGCATTACCATAAAATCCAGTAATTCAACAGCTTCGGTGAGGCCTTCTGGCTGCCGAGAAAGGCTGAGTGCAAAGACACCATGCACTAAAACTGACGTGAATGTAGCCTCGGTGCTCCCCAAGTCTGCCAGCTGCCAGCACCGCATACTTAGATGGCATCTTCCCAGAAGCCTTGAAAATCGTGATGACCTATCACCGACTGCCCGTTTCTTTCAAGTACGTGAGCCTCTTACAAAGACAGCAGCCCTGGCAGCTGACAAAGGTCGTCTCCGTGCTGAAGACAGGCACAGCAGCTCGTAATCAAAAGATTCTGGCCAATATCACCACATTGCAGATATCTCTAAATGAATGTGTGGAAAGGATTACACCCTGATTCAAGGAGAAAACCCCAAAACAGCAGTCCACGTGGGGATGAGAGCACCCACGGCCAGGTAACAGCACTAGCAACTTGTCTCAAAGCCATAGACTGATGGGGCAAGTTTTCAGGACTCTTCCTTCGCACCCAGTGAGATTTGCACAACACCCTGCTTCTGGAAATGCTGCAGCATCCCAGTCTCGTACTGATTGTGGTGCTCACCCTTACCATTTCGACATCTATTGAACAGACTAGGAAGCCTTGTCTTCTAAATGGCAGGTCCCTCAGGTTTTAATACTGGCATTATAGTTCTTCCAGACTCAATCAGTGAGATACCTTTGACCCGATCAGGGCAGTTTGAATATGAGGTTACCTTCCCAGCAAACATGCTCATTCCTGTAGGCCATATCTCCATGAAAGACCTGGAAAAAAAATATAAGGTTGTTGTAGTTACTGCAAATTTAACCAAACTATAAAAAGCCAACCACATCCACTTTTACCTAGGCACCTTGCCATGCAAATAAGAACTTAAAGGCAGATCCAGGATGGGGGTAGGAGTCTCTTATGAGGATACAGCAGAGGAACGGAGGGTCTGCCTTAGATGAGGAGATGTAAGGAGTTTGTTGTGTTTAGCCTCGCAACAGGAAGGCTGAAAGCAGACATGACTAGCTCATATAAATACCACAGGGGTAAACAACTAGAAGGAGAAATAATTATTTAAACTAAATTACATCATTAGCATGAATGAATATATCAGGCTGGAATTTAAAAAAAAAAATCTCTAAAAATCAGAGGAGGAATTTTTTCAAGCAGCCTAAGCTACAGGAGGAGGAAACCCCACGAGAGGTCAGAAAGTGCACCCACAGGTTATGGAGGAGCTGGATAGCACAGCTAGACTCCATGAGCCAAGAGCCCCCATCCTGTACTCTGGTCATCAGTGATATGACCTTGTCTAAGTTCAGCAGCGTCCTGTGTTGTGTGAACACTTGTGCGTATCCATGTGTATTTTTATTAGCCTTTTAAGTAACTTGTTTCTCCAAATGCTTCTTCCATTTCCAGAAACAGGAGGTAATGACTTTAGGCCTGCTTTCTCCTCCACCCCGGAGAGCTTGTGATGTACCTGTTGATTGCCTCGCCTCCCCCCTGCCTGTTAGGGAAACAGTTCATTCCCTGTGCAGCGAGCCTAGTTAGAGAGCTCAGTTGCTCTGATAATGGTCATCTATTTATAGCCTTTTATAATTTGTTTCGTGACAAAGAGTTTCTGCAAGATGCTCCTCGATTCTTGCAAGTTTGTAATGATTTTTCCCTTCCTGTGTTATTGAAAGTAGCTTTTGTGCTCAGAAAAATGACTGTAATAAAGGCCATTTCATGTCTTCAGAGTAAATGATAGGGACTTTAATAGGTTTTTGATGAAAGCTTAGAATTTTTCTTTGTTTTCCTTCGATTCTTCTCAATCTTCTGGGTCAGATGAGCCTGGCTTACCCTAAAGCTTGTAAGAGCAGAACAGGGAGAGAGTAAAATGATCTCGACGCTGCCCAGCCTTGCCCATTGCTAGCACAGCAGCTCAGTCCTCTGCCCAGAGCCTCTGGTGATGGCACGTTGCAAACAGCAGAAGGACAAAGTGTGGAGACGACACTGGCTGTGCTTAATTTCCTCATTCCATAACTCTCTCTCACCAGATATGACAATCTAATGACTTCTGTTAGGCCAGCTATTGAATTTTGTTGGAATTGATACAACTGGCCTGATTAAATAGTCTCCAACTCTTCCCTCCCACAGGTCTCTGTACCATCACAGCTACCACTACATTTCTATTGCCACTGTGGACTGTAGTGCACAACTGCATCATTTTTACTCCAGAAGAGGATCCCCAGGCTTTCTCAATTTTCTACAATATTTTTAATCTGAAGAAGAGGTTTTCTCTCCACGTATCTCCAGGTGAAAATGCTGGTGGCCTGTCCCACCGGCAGTGCTGCGGGGGGAATGTTGAAGCAGAGGGAGAAGTCTTTCTCTTTGCTGTCTGTGTGTCAGGGCTCAGACTTATCACAGCCCCCCGCTTTGTGGGGGGAAACAGGACTGGGAGAGTCGAGTCCTGAAGTCACAGCCATACCCTTGCTCTCTGCCAAACTGAGTGGGGCCTCATTAAGCAGTGGGCTGTGGGATTTCATTAGTCAAGCTTCAGGTTCACACTTCTGTGGTTGTCCTCTTCTTACCTGGTCACAGCTGTGTCTGGGGTTTCTTCACAGTTGAACCTTTCAGCAATTCTCTGATGGGCTCCAGCTTTGTTGCTCTTCCATGGTCAGTCCATAGCCCTACACCACCTCTCTGCCTTTCCCCTCTCCGCATTTCCCAGCCTTTGCCTTTTGCCTTCTTGCTTTGGCTCCCCCTTTCTGAGCATTCCCAGTTGGTGACCCATGCACCTCCATGCGCACTTCTAGGTGCCAGCTGGGCCTTCCCCAGGCATTCCAACAGCCAGAAGACCTTGCTAGCAGTGGAAGGTGCACAGAACCATTCTGCACTGTCAGTGAGATGTGTTTGGGACCACCAGGAGGCATTAGTCCTCCACCAAGGTCAAGCAGGTGGTGGGAAAGCCTTGCATGACTGCTCAGCTCCAGAAGTCTTCTCCCCGCTTGGCTATAGTGCCCAGCAATGTCTTTCAAGGTAATCACAGTTACAGAAGAGATGGAGAATTAGCACCAGTATCAAACCTGGTGTCTCGAAAGTCTAACGCAGTTTGATCTGGCCTCTCTTGCATTAGGTCAGTGCTGGGGCTCTCTCCGTTACCATGAGAGGGCAGCACCTGGGCTTTCTGGAAGAGTTCCTGGGTATTCAGCTTCCAGCAGAGATGCATCAGGCTCGCTGGAAAACTTTCAGCAAACCTACAGAGAATTCTTCTTTTTCTTCAAGTCTAAGACTCAGTTACGCAGATGACGGGTCCAAACTAAACCCTTCGCACAGCTTTCCTTCACAGTTGGGCTGTTCGCTTCTTTGTATAATCAGTTTCACAAAAGGATCTCAAATTGCCAAGAAATTCTCCTACTTCCGGAGGTGAATTGCATTTTGTTTTGTTTTCTCAGCTGTTGTAACCGAAGCGTTTCAAGAATTTGTGGGGACCGGAGAGGGATTATGAGCCTAAGTCTCCAGTCAGGCCTTTGGGTTTCCTATACACCCACAGCTGTAATTCCCCAGCTCGTCACCAGTAACAAACCTGAACGATGAAGTCCACAGCACGTTTAGGGAGCCTGGTATTTGCTTCCTTTCTCCAGTGAGCCTTATGTTTCCTTTCTCAGGAAGGCAGAGCTGCTTGAGGTGTACGTTTGCTTTTATTTTACCTTGTTTCTCTCCTTCCCCCTCTGCAGCAGTGGGAGCAGCAGGATCCAATTTGCAGAGAAACAGCACAGTACTGAATAGCTCAGCGTATGCTGTAGTGCAGAGAATGCTTTCATAGAGCTGAACACAAACAGGCTGCTCTCTATATTTGGGTGTTTCTGGCTGGAAAGCAAAAGAGCAATTTCAGTAGACACTATACATCACATGGATGTCCATCTGAATGCTTCCAGGGGGTGGCACATTCACTTTTGAAGAAAACCACGTTCTAGGAGTTACTCTGTTTTTGTTTGTGGAGGTAGTTTTCCTGGGAACCATACAGGAACTTCCTGATTCAAATACAATTGACTGTGACTATGCAGCTGCATCGACGCTGGTGGAAAGCAGCGTAATTATATTGCCATTGATGCTCTGCTGGGCATATCAGCTAAGGATCCATCCCATGTCCTTTTCAAGGCTGAGACCAGGAGAAGTTCATCCTATACCAAGAACATGTGAACGTGAGGGGTTGAGAAGTTAAAGGATTAGTTTCAAGGAGTTAATTTTCTGCCATGAAATTTACAGACTGAGCATAAACGAGAGAGGATGAATATCCCCAAAGAGAGCAGAATGAACCTTTTCACATGGTTTCATTGGCAATGAACTTTTTTCACAATAACTGGTTGTCTCAGTTGATTTTGGAATGAGCAGCCAGAACTGAAACAAAGCTGTTGGGTTTTTCTGAGTGGGAACTGAAATGCTAGATTCTCTGCTGACTTGTGCTGGCCCCATAGTCAAATGTGATATTCCCCCTGGCATTCCAAAGTGTTAATGAAGTCCAGAGACAACCTCGACTCTTGTTTTATATTTCATGGAACTCTAATGGCAAATTCAGCCCCCCGGCCCCAGCCAAGCAGATGGCCAAAACACAGCCTTGGCTTCATTTCAACCCCTTTTATAGCCTCAGGGCAGAGCCTCAGCTGGCGCACACCATCACAACTTGAGACGCTACAGCCATTTCCCTCAGCTGGAGATCTGCTTTTCTAAGTGTAAATATTGTATATTCTGAGCCTTTACCCCAAGGTAAATTTTATCCTCATTGCAGTCCTGAGTCCAGTCCTGGACCTAGTCCAGACCCTGGACATTGTCCAGAACCTCTTCTGCACTGGAACCATCCCTGATTCAAGTTACACCTTTTTCCGTGCTGGATACTGCCATGCCCCATAGGTCCGTCTGTGCCATACACCGATAGATTTGATGCTGCTCTTGTACCTCTGAGTTTGCAGTTGAGTGGGAAGATGTTCCCATGGAAGCATTGCTTTTGGGACTCGGGCAGAATTCCTCCTGTCTTGCTGGACACTCTCTATTGCCTTTCCACAGGCACTGGGACAAGACCATGCCCTTTCTGCAAGGTGAGAGGAGTAAGCACTGAATTTATATATTCTGATAGCAGCCAGTGGTTTATGTCCCTTCCTTCTGGCCCCACTAATTTAAGCTACACTCTGTTCTACAGCTTCTATTTTCTCCTGTACCATAGCTCTCCTCTGGGGCTTCCAACCATTTAGTTTCATCAGAGTTTCAGAAGTAGAGGATTAATCAAACACTGAGGTAGTGACTCATACTAGAAATTGCTACTTTTACACACTCCCCACCTACAATACAAACAAGATCTCCTTGGGATCTCACGGGGGATGATGTTGGTGTCAAATGCAAAGATCATGAGCCATCTACTATATTAAGCTTCTAGCAGAAATATTCATCTAATTGTCTGGAAATCGAAGGCAGGGACATAGTTTTGGGTCCACAAGACAAGGCAGAGGCAAATGGCACTCAGCTGGCATCCACCACTGTTTCCACATGCTGGAGGTTTAGGTCAAGAAAACCCTGATTATTTCTCACCTGGACAGATGCTGGTCACCCCATATGCAGACCGGCAGTTTGGCAGTAAAGCAGCCTGAGACTCGGGGAATGCAAGGCAGTAAGTGACGCAGGTGGGGACCCAAGGACAGATGTTAGCAGGGTGCAATTTGTAAGCAGTCTAGCTGCAGAACATTGCCAGACAGGAGCACCATGCTCACACCTCTCCTAACCCTCTGCAAGCAACACACTGATAGCTGTGCTTGGAGTGAGAATTGAGGCAACACCAAGATTTGGGTTCACATAAGCATTTAGGAATTGAGGTGCTGATTCAGAGGCTTCTATCAAATGGCTGAGCATCAGCTTGAGCATCAAATGGAGAAGGGAAAAGATTTGTGAGCAATACATAGGAAAACAGCTGTCCAGTAACTCTACAGTGCCCGTAGGGTTTTTCTCTTCGTTTTCTTGGTATGTGATTCCTGAGCACAGTACCCTCACAGAACCAGTTCAGCTGGAAAGGTCTCACGTTTCTCTGCAGATCACAGAGAGTTCAAGCATTTGGGATTTCATTCACTCACCTTCAGTTCACCTCTTGCACCGTGTTCCCAGCTCACAGCTAATGCTGAGCTAAGAATGTCCAGGGCTTCCAGGATGGATGGAGTGAGCTGTGCACCTGCTGCTTCCCCACAAGCTCCCCGTGCAGTGTTGGGATACTGGGGGCAAAGAGCATCACAGAGGGAAACCAAATACAGCAGGACCGTGTGTTTCACAACACAGGATGAGCTGAGCATAACTCAGCCGCATGGAGCAAGAAAACAAAAAGCACAGGGGTTTCACTGAGCAAATCCAAAGTTGTCCTGGTTGTGAGCATCTGCATGTGGCAGGAGGTCTGTGGGAGCTGCAGCAGGTATCTTAAGCAGCCACCAAAACACAAAACGTGCAGCACAAATGACCACGCTGAGGTCAACACTCAAAGAATAATCAATTCAGCCTTTCCCAGCCACTGTTCAGAGAAGTATTTAAACTGCTTAAATCCGGTCACAAAAGTAAAGGGATGCCCCAAGAAGCTCAGCTGTCTTCAGAGAAAGATCCAGCTACCTAATCTGTAGGTGGTTATAAGAGAGGCACCCATGTGAAAATCCTGCCCAAGGCTACGCAGGGGGCAGTGGGAGCAGGGGAAAGCAGCCCCACATCTTTTCAAAACAATCATGGGCATTGCTGGCCCCTTCCCCTGAGCACAGGGGAATGAAAACAATGAGAAATCCTAAAAGTTTCTGGCGACACATAGCAGCTTGCAGGAACCTCAGTAGAGAAGTGAGAGGCAAGTGGAGAAGGGCTGCAATGGAGCCAGGAGGGGGATGCAGAAGCCCAGGGGCAGTGAGAGAGCCAGCGTGGGCTTTGGGCAGTATGTCTGGTGGAAGTCATGAGTCAGGTACCTGGAAGCCCCGTTTCCTGGCATTACAGCCTGAAACCCCCCTTGCGGGTGTTTCCTGCTGCTTGGCTATTCAGGTTGATGCAGCCACCTGCCGCCCTTCCCCATATTGTGCTGGGCAGCGGATGGAGGATGTCACTGGCCAAGAATTCCCTAGCCAGCAAGAAAATGCCATTAGGCTTTCAGTTCTTTTACCAGCTGCTGTGCAGTTACAAAGGCAGAATAATGGGTGGAAAAGAATTTGCCAGGTGCATCCTGCAGGCCAAGAGATGTGCCAGAGCCAGGCATGGGTGGCAAGACCTGGTCATATGGAGTGTTGAAGCACCTCTGTGGAGGGAGTTCAGCAGGACCAGGACTCAGATGTCAGTAGAGAGGAGGCTGCTCTTGAGGCTTGGCCAGGGGAAGGTCTGTGGGAGATTGCCATGTTGTGATCCTTGGACGAGAGCCCTCCAGAAGTCCTTCCCAACCTTGGTCCTTCAGTGGTGCTGTGATTCACTGGAGCAGATCCACCGGCAGCAAGGATCTGCCCAGTGCTGTGTTTGCAAGACAGGAACTGTGCTGTTGTGACAGTGCACCATCATCCAAATCTCGTGGATTTACTCCAGGATTTCAGTGTATGTTCAAACAGCACTGAGCTCTTTACCAAATCAGCCTACAAACCACCCATGTATTCCATTTCATTTTCTCTTTGATTTAGAAACCTGTTCCTAAATACATGTTTCCTCTGACCCAGAGTTATCGGAGTATGAGCAGGTGACTTCTACAACTCATCCTCCTCTGAACTCAGAAGCCTCCACTTAGCCTCTAGACATGCCCATGGGGTCCAACAGCATCTGCAGCAGCTCCTGCCTACTCTTCTTGGAGTTTGGCTGTAACCACTCCTGTCCCCTCCTCCTCTGCATTTTCAGTCCTTTTTCCTCCCCCCTCCCTCTCTGCAGCAGAGAGAGCAGCTGCCATGGAGAGCTGCAGAAGGCCAGCAGCTTTCCATCAGCAACACACCGACCGACGGGCCCAGCGGGCACCCTCCTCCAATCGCACCAGCAGATCCTTCCTCACCAGTGCTGTCAACAGCATCGGCACGTTGCACAGCAGATGCCAGGGGTGGCCCAAACTATCCCCACTGAGGCACAATGAAATGTGCCCAACAGCTGCAGATGGGTCAGAAAAAGGATACCTCCAGGCTCTAGGAGATCCCAGCTACACGTATCAGTGCCAAACAAGATTAGTGTCAGTTGACATTTCAGCTGGCTTTTTGGGTACCCACAAAAGTCACTTTGTTCCCTGCACTCGGGGCCCAGCCCTGCCCCTCGCTGTGGTGCTGGGCTCCCTGCCCCATCAATCCCAGCACATTGAGCAGCCTCCGTCCAGACAGAAGGGAAAACAGAGGCTGGAGATGCTCTCCTTCCCTCCATCCCGTCCCAGCAATGCACCTTCTCTTCCCCAAAATACTAGGATGGGGGAGGTTGTGCTGTCCATGGGGAGAAGGAAGGAAGCGGTGGGAGGAGGGAGCTGCTCAGGGTCATCTTTCTTCTCTGAAACAGAGTTGACTAGTAAGGAGGAATAACAGGGAGAGAGACATTGCCCACATGCACAGCTCTTTTTACAAGATTGCAATAAAGTGTCAGATGGGATTTTGATGCCTTTTCAGATAGCAGTGTCAAGAAAGAGCTGAGTGGTTTTGTCCAGTGCTGCCGCAAGTGCAGTTTTAGGAGGCGAAGGGCTTTTTCTGAGCAATTCCGCAAGAGGGAAGGAAGCACAAAAAGACCAAATGGACTTGGACCAGTTTTCCTACTTAGACTCATTTGCTACAGAAGTATCAGAAATGCTGGAAGCTGGAAAACTTCAAAAAGTAAAGGCTGTTGCCAAGGCTTGTGTTTTCCTTCAGTGTTTGAACTTGTGCTCCAGGAGTCACAGAATTACATAAGGTTCCTCATTTTTGCTAAAGAAAAATATTCTCATAATGGAGAAAGAAGATTTCACAGAAAATATGATATAAGCAGGAACCTGAAAACACAGAAGCTGGAAGATAAAGAAAAACTCAGGATCTATTCTCCGAAGAGATGACATCATTTTAAAGCCAAATTTGTGATCTGGGGGAATGTGTCATGATTTTCAATCATGTAATGGTTGGCACAGTGGATACCAGCACCCCTTGCAGCTCCATTCTACAATCTTGAAGTTCAGTCTTCAGAAGAAAAAGATTTTTGCTCAGTTTCTTTTCTTTTCCTTCATAGCAGATGTTTTATATCTTTAAAAACACTGGTTTGAGGACTGTGTCCCTCCATCATACTCACAGTTGTGCAGGTGTTGGGGGTCTCTAGATATGCTGATTCCCACTCATCTCTACTTGTAGGGCAGAACTCCCTCATGCCCCCAGGGAGACAATATTGTCCCTATGAACCTACACACTGAGCAAGAAAGAAGCCTGCGCATTGCACCTCTCTATTCCCAGCCCTCCCTCAGGGTTCACTCCAGCTCTTCTGAGCTCTCCTTCAGGCTCTGAAAGCCCTGACTTATAATGACCCCAAGCTGGAGATGACCCAAGGTGGGCCATGACGTGCCAGTCAGGGACCCACTGTCACAAACACAGGGTCTGGCATTTGTAGTTCGCCGAGTCCAGCTGGCTCTGCCATGGAGCTGTGACACCCCGGCATGTGGCCCAGCCTGGCTCTGCAGAGCTCGTGCTGCTCGATTCACAGCCCCGCATCGTAAACTGTTAGACCACATGTTTCCCTTTAGCACTGAAACTATAAGGCAGCAGCGCTGAGAGCCCTTCAAACCCCCACGATGCTGTTACACGACTTCAAAAAAATTCCCTGCAGGCACTTCACAAAAAAAACTGAAAAGCAAACAGAGGGCAGCTGCAGCCAGGACAAGGCGTCCTGTGCTGGAAACAGGAGGCTTAGGAGGAATTGAGGGGATATCAGGAGCAATATCTCTTCATCTGAGATTCCTAAGCTCAAATGAAGCGAGCAGGGAAATAAGTGAAATTCCACAGCAAGGAACCACCTTTTCATCCCGCTTGTCACATCTGTTTTCTCCTGTGTCCGGCTGGCAGCCAAGCCTTTCCTCACCTTCAGCGGCGTGTGGCAGTGGTGCCTTCCCAGCGAGACCTTCGGGAGAGGAGACAGGGCAGCAGGGAACTGCAGAGTCTGTGCAGGGTGACAGGGAGACCCCCGTACCCCGCTGCCCCCTCCTGCCCAGGCTGCCACAAGCTCCAGCCCTGCTTGAGAGACCTGGTAAACACATGTGCATCTCTGCACAGAAACAGATCGACTTGCTCCCATGCCCCAGCACAGAAAAATGAGAACGAATAGCTGAAGAGCAGACTTCAGCAAAAGCAGGAAAATGAAGCCAGTCAGTTAATGCACAGAAACCACAACGCATTAGAAAGGGGTCCCCCACCGTGACTGTGAACATTGACATAACTGCATTAAATACAACCCCACGGCATCTGTGGGTGGTATTCTACATGCTCCCTTCTTACGAGAAACAAAAGCAAGCCAAAGAAATTATACCTGCAGCTAAAAAAATGATTCCAACTAATTGCAGAATGTCATCTTTTTTTCCCCTCAAAAAAATCAGGTCACCAGCAAACGACAGTTCCATTTTTTCCTTTTGTTGTCTGTCATATCCCACCCCGGCAGAAAGCAAGCGGCTCCGATGTGGGTGAAGAGCAGCGGCACCCACAAGCAGCCACTAACCCATCGCAGCTGCTGGGGGCTTCACTGCAAACATACACATACCAAGGCTGTTGGGGGCTGACAGTAGTGAGTGAAGAGAGAGTTTTATTTTTCAAACCATAGCACGGTGCAAATTAATGCAGTGGAAAGGCCACAGATAAGACCACGATGAGATGCTGAGGCCAGTGATCTCCGTCATATTCGTTTCTTGTGGTTAGACTGTAGTTCAGTAAGTGGGAGCCAGGGAGGCTTTGAAGGAGGGTTATAATTTACATCCTAGCAAAACTGGCAGAAAATCAACATAAAAAAATGGCATTTCACTTCTCGCACGTGCTCCTGCCTGCACTGGTACCCCCACTCTGTGGTCCCTGCCTGGGCTGGGTTCCCATCCCACTGAGAGCCCCCCCTCGACAGCTGACTGCAGGGGATGGGACGCCTGGGTGAGCCAGGGAAGGGAGGGAGGTAAGCGTGAGGGATCGTTCCTGGCGAAGGCAGAAGTTTTGCTGGTGGATTTGGGCATGTCTCTGTGCAGAGGTTGGCCAAGACCCACCATTAACCATCACAGGAGCTGACCTGAACCCTCAAACAGCCACAGCTGCAGTAGCTATAAAAAGCTCCGAAAACAGATTCATTTTGTGTACTGAGGATATTTCTGCTTGCAGCTCCAGCACTGGCCTCCGTCTCACGTGCCTACGGGAGACCTCACCTCCATGTCCCTTTCCTGGCATGAGATGGACGCAAGGACATCCATTTTAGATCTCAAAGCCAAGCTGAAGCTCTCCACATCTTTCCCTTGTCTGTGTGCAACATCCACCTGGAAAACCAGCCTTCTCCTTTGCTGTTTTCCTCTTATTTAGTCAATCTAGGTTAGGGTAAGGTTATAGTTGACATTATGACTAAAATTGTAGACCAGGATTAGGGATTACAGTTGGAGTTAATCTGGGTTAGGATAAAGATATGAGTTTAGTACTGAGCTATAATTAGCAATGGGTTACTTTTAAGGTTAAAATATACAATTAGGTTTTTGTTTGTGTCTGTAGGTTTAGATAAGTTTTAGGGTTAAATCTACAGTGATGATTAAACTCAAAGACAGATTTTAAGTTTCAAGAGATAATTGCCTTTGGGTTGGAATTAAATTTGAAATAATTTGAAGGATTAGGGTGGTATTAAGGTTAGATATGATTAACCATTGCATTATAGTAGATCATGGTCAAATATAATCTAGGGCTGATGTAGGAGTTCAGTTTGAATCTAATTATAGCTAGGACTATTATTTGGCATAAACACTGTGATTCCTGATCAGGAGAGATATGAGAATGTGCATCAGTGTCTCATACTCTCTGCAGCTGCATTTCCAGCTGATACCACTGTTGCAGTGCTCACCATGAGGGTGGGAGAGCCCAGCCCCTCCACCAGCTCTTGCCGTTCGGTCTGTGGCGCAGGATCACCCAAATCCAGGTGCTCATGCAGAGGATTGCTGCTCCCTTACCCCTCCAGCAGCAGTTTCCCCAGCTGGAGTGCTTCTTGCCCTTTCAACACCAATCCCAATGGTGGGAGACAATCAGACATGAGAAGGACCAGATGATCTCCTTGGTCTTCAGCCCAACTCCCTGCCCAGGGTACGGGCTCCTGGGAGGAAGCCTCCTCCCCACCCCATTGCTCATGGGCAATGCTCCTCAGAGGGTCGCCAACCAGATGACATGCTCCTACCACATGTGTGGACCTTCCTATGGAAACCAAAAGAGATCCCCAAGCCAAATAAGCAACTTTATGCACACCAAAATTCATGGCTTAAACCCAGAAGCTGCTGGCTGTTACTGTAGAGATAGCCTCAGGAATATGAAATCCCTGATGCCACCAGGCCAAAAACGGTTCGGAGTTATGCTAGATGTAAGATTACAAATACAGATGCTGTTTTTGTTGCAATCCATATTTTTGTTTTATGAGGCACACAAAGTATAAATGAAGCGTGGTTTTGTTTATAACATGTTGCCACTTTCCCAGGTTTCCAGCCATTCAAAGCAAGGCAGGGGAAATATCTGATCATTTAAATCTATTTTCCATTCTATGCCTAAGCCTTTATGAATAAAACCAATGACAGTTATTTAGAAATAACTCTCTTCCATATATAACTACAACTTTGTGCAAAAAAACCCTCTTGATGTTTAGTCAGTGTTATTTTATTCAGTTGCAGTAAAAGCACGGAAGAGAAGACTCAGTAGGTTGTTTATTACCATGGATGTTATTTTTTGTACTTTACAGGATACATTTTCTGTCAGAATTTGTAAAATATTAATCAAACAAACAGAAAACAGTACAGAAACTACAACTTGAAGGTGATTTCACAGCAACACTAAATCCATAATGGCACATTCACCATCTTTTTTCTGTCAACTATGCCACCTAAATGCTTCATTTACAGAAGGTTTGCTTTTATTTTGGTATTTCTTGACATTTTATTGTCTCGGTTTCATTGAAATGAGAACAAAGGAGAGAAACTCTCTGTGAATAACAATGTTAAGAAGCAATTAGCCAGTAGAAATCAAAATACATGATCATGCGATTAAAGTATGTGACAATTCACATGCACAAGAGGGAAGAGCTACACTTCAGTAGACAATATTTAAACCAGTGTATTTCATATGCTACTTGTCATAGTCATTGCACAGACTGCGATTCTTATCGCGTGAGGGAAATATGAGGTGGGAAGTTGCCTGTATTATGCATTGTTGCCGTCTCCCCCCATATCTCACCACCCAGACTGTTTGCCCCAGGACCATGCCCCTCTGTCCAAAGGAAGGCCGCCCATGTTAGATTGGTTTCCACCAGAAATGAGTGCTAAATGAACACACAGTCTGTGTTTTGTGCTTGCCCATTGTCAGACCTCCCGAAGTACTTACATTGGATCCACTGGGCAATTTCAACTGGATCTGATGGGAGAAAATGAATTCAGAGTTTCTGGGTTTGTTCAAGTCTTATGAGAATTAGCAACTGATGGAGGAAGTAAATCCAAACTGATTCCCACTCCGAAGGGATGGCAGGAATGTTCAGCATTGCACGAGTGGTGGACAACCCATGCCCGGTTCCCACCTCTGGCTCTTGACCAAGATCGCGTAAAGGTAGGCAGGATCCAGGGGTGAAGCTGCTGGGAGAGCAGTGCGTGGAGGGAGACCTGCAGGTAATGCCAAGAGACCTGGGACATGTGCAGAGCCTGGGAGGGCTGCAGTGAGGTTTTTAAGTGGACATGGGAAAATAAGGTATTATGAGATGTGCTGAGCATGGCCATTAGGCAAGATGAATTCCACCCCAGATGGCTGAACTCCTGCTCCCACAAAGCACCGTACTGAAAAGTGTGGGGGTTTTGTGGAATAAAATTCTGTGGAAAAGGAAATTTGAAGTGATTTGGTTTATGTTTTTATTTGAAAACAAAACCACAAATTCTAATGTTTTTACAGCAGTTTGACTGTTCTGTTGAGCTCCAAGGCTGAGGAGAGTCCTGCTCAGAATAAACAGTTAGCAAAGATAATCAAGTTTGGTTTCCTAACTGTAGCATCTAAAATACATGTGTCTACAGCATGCTATGTGTCACAGCCCCACGGCAGTCAGAAGAGACCCAGTCACGCAAACAGTGCAGTCTGGGGGACTCGCCTCACCCAGGGCTCTCACACCCCGCATGGCAAAGGTCTCCATCACTACAGAAGATGCCTGGGCCCATGGATCTGATGGAGATCTCCATTTTGCAGACACCTACAGTTGGGCAGGTTGAATCTTACTCCCCTGTGCTGGACACACCAGGCACAACGTACTTCCCACGTACACCAGATCATATCTCCTCAGCCAGGAAAGTTCATGGTGCATATTGGGAGATGCAATCTGAGGAGGAGCCCCGGTGACAGAAGAGCTTTGCAACTACTATTCCTATGACCAAGATTGCAATGTTTCTTATTAAGCTATTCTTGTTGTTAGCTAAGTATTTTAGACATTTTTATTTTTCCCATATGAATGTGACGTAGTCATAGCATATTACATATAATATTCTATTCTGATTTTTGTTGAAATTCTCCAGAGCTTTGCTGAGTGCTGAAGGCACCTCTGCCTTCAGGTCTTGCATTATATTGAATGTTGAGGGTATATGTTGTGTTTCTGGTTCTGCAAGGATTTCCTATATTTAGCATATAAAGGAACACTTCCTCATTAAGGTTTTCAAGATCTTCATGTATTCTTCCTCTGATATATGCTAAAAGAGTCTCAACAATCACTGCATCTTACGAGTCCATTTTTCAGAAAGAAGTAGTTTGGCATTACCATCACAGACCTTATAGTTGGACTGCATTAAAAGCTGTAGCTGTTTTGACAAGTGCTTTTTAAAGATTAAAGATATTTGTGGTCTAAAGATGTATTTACATGGTCTTATCTTCAGGAAATTTTGGTAAATTGTTGTACCAAAACAATGGCTACATGTTTCTTTCTAGTTCAGAACAATTTTACTCAGCTGGAGCTGCTGTCCTGGCTGCTTCTTGTTTGTGGCTTTTGGTCTTGCACAGAATAGTTGCACTTCATTCAGATACTGCACTTCATATTTCAGGACAGGCCGTTTAGACCAAAAGCATCCAAATTTCCCTTACTTTAGATGCATGAGTGGAGAGCTTATGTCCTCATATGGGGATTTTCAGGAGCCTGTGCAGGTGGATCTCCTCGGCCCCAGCCTGAAAAATCCATTAGGAAACTTATTTCTTTCTGGGCCTTGCCCTAACATCTGCCTTGCTGTCTCCTAATGGTTCACTGAAATGGGATAAAGGAGACAGGATGGTGGGGAGATGCTTAGAAATCACCCGAAGTGTTTATTCTTTCTCTTGCTGTATCAGCAGAGCGTATCTCAAATGACTTGTATCAAAGTCTGCTTGAAGCCCTTTTGATATTAGAAAATGTCCAATATAAGTAAAATTCACAAATACCTGCATTTTTCTTTATCTGTTTTGACCTGTGGCACTGAGAGGCTATCCCAAATAGCACATGCACTCTGGTGCCCAAACATACAGATACAATGCCCAACAAAAGTAGCCTTTACAGTTCATCAAGCAATTGCCACTGTCATCACGGTTGCTCTGCTCATTATTTCATTCTCAGTTCTACTTTTTCCAGATACTAAAATGTAAAGAAAGATTGAAAAAAGAAAAAAAAAGAAGATAAGGCGGAGCAGCGAGAACAGCCCCGCCGGGGCATAAAACCGCAGCCTGAGAGACAGCAGGGCAGGGCGGGCAACGCTGCCTGCAGACATAGCACAGATGCCCAGGGAGTGGGATGGGGTGGGCCAGAAGCTCCTGGTAATAAAGGGGATGAAAAGAAGATAAACCCCAGAAACAGTGGGAAAGGAAGGAAATGGGTTGGGTAGAGGCAAGCAGAAGTAGAAACTAAAGGTGGATAGACCAGAGCCTGTCCTAAAAGCCTGTGGTAGCTGTAGTTGTGGGCAAGAGGTTCACTGTGGCAGATGATGGCCTGAATGATCTAATGGTCTTTTCCAGCTGAGCCTTTGAGACTCCACAAAGCCATTGGCGTCACTTTATGCAAGCCATTGGAACAAGAGACATTCCAGAAATAGTTTTCCAAAAGAAAAGTACTGCGTTAGTGCAACTTTTTCTTAAACCAGTAATGAAGGCGGGGGGAGAATTTTCACAGCAGGCCCAGAGGGAGCATAGTTAATATCAGACTGTTTTATTGCCACATGAAGTTTTTTTCTGGCTCTATTTATACTCTTAACTCGAAGTGGGATCCATTCCTGAGGGGGAAAAGGCAAGAACATGTTTATTTTATGCAAAAAGCCATCTCTTTTTACATTGCAAAAACTGTACACTGGAACAGGATGGGATCATTTCTCTAACTTTTTCTTGGTAGTATTTAACATTTGATCCAGTCCCTTCCCTGGTAAGAGATGTGCAGGACAGTGCGTCTGAGGGACAGTGAGAGAAAGAGAGGGGTGGCTTATACCCTGAGGTCCCTGGTACTGATACCATTTCCTGCCACAGAGTTCAGATCCAGAGTGAAAAGCCATCCTCCTTCTGTCACAGCTGAGCCATCTCCCCAGGCCCGCACTGAGAACTACGGTATCCCCATGACCATTTTCTTTCCCCAAGCCCCTCTGCTGTTTGAGAACTTGCTTGCACATCACTAGCCAACAGCTCTTTGGGGAGAAAACCTGCTTTTCATACAATCTGTTGAAGATTTTTACATGAGTTTGAGAATTTGTTGAGCATCAGCTCACCACTCGGCACAGTACATGACATGGAGGGATCTCTAAAAAGTCACCAAAGCCTACACAAAGAAAAGAAGGGTGAGAAAGGTGGGGTGTGGTAGGACGGTGTGCGCTGGGAGGACCTCATACCCTCCAGGAGAGCATGTCCAAAGCCACCTAGGCCAGACCAGCAAGAATCTATCATTAGCCTGCATGGTCTTTGTGAGCGGTTGAGGATATGAAGTTGTGTGCTGGGGACTCATCCAGGTCTCTTCTCCAGTCTCCTCCCATGCCACCTTCACACTACAGCTCCTGTGAAATGTCCCCAGCCAAAAGGCAAGGTGTGCTACATGCAGCCTGGAGTACGTGTGGGGCTTGGCTGGCTGCTGTGTGAGACCAACCAGTCAGCACTGGCCAAATCACAAGTCAGAAAGCCAAGTTCTCCTGCCCTTGTCTGGTTGGAAACACCATCCAAAGAGGTTTCTCTTTGGGCTGTTTGCTCCTTTTCTGCCTTAGAGATTGGACAGAAACTGCTTCTTTGCCCTTATGGTCCAACAAGGACATGTATAGATTTAAGTGTGGAAGGAAAATAATAGCCTGGAGATGAGGGAACGGGCTCTTCGGCTCTGTTTCAACTGGCCAGGGCTTCTTATCCCAGGAGACGTGTCCCCAAACTGTGTGTCCTCTATCGTCCCCCACTCACCTCTGCCAGACCTTCTTGTGAGTCAATCTCAGAGGGCTCCTGGGAATTTTTAGAGGAGACTTTTCCCTAAGCTTCTCTGAAGGGGAAGCAGGCCACTTCTGAAATAGTGGTGACCTGGGTGGAAAATTAGTGTGGGGCTCCTGGTGTTCCCAGAGTAGAAGACCAGGGCTGGCATTTGCCAGCGAGATGTCCAGCATTGGTCCCCAAATCGCTCTGCCAGGATCGAAAATGGACTGGCCAGTTTTTAGGAGTCATAGATAAGAGTAAGAGTAGGCAAATACAGAGTGACCCTTTACTGCAATAACCTTGTAGTGTCTCAAAGGCAGTGCTGCCTGCCACAGGTCTTGCTGCTCATTTCTCATATGGACACCTGGCCCAGGAAGGCAAGTCAAAGCAGATAAACCAAGGGTCTCACCTGCCTAGCACATAGCCAGGTGCAGCTCTGTCCTGAAGACCTGAGCAGCATGGAGATGTTTCCTATCACCCCTGGAGGACTGACAGAAGCATGGATGCAGGTAGGAAGGCTACCAAGGTGGGAGAAGCCTGGTAATGAAGTGGGAGGAAGGAAGATGGCAACGGTGTGTGGCCCCCAGGGTCAGGACAAGCTGAATAAGGTGAAGATTTTTGGTTTCAGCTTCCAACTCAGGATGTCCCTAAACTACTTTGGCCAGAAACAGGGTGAACCAGGAAAGGATCACTCTGTTCTTGAAGTTTTTCTTTCTCTTGTTCCCTAAGCCTGGGCCATTGGCCATTATGAGGCAGGGTACCAGCCTGGGCAAGAAACTGGCTGCATTTGCTTTGACTCAGCCTGTCATGCGACTTCCCATCACGCAGAAGCTCTGCAAAAGGAGCGGCAGTGCTTTGGGAGCAGGGAATAGGAAGGAGCATTGGAAAGGATCTCAATACTTGCAGGTGGTACCTGAAAACTCCCTGCTTGTGTTATGAAGTCCCAGACCTGAACAAAGTAGCTGAGGCTGCCCTGGCCTCCCAGCCAGCCCCAGGGTGTTCCTCAGTCCCAGGCTTTGCCGTTAATGATGGCGTAGACACAGTGGCTGTTCCTCACTCTGCTCAGAAAAGCATCAGACTGGTGACCTTTGGGACTCTAGTGTCCATCATCCCATCCTGCTTTCCCCCAGACACCAGCTGACAGGGATTGGGTGCAGTTTGCAAGCAGCACATAACAAATCCTCGCTGGCCTCAGAGCACTGGACGGAGGTCAGGAGTCTTGTTTGCTCTGCCAGGTCCTGCAAAAGCTCTTCCTACAATTAAGTGCTGTTAGCTGTTGACAGGCCAGCTGGAAGGAGTCAATTTTAAATGCTGCTGGAAGATCCCCATAGCCAAGATGCTGAGATCACTTCCCGATGCTGTGTGCAGCCTTTGGCAGGGCTGGTACGGCAGCTCCTTCTGGGTCAGCCGATGCTCGTGTTTCTCTCCTAAGGGCTTGCAGGAACCAGACAACACACTGAGCCTTGCACCTCTGCTGTGGGCATCTACCCAAAGTCATTCAAAATCTAGAGCTTTGCTTTGCTGCTGAGCCCTCAGATGGCAAAAAAAAATGGCCAAGGAGGTTATATTGCTACCTGGAAACTCAGACCTAAGAGTGCAAGCCCTGGGCAGGCTAAAGAGGCTCACTGAAGCAGCAGTGAGCCTGCAGCTGCCTCATGGTCATTGCAGGAGCAGTCACAGCCCTGTTTCCCAGCTCACCTCTACCTCAGAAAATAAAGGCGTGGGTTAAAATGCCCTCTGTGACTCGTCCTTCAACCACCTCTGATAAACAGGGCTCTGGACCCACCTGAACAGGGCTGGAGCCTGACTCTGATCTCAGTGAGGGGTGTAAGGTTTTAGTTACTTCCTAACAGCTAGATCTAGAGCTCCAAGCATCATCTTATTCCCTGCCCTAGAAATAGCTAGTAATTAAAGTATCAAGGAGCAGTAGTATTTCTCCCACCAGAGCAATAGTCTTACCCCAAAATATTTTGCCAATGTTTTGCCATTTTAATACTCCCAAAAACTGAGCGAGGGCCCCAGACTTGAGTGCTAAACACAAGGGCATATCAGGCCCTCGTCCTGGTAATAAATCACTGAACTCAGTGCTGAACAGGATGCCTTGCCTGCATTAAAAACATTTATTCCTCTGCAAGTTTGGTTGTGAATTTCATGCCTGGATGCAGGAGTGATAACGTGGCTCTATTTCTGTCCCATCAGCACAGCTGGATCCCCATTCCTTTCAACTGTAAATATCCGTTAAAAAGAACATCTGCGACATGGAAATCAAAACATCGTGGCCGTAAATAGCAGCAGGAGGGGAGGCTGGTTAGACTAACGTGATTGTGTGGAAAATATTGGGAGCCAAAAAGAAACAAGGAATTTAAGGGAAAGGTGAAGGATCAAGAAAGGTTAAGGCTGGGCACTTTCAAAGTGTGGAAGTGCCACCTCTAAAAGGGCAGGTAGAATATGAGCACTTAAAATGCAGTAGGATGGAGTCTAATAGGAAACTGGCTGTGAACACAAACCCAGTCCCTCATGTCCGAGATGCTGCACTGGGTGGTGCTTGCCTAGCTATCACTGAAATCACTGACATCCCCGTGGGAAACTTGTTCATCTATGAAACAAGCTGCTAAATAACAAAGAGACTTTCAGGCCACAGAGGAGTCCACCGGTGCGGGCTAACAACACAAAAGGGCCTAAGGAAGTGCAAACAGTTTAAAATTCTTACCAAGCCTCCTAACAACATTCCTGTTGGCCACAGATCCTGCTGAGAAGAAGCCGACTGCTCCTAGAGCAGACCAACAGCTTCCAGGGATATTTCTTCAGGAGCTTGGGAATAGCAGCACACCTCATCTACAGCCAACATGAACATGCAGCTGGATTGTGCGTTTCTCCATAAGCTGCTGGAATCTGTTAATGGAGTGACTTTCACTGGTAATATGACAAATATTGGTGGCGAGCAGAGATAGACCAAATACAGAACTGGGCACCTCCCCGTAGGTCTGACCGGCTGTGCCTTTCCATGCTCAGCCACTAAGAAAATGCTGATGCACAGAGAGCAAACCATAGCAGGAACGCATAGATGCAATCAATGTTTTCTGTAAAGAGTCAGTATTTATATTTTATTTTGAGAACACAGAAATATGGGTTGCAACAGTAGCATCTCAACTTTTGCAGAATGTAATACATGAAAAGTGTCACTCGGGTCCCAAAAGTTTTGCTCTTTGTAGAATGCAGTCTCCTTGTCCCCAGTCCAGAGTTTCAGGAAAGCTGACCCAGTATGTCAAGATACTGCATTCTGAGAAATAGCTCAAGATTTCCATCTTCATCTGGATTTCAGGCTAAAATCAGCCCACAAATCTCTGCAAAAGGATCACTCTGGTTTCGTTCTGCAAAACCGATTAACACAGCTTTAGAGACAGGACTGGTACCTGAAAGCTGATGCCTGCTCAGTAGACATGCAGATGTTGCTAGAAACAGAGACCTCTGCGTTTGGGTGCCCAGTGAGTTATCTGGACCTTTCTTTACAGATGTTTGTCTCCACTGTCTCCACCATGTCCAGGTGGAGGACTGAGGAAAGGCAGTTTTATACAAACAGAAGGTGCATGAAAGTAAGACCCCATTGTCTGAGAAGCAGCAGCAGAAGAGCGCACACAGCTCCTGCAGGGCAGAGCTGGACAGTCAAGTGGGAAGAAAACACATCTGAGTCCCTAGAGCAGAATAAATTTCTGCCACTTCTCACCTTGGGCAAACTGTCCCATGCTCCACCTTCAGATGGATTTGGACCTAGATATTGTCGAGGATTTGGGCACTGGCCTCCAGCTGTAGCATGGTCATTCTGATGTTTAAGCCTGCAGGTGGGACAAGCCACCACCTGGTGTGTCACACACACAGAGGGCGGCTGGAGAGGCAACGGTGTGATGGTTGCCAGCCGAGCACTCCAGGCAGCTGTGCCCACCTTCCATTTGAACAGTGAGCGTGGACACTGCTGTCTACATTTCCTTTCCAACCACAGAGGGGGTATGCATTTCTATTTGTTCTCCTTCATGAGTTTATGTGCAAAGAATTTATCTCATATATTGATCAAATTCCTGACTCTGACACTGGAGATTATTAAATCTCCAGTTTTCTGAATCTCTAATTCTATCTTTCTGTTGTTTGTTTAATATATAGGTCAGCACCATGCTCAAGCCCACAGCCACAGAAAGCACCTTCTTTGGAAATGTCTGGCAATCAGGGTGGAAATAGTTCGGAGAATCATTGGCCTGGATGGCAGCCCTGCTGCCCTGGGGCCTGGCAGTATCACGAATGGGAATCTGTGGATCAGTGCTTCCATTTCACTTGCTGTAAACATTTGAATTTAGGGAAACTCAGAGGAAATATTGGCTTTAACTTTCCACTGGTCAATATTTACTTATTCTGTCAATGAAACCTGATGTTCATTTTAGCAGAAGCCCATACTTTGAACAACACGGATTCTCCTCTCAAACAGGTGTCTGCATGAACAGGAGGCAGAACAGTCAGTCCAGTAACGTCTGTGCTGCCCTCAACAACCAGGCTGGAAAAGCAAAGATGGCCATTTGCAGAGAAAACTCTCAAAAAAACCACACTGAACTTGAGCTTTGATCACAGAGGAGCAAAAATCCAGTACCTTCTAACCCTTCCCACTGCTGAAAATAAAACTGCACCATGGGGGAGGCTCCTCTGGACCCTTCCCAGCCTTTACCAGCTGCTGCAGACCCAGGCTGAAGTTGAGAAAGGTAAAGGTGTCCTTTGGTAACCTTGCAAGGGGAACCACCCTTCCCAGGGTCGCTTGATGACCACACTTCTGCTTCAGGGGACGGTGTCTCCTTTGGCTTGTGTTGCCCATGGTTGCGGTCTGGTGCCAGCTTCAGCTGCCAGTGTACTCTTGATGTCCAGGTGCTATTACAGAAAAGCTGGCTAGGAGGAGCTTCTGGAGGTCCCTAGCCCCATGTCCTGCTCAGAGTAGTTCTCCGTCACTAGCTCTCTAGAAAAGGTCAACCATGGGTTTGCCTTGCCCCATCCTGAAGACCTGATCCAGCTGTGCCCTGCCCTTTCCCTTGTGCCAGCCAGTACAACCACGTTGATCGGAGGAGCCAACCCAACCAGGGAGGTCTTCCTACTCCTGTGATCCTGGCTGTACCCTGGCTGAGCTCCCTGACCAGCTCACCCAAGGCCAGAGGCACGTCTGTGCCAGGGCAAGGGAGGAACAAGTCTTTGGGTATGGGAGAGGACCGTAGCAGCTCCAGTGCAGACCAGTTTACACTTTTGCGGTAGTGTATCCTCAGTTTGGGGTTGTATTAACAGATTCACAGCTTTCAGACGTTAGGTGCTTATAAAGACAGTAGCAGAGCGATGTCTGCAAACTGTTGCATTGATATCCATGTTTGTAACAACAAGTTTAGAGGAATAGTGCCCTAAATCCTGAAGGTCTGAGCTCACAAATCCCTTTGATGAAGCAGAAAGGCTGCTGAGAGACACCACTGCAAATCTAAAGAAGGTGCTTCCAGAACAGCACGTGTCTTAGTCCACGTTCGTGGCAGGTGCAGCAACAACTGGGTGCACAGTGGGGATGAGGCAATGGGTTCAGGTGCCAGCGCACATGTTTCTGTGCGGATACAAATACCATTTCTGATGGCTATCCTCCTGTCCTGCACTGCCTCTCCGATACGCTGCCACTATAAAAGGCCAAAATTTTGGATCAAATACGTGTCTGTAAGACATCACCATGGGCAATGAGATTGCTTACATAAACGAAGGGTAGTTGGTTTTCCAATAGATCGGTCTTTCATAAAAAGCCAGGAAGAATTTGACTCACAACCTCGTTTATAAAGCCAGCACTCTGCGCTGAAGCCTTGTAAAACAAGCCAGTCCTCTCTATGTCTACTAATAATAATTTTTCTTAAAGAGGCTTGTTACAGACTCAAGCAAGGGCTGCAGCCTCCAACTGTGTTATTGGGTTATTTAAACAGTTCTCGTAAGGAGCAGAGCATAGAAAGCAGCAGTGCAGAGACAGGAGGCTGGACTTGTGCCAGTGCCAGAGGACTGGTGAGCTTCACTAATGACTTTATTTGCTCCCTTAGGAGAAGGGATGGCTCTCTGGAAGGCCTCTGCTGCTGGTTCAAAGAAAAAAGAGCGCAGCTCTCTGCACTCTAGCACTTGAGTAGCAGCAACACCGGGGTTGCAGTCAAATTTGGGGGATCACCAGCTCCAACTGCACCAAGAAACCTGGGAAAATGAAATACACTGCTGCGCAGTGAGATAACTGGATGCTCCTTTAGTGAGGGGAGTAAGACAGCATGACGAATTGCTCTGTCTCAGTATGAAGCTGTAACTCTTTCTGGTCCTAGCCTGTGGTTTCTGGCTGGAGACTTCTCAGGCTCTGCACTTCTTTACTTTGGGTCCAGTGACCTGCTTGGCCCAAGGCTACATGCCTTGGTCACCGCTCAACCCACCACACAAGTCATCTGGTCCCAACTTTTATGCCTTTATATGATTATTTTCTCTCTTCCACTCAACCTCGCACCTCCCTGGAACCGCAGTGCTTTCAAATATTACTACAAAATGGCATTGGTTAGAAATGTGCTCGTGCATTTTGGGCCAGACCTTTGGTCCCTCCCTGTGGAGGACCCTGACAGGGGCTTGCTGCCCTCCTGCTCTTTGGGGCCTCCAACTTGGCTGCAGCCAGGGCAGCCAGACGGTTTCCCCAGGAGAAAGCCCCACGCTTGTTGCACTTCTGCTCTACCCTGGTGCTGTCCCGTGGAGGTGATGTTGCAGATGAACATGTGTGATAGCTCTTCTGCAGACACAAAGTGTGCCGTGGGGCAGTCATAAAGGGTTTCTCATGTCCCCCAGGTGTTATTCACATAGAGCAGGAAGCCTCCAGCCTCCACCTCTCCCCAGGCTCGCACAAGGGTGGGCACGGACATCCTCTCTCGCTCCCAGGGTTCATAGCTTGGCTCTCAGCTCCTGCCGCAGCTCCACAGCCACGCTGCCTCCAAGGTCATCCAACGATGAGCACAGGGGGACTTGGAGCCTCCTGGGCACCATGGGGGGCTCCCGCAGTGCTGCGTGAGGAGGTCTGCCTGGGTCTACGGTGACTGTAAACCCTGCTAAATCGGCACGCTGAGGAGCCCTGGCTTTGCCTGGCAGGGGAGGTTTGCTTTGACAATTTGGCGAAGCACGTGCCCAATCTTGTTGACCATTTCTGCTTCATACAGCCATCACCAGGAGCTGTTTCTCTCCCACCAGCACCACAGCACATCTTAATCCCCCCATGTAGCTAACAAGCCAGCCAACCCAGTGTTGTTTGAAAAGAAAGGACAAAATTGGTCGCATGAAAGATAAACGCAGCTGGGACTGGAATAAAAGTACTCACACAGCAAGGGGGAGGAAAAGTGAGTGGGGAAAAAGTCACAAAGAAAGTTGAAGACTTGCAGCTGGGAAACACATGGGCAGCTGAGAAAATTAAGACAAAGAGATCAAAGCAAACCCCGAATATGCTAATGGAGCTGGGGGGGTGAAGCTGCAGAAATGCAGGTGCTGAAAATCAAGGAGCCATGTCCCAGCCCAGACACACCGGCGGGTGGGATGAGGGGTGCGCCAGCTGCCTCCCGATGTGCCCCTGGAGTCATTCAGCTGCCCAAAATGCAGAGCTGCTGTCTATCATTGGTTTGGCTGTAGCATTACGGCTAAATGCTCATGTACTGGAGGTGGTAGCATCGCTGCTTGCATAATACCCAGGTCTGCAGAAAAGCAGTCTGTATGAAAGCAGAAACTGGACTGTGGAGCATTAAGTTGCATCCATTTGAAATTTAAATTAAAGCTCAGGCAACTTTAGTGAAAATCTTTCTTCAGCTCTGAAGAATATGGGCCGCATGAGTTTGGGAGGGAGAGCCAGAAATGTTGGTGGGTTTTTGTTTTTTTTTTTGGAAGTGAATTCCTCTGATCTCAAGCTGAGCGTGCCAAACCTATGAACCATGGTAACTCCTTGGAATCAGCAGCAAAGAAACTGAGCATCCTGCTCTGTTTCCATTGTGTTTAGTACCCATCACACAGGACAAGAGCGGAGCAGACCCCATCCTCCCTGCGATGCATCGGTCTGCTCAGGTGGCAGCTGTCATTTACAGATTTTCCTGCTGTAAGTGAACGTGCTGATATCTAGATTAATTTTTCTTTTTAAAGTGCTAGTCTATTTAACTAACACAATAAGAAAGCCTGCACCAGGTGTGGCTGATGAAAAGCACAATAAGCTGCCAATTACAGCTACGAAAGCCCCAGAACATTGTCCCATGTTGCGGCCATCAGTCACATGCAGATCAGCTTGGCTGAGCCTGTTAACAGCAGCCAACTGCCATCCTCCACCCCATCGACTCCAGGCTTTTACCCCGGTGCAACAACACAGCACCCCGGGTCTCACTGCATCCTACAAGATGACGTGAGCAGGGATCAGGCAACCAGGGGAAGCAACAGCACGGCCATGGCACGTGTAAGATGGTGACACATATGCAGGGGGGGCTACTCTGCTGCCTGTAGGCAGAGGATGGGGTAGATCTTGTGAAGCTAGAAAAAGGAGCAGTTTTCATAAGACTTGTCACATTAATAGGGTTGCCTGCTTGCAGACCTGCTGAATTGTCCACTGCATGGACCCTTGCACTGGTACATGTCACCCTGTCCACATGTACATGGTGGTGGGAAAGGATCCAGCAGGCACAGCAGCTACAGCACTGAGCCAGCCTGTCCAGAGACTTTGTCTCCTAAACAGCCACATCTATTGTGAGATGTTTGGGCAGATTCCCAAAGGCTGAGTCTGCTAATTGTGCCTGGGGTTTAGTAAGCTTTGGGCTTTTTCTAGGGTTTTGGACATCTGTCTGATTGCGATGACTCGGAGAATGGTTCCCATTGCAGGGAGAGCTTTGAAGCTGTGGGACTGCAGGAAGCTGCAGGAAGCAGATGGATTTAACTGACAAATTGAAGCTCACTGAGTTTTCGTTTAATTAACTTCTAATTGGCAAATTTGGGGCTCATGCATTTTTAGTATAATTAGCTGCTTAAATTAGCTTTTAAGAGAGGTTTAAATTTAGAAGCATGCTTTTTATATCCCATGTCTGGGTTTATACTGTATCCATGCTGTGATCCCTTTTAAGCCAACTGCTTTAACTCTATCACGCCAAAGTACAAGAAGATTTGGAAGCTGCTACAGAGACGTGGGGCAGGAAGCATCAGATGCACAATCCCACAAGGATTACCCCTAGTCTTCCTTGCTGTGTGGGGTTTCCAGTCACTTTGCACCATCAGATATGTAGGATCAAAGGAAGACCAGAAAATAAAGGACCCTGGGAAGTCATGTGCACATTCCCTGCCACGGTGAACACAAGATTTGGGCAGACTGTCAAGATGCCAGGCTGCACAAGGGACACACAGCCCATGGAAGTCATTGCCACAGGTTTGCAGCGCTGACAAGTCTTCTGTCACCACAAGACAGGACACTGAAGCTGGAGCCGATACAGGTGAGATGTCTCTGAGTGCAGCTTTTTCATGTTATTGTGGTAGAAGTCAAGGTGTTGAGATGTTTGATGTTGAGGAAAGTTCAGCTGGTGCATCCTCAAATGTCTGCCTGGGAAAGTGTAGCAGGATTTAATAAATCATCCACCTTTCTTGCTTGTTGCTCAGTGTTTAATACCGCTAGCAGCACACCTCTGCCTCTCCTCCTGACCAGATCACTGCTAAGGGAAGTTTCTTCCCCATCTGTCCATTCAAACCTGTAGAGGGGGCAGTCATGAAGGGCCTTTGCCACAGGCAGGAGGAAGGCAGAGCTCTCCAGGGTTGCTATCATCACCATGGATCTTCACACCGTTTTTAGTGAACCCAACTCCTCATGTCAGTCCTACAAGCCTACGTGTCTCACTCAGGCCTGAGCACCTCAATGAAGTTCTTGAAGTTGGCAAGCGGGTCCCTGCCACCCCGTTCAGTGGCTGGAAAGAGAGGGGCATGGAGAGAGATTCAGGCCACCTGGAAAGGTTGCCCTTGGATGTGTTCTCCAAGGAGCCATGGGCTACTGAGCTCCTAAGAAAAAATGCCTCCATAAATTGGGATGGATTCGGGTCAAAGGATGATTTCCCAGCAGCTGGGTATACAAAGGGGTATAAACAAGTCCCAGCCAAAGAGAGGAACCTTTGAGTGTCCCAGTTGAAATCAGCAGAAAAGAAAACCCAGCAGAAGGTGACCATACAGCCATGACTCGCCCCTCTTTCCAAGGCTGCATCTGCCGACTATTTTAGGAAGTAAATTCACAAGCAGGGTAGGCAGATCCATATTGGCCTTAATCCACCAGGATAAGGGCAGCAGAGAGGACAGAGCAGCACAGCTGACAGTGAGGGCTAATGCCTGTTTGAGCAAGGGCTGTAATATGTAAATCTGCTTTTTCCTCAGGATGAATAAACTCCACATTTTTCTTCTCTTTGCTAAGTTCTGTATAAACAGAACAAGAAATATGTTGTGGAGGAATGACCTTTTCCCAAACCGAACAAGAAAGGCATTGTTGGGTCTCCCCTCTTTCCTGGTAAAAACGTCGAAAAATATTTTAAGAACTGCTGAAAGAATGGAAATGTGGGTAAGTGGAAATTCGAGTGGAGTAGGAAACAATAGTGCGGATTAGGTCATTCCCAGCAAGAACGGGGAGAAAATGTCAGGGATTCAATGGTCTGCACCCTGGTTTCCTCTCCTGTTATGGGCAAAGGGAGGACCGAGCTCTCAACACCCACACAGTCCCCAAGTAAATGAATGGTTGGGGGAAGCGAGAGCACCCATGACACTGTCCCTGCGGTGACAGAGAGACTTTTTGGCCGGATGATTCCTCCAGGCTAAAGCACATCCTCAGGAGGTGGCATGAGCCAGCAGAGCCCTGATGTTTGGGAAGTGCAGCCCTGCCTCTTCCCACTGGGCTGGGACCCCTGGGGGCCTTCATCCCCCTCTCTATTAATGATTGCACACTTAATGACTGTGCGTTAAGTGATTAGACATTTTCAGTAGCCTCTGGTTATCATTTGTCCCCAGCACTCTCTCAAGGATTTAGGTTCATGTACACCCGACGGACAGAAAGCAACTGTCCGGAAGCCTCCCACACAAATCTTTTGCCAGGGGAAAAGCTGGATTTACACAAAATAAAAACCCCCTAATTCCTGGGAGAGGTCTGATTTCTGCAGAAATGTTGGGAGATTGGGAAGGTGGAGGAGACGTTTTTCCACTGAAAATATGACCACAGGGAAAAAAAAAAAAAGGTGGGTATTTTCACTGTGATTTTCATCAGAAATTTCTAGCAGCATTTCCGACATCTTTCAAAAAGCTTTTTTCTGAGCCCTGAGGGTTATGGGGTCACAGCTTCTCCAGCAGAATGGCCCTGGAGGAGACAAAATTGCAGAGTAGAGCGATGATCTGCATCCCCATTGAGACAGGGGATCCCCACGTGCCGGACCTCTCTTCCCCATGCATGGCAACCAGGGTTTATTCCCTCACTGCCTCATCCCCATGCAGATTTTGGTCAGAGACCCCACCAGCCCAAGGTGGCTCCAGTCTGCTCCTCACCTTGTTTCAGTGCAGCCCAAGCTCTCATGCTGTTGCTTCATCCTCTTGATTGACTTGCCGGGGGACTTTGCTGTCTCTCAGCTGTCTATCCGTTCTCAGACCCCAATATTCAAGAGCTCAGCTGTCCTTTCAATCTGCAGGAAGGCAAATTTAGGACTCAGTGAGCCGGAGAACAGATGGGCCGATTGTAGGATGAATGGAAACCTTTGCCTACGTGGAGATGAGAAATACCACATCCAGAGCCCTGCAGGGCTGCAGCAAGGGCAGCGATTTACCCGGCGGTAAGGAAGCAAGCGGGGGGCTGGAGCAAGGCAGGTATATATGAGAAATCCTCCCTGTCAGGAAGGGATGAGGAGAGCTCCAGCTGTTTGCAGGGAACCTCTGCACCTGGCCAACCTAATAAATCTGTCATGAATTCAGCAGCCGCCAACTGCCGTCACAGCAGGGTAGCTCCTATCATGCTATTTGCACATCCTGTCTAGAGGAAATGTGCCCAAAAGTATTAAAGCAAGGCCATGTTTCATAAATTGATCACATCCTGAGCCTTTCAGCCCTGCAGTGAGTCAGCATCAAATACCCAAAGGGATATTTCCTAAGAACTCTTAAAGGGAATAAACTGTCAGGTTAAAATGCTGCGTTTATCCAATTGGGGTAGAGACTCCCCTGCTTCCTATGTGATTTCAAATAAATTAGAAGCCATCTGTTGTACTTCGTTCCAAGAAATTAATTACTTCCAAGGGTGATGAGTTTTTACAATAAAGTAATTATCAAGCTAATGATAAAGGCAAAGGTTGGACCTTCAACAAGAGCAAGTTGCTGTAACTCCAGGGCCTGTAGCTGGGTGCTCCTGAGACTCCGCCAGGACTCTCGCCCCAAGGGCTCCAGGAGAGTGATGCAGCTTAATAAATAATGGTGACACCATATTGGATGGTCCTAAGAAGCACCCAGGTATGGGCTCTTAGAGACACAGCAAGTACAATTTTGGAATTAGCAGTGCATTTTACTGGGAAATTGGGGGTCTCTTGCTATTTTAGCAAGGAAAATGACTGTGCTTAGCACGGCGTGGATTAGTGGGCTTTCGGGAAACGGTTTAGAAGGTGCCTATATGTCTCTTAGACATTTGGTCTGTCCTGGCAAACCTGGGCTTAGCATTTCAGGACTTACTTGAAAAGCAAAAGGAATTAAGACCTGATTTTTAAAACAGTTTAGCTGATAGAGTTGTAAATAGCCACATAATGAGGGTTTCCACTGAGGAGCTCACACTGGAGACCAGCAGTCTGCCTGCACGGACAAGGTTGCATTTGTCACCTTGCCCCCACCTCTCTGCCCCAGGGATGCCCACGGCCGAGGCTGCTCGTTTTCTGGGGTTAATACACTGTAGGTGCCCCGAAGCCCTGGGAAGGGGTCAGTGACTGCCCCGCAGAGCTGCGTGCACACGGCTGGCGGAAGGCGGGGCAGCGCTCTGCAAAACGCTGGGAGCCTTCAGGACTCTGTGTCCAGAGAAACCCTGGCTTCAAGATCCATGCTTGGGGTGAGTCCCACGGCCAATGGACTAGATGGACACATGGGCAAGAAATTAGCCTGTGTGTCAGGTGCTTTTCTGCATAGGAATAAGTCAGCAAGCTACTTCTAAACTTGGGGCAGTTTAATTGAGAGAATCTCTCCCTTTGGTGCAGTGGTGAATATCGATAAATAAATATCTGTGTACAGGGTAGGCTGAGCAGCCCCGATATAAACTTTCCTCTGACAAGGGGCATTCGCCGGAGCAGCAGAAACCCTGACTTTGACATAAAGCAGGGCCACGGATGGGACAGGGACTTTCTGTACAGCCTTCTCCAGCCTCTGCCCATGGAATGGAAAGCATTCTTCCTTCTTTTCCAGGTGCTAATGCCTTGCAGAGCACCTCAGACCCCACAGAAAGCTCCCAGCAGGTTTTGCCAAGACTCACAGGCGCACCTGCTGAATATCTGCTGAACAAAACTGTACTGGCTCACAAACCAGGTCTTCCTACATTTCAGCTTCTTTTCTTTGCCTTTATGGCTACCCTGAACCTAACTTGTTCTCCACAGCTACTCTAGATATTTTCATTAAAAAAGAAGACAAAGAAAGCCAAGCCCCATAACTAGTCACCTGATTTTAGCATTTAAAAGAACAGATCAGCTGGTGATAAAAATTACTGTTGTATATCGAAGAGGAACTGTGCTGATTTAGTAATACAACAAAAGGAAACCCAACTGACTCCAAGGGAAGAAAGGACAGGCTTAACCTTTTTTGGAGCACATATTAGCAGGAATATAGGGACCCCAAGGAGAGGGAAAAGGACTTCCCATCCTGCTTTCCAGAAAATTTTGCTGGAAAATATAATTTCCTTAGTGGGAACAGGCTTTACCAGGAAGCTTCCCAGGAAATTATGCAAGTGAACCCCCCAACCACACAACGCTCCCTTTCCCCCTAACGTGTCCACATGAGCCGTGGCTTCGCCGAGCGCTGCTGCAGCTGCATTGCACCAGGCAGGGCAAGAACGAGGAGAGGTTTCTGAAGTGTCCGGATAACATTCCTGCCACCTCTAAAAATACACAGCACTATGGAGACAAGCTTCGGCTTCACACAATTAAATGTTTCTGTGTTGGCTCAAACGTTTCTCCTAAGCTACGTCATTGCTAAAGACACAGGGTATTCATGTGGAGGCCAAGGACTTTTTTCCCACATAGCTAATGGCCAAAAAAGTGATGAATCAGGGCTTTGGGGTGATTTATCTGCTTCAGACTCTTCTCAACTGTATTTTCTATTTCTAGCATCTGCTGTCATTCAGGAAAATCTTGTAGGTATCAACAGCAACCATGACTCACTCTCTGGCTCTCCCAGCTGTCATGAACAATTTTCACTATGATACAGATTTTGGCATGCTGGCTTGCAGCAAGTGACTATCTGGGACTGGTACCACTACTGTGGAGAGGGAAAATGCTTGACTTCTTATGAGTCAGCCCAAACACTGTGGCCTTGTCATTAACACATCTATTCAGTTGGAGGCATTTTTAAAAACTTGATGATGATAATAGTTTTAATAATGGTTTTACTGTTAATAGTCCTATTACCTGTCCATGCTTCACATGCTCCAGGGAGTCTCTTCCTTTTATTTGTGAAGGCTGAGTGAAACCCAGACCCCTGGAAGCCAGTAGTAAGATCTCCTTTAAGGAGGAGCCAGCGATTCACATCACACATGCTCTTTCCTTCCTGAGATACTTATTCCTGTATCTGGCACATCTCTGTTAGGAAGGCTGATGGTCAGCTCTGGGAGAGCACCAAATATACCAGAGAAACCCACAACAGCGTAGTAACCCCAGATCCACACTGGAAGGAAACTACATGACTGGAAAGTGGAGTTAGACATTTACTCTGGTTCACCCTCTTCAAGGACGCCTTCATCCTTGTGCACTGCAAGGTGCTCCTGAATTCAGGGCTCTAGATCAGATCCATGCACATGCCCCCACTGCCAAGTCCCACGTCTCTGCTCAAGTCCCCCACGTCACCAGTCAGCTCGCTCTAGCCCCCATCCCTGGAGGGAAGGAGATACCTTACAAAAGACCCAGACATCTCAGAGGTTGGTACCTAGGAATCCACTCCCAAGTCAGGGGCTTTAATCCACAAATCTTCTTTTCCATCCAAGCATAAGATAGCCTGTTGCTCCTGACTTCACAGATTAAAAAGACCCACTTTTCTTTGGCCTTCATGACACCCACAAGTTCACAGTGGGGAGAGAGGACAGATTCTGTCCCACACCCCTGAAACAGGTTTCTCACTGTCTTTGGGAAGATTCAAGCATGAGGAAAACAGTCACAAATATCTCCTTGTGCAGATGATCTTCAACGGAGCACAAACTGCTTGAGCCAGGAAACTCTCATCTCAAACAGATCCTGGGGAAAAAAGTCAAATTCATCCTGGCACCAGCTCCCAGTTTGCAGAGTCGGAAAGTTGCAACACGGCAGAGATCATCCCTTTCCATGCTGGACACCTTCAGAGATTGTTTCTGATCCCGCCTTCCCCATGTCCAGACTCAGGCTGCCTTGACCAGCACCTGCTCAGATTCATGTAGCTGAGGCTAGAAAGGGGCTGTGGGCTCCACGCTGCGTCCTGGGAGCTGCTGGTTGGAGAAAGAGGTCCATCTCTCAGTGCAGGTGGGCTAGGCACAAGGGTCTGGGGCTGGCCAGGGATGGTGCCTTGGCCCCGTGGCTGGTCCTCCTCCCTGCAGTCCTATCTGCACCCCGCAGGAGCACTTGAGCAGATGTCATCGTGCCTGCTAACACGGCATGAGGGAGGTAAAGGCTGCAATACCCACTTTGTGCAGCACAAGACTGAGGAAACATCTGCTTTCTGCAGCCCCCCTGCTCTGCTGTGGTCTCTCTTCAGCACTGGAGAAAAGACATTTCTTCTTATTCTTCTTCCTGCTTGAGCTGTATTAAATCCTCAGTCTGCTGCTCTGCAGAGATATGGCAGCACATCTGTGTAGCTATCATGGTAAACATCAAGCGTGCACAAGGAGATGAGGCCATTGGGAATGGATGCACGACATGTCCCGCTGACCACCCACAGCCTGCAGCACCTGTAAATAAAATGCACAGTGCTCAGAATCAAAATAACAAGTTCAGGTCTGCAAGAAACCTTTCATACCAGCTCTGGAAGCTTCTTGTGTTTTCCTTTACTGCAGCTTGCAGCCAGATATGTCATCCTCAGCGTGGAAATATAACCAGAGGGGTGACCTTGGGAACACAGGCACAAATCTCCCAAGGTCTTTTCCCACTTGGAAGCTCAGGTGGATGAAAGTCCTCAACAGGCATGCAACAACAAAGCTCAACAAACACAGCAGGGTTCAGTGCGAGACTGTTTAGACAGGCAGGGGGATTTTATTTTAAATCCAGCTGATCTCACTCGTTCTCTCACACCCACAAACTCGCCAGCACCAGGACACAGGTGCCCCACTGGTCTGCCCAGGATCACTCGCAGTGACACAGAGGAGAAGGGACACAAACAAGGCCCTGTCACACCTCTTCTGCTTTTCTTAGGCTGGCAGCCACATGCTGGTTTTGGATGTGCCTCTCGTACCCTTTAGGAGCTGACAGGGACTGTGACCATTTGGGTCTCCACTCTGTCCCACCTCAGTGAGCCAGGAGGTGGCATTGCTAATTTACTCACAGCCTTTTCCATCCTTATCTGGGTATGTTATTGCTCCATTCCTGCTCTTTATATCCCAACTTGGTAACAGCTTCACTCTGCCCCTTGGTTCAGTCTGTCCTTCATTTTCCTGGTCTGGGTGTCCCGAGGAGCTGCATGTAGCTGCGGTGAGACCTTGAGTGCCAACAGTCCATGCCAGTCCCTTCTCCTTCTCCTGCCACTCCTTCTGGTACTTCTGTACCCAGATGGTCCCATCCATACTCCGTTCATACCAGCTTCGGAGTTTCTGCTACAAATCTCTATTGACAAAGCACAAATTATGTCTGTTTCCAGGCTCCTAGCAGAAGACACTGGATGGATGGCCCAGAGATCTGGGAGGAAAGAGCATGGGGAAGACCCTGACTCCATGCCTGCCTGGCTGCTTTCTGTATGCACAGATACCAGGAAACCGTGGCTGGGAAAGCAGGAGGGAAACCTTCTCTATTTCTCCTGCCGGTGCTGTGAATAAGGTGGCTGAGCAAGTGGTAAAGAGAAGTTGACACATGGTCACACCCATGATGGGTTCAGGGATGCTACGCAGGGGGGTTACCACTCCTATAATATTCAAGCATTCCATTAACAGCTAATCTCATGGTATTCCCAGATCTCTTCCGGTGCCCTCTGCACACAAGCAGTATCACCCTCCCTCAGAGGGAATGAATTAACACATGGAGAATTCCAGCCTGGACAGGAGAACCAGCCATGGAGAGGGCTGGGCAAGCAGAGCCAAGTGCCAGGAAGCAGAAGGGGGGGCTCCTGCCAGCCCAGAGAAAGCCTCAATTAGAGGATCTGGTTTCCACATAAATAACCAGTTGGCACTGAGTGTGCGAGAGTCATGGACGGGGCCAGGGGAGAGCCTGTGGGTGCCAAAAGGGATTTCAGAGACATGGAAAAGACAGATCTGTGGCATTCAGAGCAGCCACTAGTATTCACGTGGTTGGGGAAAGCAGCTTTGGAAGCAGGACTTCCCTGGTGTCCCACGCCATGCTCCACCCCAAGGGATTGCCTTGGGGGACACGCGCTAAGAGCAGCAGTCATGTCCAAGACCCTGACCAAGTGTGACGGGATGAATTGGGCCCAGCAGGACGCGGCACTCGGGAAGAGGTCAGGGCTCAGAGCTGGCTTCAGACAAGATGCTGAGAGCTGGCTCCTGTCGACGCTGCCCGCTTTGCTTTGACTCGCCAAGGGCCATCCCAGGAGGCACTCGCCAGCTCAAGAGCAGCCTTCCTCCTGCCCCAAGCAGAGGACCATGGGGCAGCCCATGGTTTCAAGATAGGACTGGAGATCACTGGAGTCACTGTGGCTTAACAAGTCATGACAGTGGTGTTAAGTGGCTGTGGGTGCGTCCTGGTAACCACGAGATCAATCCCACCAGCCTCTCCCACTGCAGGGTCAAGCTTTGCCCTCTGCACCAATGAAAGGATAGAAATTTTCCTGGGAACTGGTTGCATGTGCCAGAGGGAACGGTTGCAGCCCTGTGTGTGCATGGAGAGCAGCAGCAGGAAAGTTGAAGGTCTACCTGTGTGAGGCAGCCAGAGGATGGGTTTGGAGGGCACAGCACTTTCTGGAGAGGCAGCCTGGGATTTCTACACATGGAAAAGCCTCTTCCTGTTTGATTCGGTTTTGCCCAGGGAAATATAATTTTGTGCCCTTTGCCAGTAACTAATGAGACAGCACAAAACAAGCAGAACAAAACAAATAAAAATTCAAAACAGGAAAACACTGCTGACTTGGGTGATTATTTATTCTTCTGATGGAAGCAAATTAGCAAGGCCCCACCAGCAGACAATCTGCTCAGGCTGAAAAGAAGCAATGTTCTCCCACTCAAATTAGACTGACTTGTCATATTAACTCCAGATACTGTCTTGGCAGAAGTGATGCTACTTTATGTAGTTTAAACATTTGCAGCACTGCTGGGATTTTGTAGAAACTGCCGTGCCAGGTTGTATCAAGGCTTCATCCCACCCAGGGCCTTATGCCCATCCTTGACCCATAGTGGACATCCAGGAGATTGTCCAGGACTGTGGGTCCGACCTCCGTCAGCACCTCCAATATCTCCACCACCTGATGTGCACTTGCTCCTTCTGGGGAGCCGCTCACAGATGTGCATGAAGAGGGCTCAGCTGTAATTACAGGTCTCTCCCTACCCTTTGGCCATTTCTGCCTGTAGAGTTGGACGGTGCCTTCTCAGGTCCCTCAGGCCAGCCAGGCACGTTGGCACAGTGTATGCTAGTGTGACTGCAGGTCTAAACCCCACGGGAGGGACTGGAACTACTTCTGCTGCCTCATTGCAGACATGAGCAAATTCAGGTAGAAACCAGTAGTGAACCAGGGTTTAGGATCTAAATACAGTGCAAACAGTCTTTTTAAGAGTAAAGAGTGGGCAAGAGCATGGCTCAGACCTATGGAGTCCCTTCTAAAAGAGTGACCCGGAGCAAAGATACTCCATGTGCAGTGATGCCATTTCTTCCTTTAAGAGCTGGGAAGAAGCTCAGTGCAGGATGATAGTTCTTGGAGATCCTCTGCTGAAGCACATTGTCCTTCCACAGTGGGATTCAGCCACCATGTTGCCAGTAGCAAATCACTTCCAAGTGCCCACCATGATGCCTCAAGGCCAATGCCCAGCCCACAGTACATCCTTGTCTTACAGTACATCCCAGCTCTTACATCCTTGTCCAGTTCTGCTCTTACATGGGGAAAGTTTCACTACCAGACGGATATGGAAGAAGACAAAGAGCTCTTTCCAGTTATCATTGGGGCAGGAAAAAAAGAAGCTCACACCAGCCAGCTTGCCATCACAGTATCCCCACAGCACTTACCTGCTCATAACACAGATATAATTAGGTCACCTGGTGGGAGCAGGAGGGATGGAGCAGGTCCCCAGGCGGACAGGGACACGACTGATGTGTGCCCCCTGTGGTGCTGTGGTGGAGGGACAGCTGGAGAAGGACGTCGGCAGGGAAAGTGTTCTGGCTGAAGAACTTGTAAGAAACTAGGTCACACCTTAATACACTTTTCAAGGAGTTTTTGGGAGGCGTTTGACTTTGAACTTCCTTTTTAAAAATAAGAAGTGGCCTACATAGGACTGAGTAAAAAATGATACAAGCATCCCATGGTAATGTATAGAGCAGCAGTAAACTCCAGAATAGCATCAGTGGGGGATTTATGTCCTCAGCAGCAAGCCAGCAGAGACCATCTGCAGTCGAGAAACTGCAGCTCCTTTGGAAAATCACAGTATTGGGTCACTGTGAAAGGAGAGATTTTGCCACCTTGTCAAGGCAGCTGGGACAACTGTACGAAGAACTGGGGCGTGTGCTGGAGTTAAGAGATCTCCTGCTAAGCAGGCCCTTGGCCACACTGAAACACAGCTGAAGCCCAGAGAGAGAAGCACCTGCTGTTGGCTGCCTACTCCTGCAGTAGGACCAAGCAGTCTTTGCTCAAACTCTGTAGGACCAGAGATGTGGAGCACACCCAAAGTAGTGTGTTATGTCCAACCACCCTAGTGCAAGGGGAGCTGGCTAAGCATGGCTGGAAGGATGTCTTGGGGACCTGCTCCATCCCTCGGGTCCCACCAGCCAAGAGAAAGTTGCATGGAGGAGCTGGCCAAGGGCTAATGACAGTCCGGACAGGATTATGGAGAGAGCCCATCCAGTGCCTGCAGCTGGAGGCAGCAGGGTCAAGAGCTGCCCACAGGCAGAGCATCCTGGATGAGCATCCTCAGCCCATCAGAAGCCTGTCTGAGCACCATCACTAAGGTGTCAGCTTGCCCTGTGCCCAGGTATCAAGGCACTGGGGCAGAAATTGCTGTGGGCTTGGAGTGTCTGGCCTCCCGTCCATTTTTGCTGCCCTGGGAGGGGGAGGCTCCCACCACCGGACAACCCAGGCACCGACCGCAAGTTTCTCTCTACCCCTATAAACACCTCTCTGCAGTGCCCTGGGCAGGACTTGCTTCTGGACACTGTTCCTACATTTCCCAGAGCTGTGTGGGAGGTGGCCAAGGTGTATAGATGACACAGGGTCTGAGAAGACAAATGATAGCCCTTATTTGGGATGTTTAGGAAAAAAAAAAAAGCAGCTCTCAGGCACACCTGTGCTTCCTGAAAACAAATTCTCCTGTTACTTCTGTCCCCAACACAAGCCCTGATTCATTTACCTCATGGCACATGGAGACCAGAGCTCAGCTGTCCTCAGGCAGGTACCATTTAGGAAGGTGAGTCTGTGCAGAGCAAGTGAATCGGCCGCTGCAGTCCATCTAGTGCTGTGTACTGCTCTGTTGCAGTTACCAGCGTTCACCGGGACCTTGGGGCTGTCCAAGCCGGTGGGTGACCAAAGGATGCTCAAGAAATTTCAGAGCCAATGCTTTACCAAAAGTCAAAATGTTCTATATCTGCTGTATTTGTTATTCCCATTACTTTCATCATTGTATATAAGAAAGTGTTTTATGTTTGTCTAGTAGGAATTATTGCTGCTGTATTTGTCTCAGGGAGTCATCATCCTTGGATTTCCTCCCTACTTCTCATTTGGAAAGGTCATGAACTCCCACAGAAGTGACCTGGTTTGTATGACCGTGGTCCTGGGGCCCAGGGACAAGGACAGGACAGGGTACCATACTTCTGGAACCACAGATTTCGGTAATATTCCTGTCAGTCTGGCACAACTCCACCTTGGTCAACAACTCTGGATGTCAGCCAGCTCAGCCAAGAGCCGGACAGGCTCCAAGTCCCTTGCAGGTGGCTGAATACAGCATTCAAGAAGTTAAATACAGATGTCCAGGCTTGAAAAGTACAAGGAGGATTTTTCGCTCACTGCTTCTTCCCAGCGGAGGGAAGGGAGGATGAGGATGAAAAGGAAGCCAAAGGAGGAGCACAAGCATTTCCACAGACAAGCTCACAGCATTTCAGCCACTCTTTCAAATGCAGTCTGGATTGGTGCTCAGATTTGGCTGAATATTGGTCAGCTGCTCAGGGCAGAGCTGGGTGGTCTGTGCTGCAAATTGGGAAACTTAACCAAGGTGGATGTGAGAGGTACCAGACCACGATGATGAGCCTTGCACAGTGACACCCAGGAAGGGACACAGTTGCCCAGACATAAGCTTCTATTGGTATTTGGAGATGCCCTGGGGTATCCCAAAGGGGATCCTGTGGGTCTCTGCTGGATCTTCCAGCCCCGTGCAGATGCCTCAGGTACCTTGGAGCACAAGTCACCTGCATTTAGGCAACCCAATGCCCCAGCTCAGTGCCCCTTTCCTGCCAGGTCTGAAACCAGCAGCTCCCAGCTTGGGTCTGCAGTGAGTCACCTGGACAGCCACGTGCCAGACCCTGGCTCACGGCCACATCACACAGAGAGAGGTTGAAATTTTGGTTCTGCTGCAAGGCACAGCGACATTCCCATTGGTTTTCATGGGGCTGTGATTCCCCCCAGCTCACAAATGATGCTCCCGGTGCTTTGACCTCAGCCACGTTTGCCGACCCACAGCGAGCTGCCCTGGGGGGCTTCCCCACAGCCTTGGGACAGCACTGCTCCCTGCAGAGGTACCAGGCACCGTTCCCAAACCACTGCCCTCCTGGGAGACCTGGGGCACGTCCAAAAGGAGTTGCAGTCCTGGCTATGCAGTGTCCAACTCTCAGCCCTGTGAGAACCACCAGAGACCAAATCCCAAAATGTCCTGCAGCCCCTTGGGCCCTCCACCCCCAGAAAAGAAACCAAAGGTGCATTTTTAACCCTGTTGCTGCATTTTTGATGCTCTCAGATTTGAGAAGTTCACATCTTAAGGATGGGCAAGAACACACTCCGGGAGACCGAGACAGTTGCACAGTACCCCCTCCTGCCTTGTGGCTCTTATAAAATACACCTGGAAAAATAATCCTGGAGGCTGTGCTGACAAATGACTAACTCTTCCTGGTGCAGCAGTTTGCCCTTTCACTTTCCACGTGTGTGCTTTGGAAACCAAACAGAGAGAGACCCTTGGGGTAGCCAAAGAAAACACAGCTCTTTCTGGGCAAGTGCTCTGCTTATAATATATAAATAAATATATAAACTGATGTATGGACAAATTATCAAGAAGCACAAACACAAACCCTGCCATGGGCCAGACGTTTCCAGTCTGCAGAGCCAACGAGGGGCTCTTTTGGCGCTGTCAAATGTTATTGCTGCTGCCAGGTTGATTTACAGCAGCTCTTTGTGCAGCGTGGCCCCTACGTGGGGCTTGCACGGCGCTGGCTCCAGTGGGGGAGAGACACACGGAAGGGATGGTTACAAACCTTCTTCCACTAGATGCAAACCCAGCAGAGGAAATCCCCAATCTCCTCTTTAACAAATAAATAAATAAATAAACAAATAAACAAAATTTTTAAAATCACCGTCTCGGTGTGATTTCTTTGGTTAACAACTGTTTATAGAGACTTTCTGAGGCCATGGGGAGGAGCAGCCACTGTCTGCAAAACAGATCAGGAGCAGGGTTACCTTCTGTCTCTCTGATTAAGGGACGGGGGATATTTTGGGAACATCTAGCCTGGGAAGGCAGGAAGGGAGGAGTCAGGATGGAAACAAAGGGCGTAAAGCAGCAATGGAGCAGAGCTGCCTCCCACCAGCTCCTCTGCCCCAAAATCCGTGAGCAGAAGAGTTACCCCTGTGAAGCCAATGCTCTGCTGAGCGGCACCTCGGTCCAGTGCGAAGATGTGGGTCTGGATGAGGACCAGTGGGACAGGGGCTGCGCATCAGTCTGTATGCAGGAAGAGTGTCTCTGGAACAAGACTCACTGTGACCTTCACGAGCTGGAATGCGGGAGATTTACTGAGTAAATGGTTTTCCAGCCATGCATGAAAGTCCCAGAGCAGCTTCTACACATTTCTGGGGGAAACAACAGGCAGGCACGTTGGTGAGAGCGCAGCAGGCGTTTCAAGTGTCCTCGGAGCCAGGGGGGTAGAAGAAACTCTCAGAACAGCTTTTTTCCCCAGAAAAACTCATTTTTTACTCTGACATTACCATGGAAAGGGTCTGCTTTAAAAAAATAAACACCCCCAAGTTGAAAATCTTCTTTATTGAAAATAAGATTATATCTCAAGTGCAAAGCCTGCTGCAGCACAGCAGGGAGGTGGAGTGTGCCCCCCCATCTCACTGTCCTCTCCGGGCCAGCTGCTCCTGCTTGATGTGTGCCCCCACAGGCTCTGAGCCAGGGAACTGCCCTAAGGACAGCACTTCTAAATCAAAACATAGGTGTTTTGGGCACAGAAAAAATCAGTTTCTAAATGTTTTGTGAAAAAATTCTGTTTCTCATACAGAGCCAAAGGCCCAGACTAGCTCAGAAAACTAGAAACATCCAGTGGATGCACTTTGCTCAGTGCCCCAGCAGACATCTGAGCTACAGGACAACCCAGACCAGAAGAACGGCAATTGAAGCTGTCAGACCTTTAAACTTGTTACCCAGCGCATGCTTCAGGCAGAGTAGGGGAGGTCAGTCAGCTCTTCATGCAGGGCATGAGCAAAGCCTGCGTTAAATACTGGTTGGGCACCTGTAAGTGGTCAAGTGATGGTCTTGTATATATCATGATTGAGACTGTGACTGACTGCAATGGCAATTTTCAATCTACAAATTAAGATCTTGAAAGTGATGTTGCATTTTCCGTGGCAATGGATAAAGGATTGCACAAGGGTGAGTATAGACGGTGGTAACAGTCAAAAGGCATTTCGCAGCATGAGCAAAGGAAATTTCTCAAATGCTCGTGGTACGCTGTCAAGTGTAAAAAAGGATCATAAAAACAGTTTTATTGTAATTTCTAAGAAGAAAAGCTCTTCAAACTTCCTTTTGTTGCTAAGAAATAACAAAACATAAAAATAAGCAAATGACCGCTGCAGAAGACACAGATGTGTACCATGGTGCTGTTCATAATCATTCATGGAGATACTCAACTGTGACAGTGAATTAAATACAGTTGTTTTCCATGGCTAAAATGATACTTTGTGGTAGGACAAAAGCTTCATGTATTACCAATAATATATTAACTACTCTTTGGAGAAAATAATTCAAGACTTGGCTAAAACATTCATACTTTTCTTTGTGGTTACTGAAGTCTCAAACCATGAGGATTTCAAAGCATTTCACATAGGTCATTACAACTTAGCTAAGAGGGCAATAATCTATTGTCTAATTATTTTCAAGGATGAAAGAGCAGTAGGAATATTTGAAAATGTGAAAAGTACTTCAATCACATGGTTTGAATTCTGATGATGATGCATCATTTGCCCCCAAAATTTTAATTTTCAAAGTCACCATTCGGTTCAGAAATTAAAGGGGGAAAAAAAAAAAGGGCTGAATATTTGCTTCTAAGTGCTCAGCTCACATATGCAAAGCACAGCAAAATATGGTGTAAATTCATTGTGTGATCTTCAGTGTTGAGTAACAGAAGTTTATGAATTCTTTCCCCTAGCAAAGGGCTTAAGAACTGCAGAGGATTTGGAATCTTTTTCATGTTAAATACAAAGAAATGTTGAGGCAGCCCATTGTAAAATGGCCCTCTCTTCCTAAGAAAGTTATCCCAGTGTGTTCAGCAGGAATAGCACAGCTGAAGTCTTTATATTCTTTAATACACTACAGACGGCAAGAGAGATGGAAAGTGCTTGGTATGCAAGTGCTGAAGGTTTTCAATGATAATCTTAACATGCATAATAATACTTTTAAAATGAGACGACATCAATCTTTCTGTGCCAAAATTTATCACATGCATTCACTGAAGTGTAAATTACAGCCAAGGACTGGCAACAAATTCCTTGGCCATAAATGCTGGCCTTCTCTAAAAGAAAAGCAACAACAAAGCAGAGCAGAACAAGTAGAAAAGGATTTTGTTTGGCTGTATGCATTGTGTTTCAAACAACTGACTTCACAGTGATTTCAGCAAATGAAATTCACTTAACCTGATTCAATCATTTTCCCTGACTTTTCTGGAAATCATAAACCTCAGGGAAGTGTTGAAATTTTAAAGCAGGCTTGCTGGGGACTTCCGTCTATCAAGAGTGAGCATGGACATGTTTTAGGAGTCTTGAATTATGGACGGGTCTAATTATGAAACTGCAAAACCCAGTTCTCTCTATTACTCAAAGCCTCAGGGATCCCCTGTAGCCATTACAGATGTCTCTGTGTGTGCCACGTATAAGCAGATCTGGACAGACTGCAACAACCTGCTAAATACTGATTCTGCTAGAGGACGAGTCTCAAATTAACAGCGTTTGTCCATATAAAGTGTTTTATGGATTGATAAAAAAAGAAAACCAAAGAAAAGATGAATGGAAGCCTCATTGTCATCCTGCCCATGAACTTTTAAAATAAGGTATGATAGGCAGGAAGGCTCTTAAGATGCCTGCTGTCACCAGTGAACTATTCCAGATACCTCCTCCCCATGTGCCCATTGCAGTTGTTCATTAAACAAACCCATCATCTCCATACTGCTTTTTGACCCCAGATCATTTTGCAGAGGGACCAGTAGCCCAAGTGGGGTGAGGGGCAGCCCGATGCCCTGTCCTTGGGCTGAACAGCTGCCACCAGCAGAAACAACCAGGGCACGTTGGGTGCATGAGCTGGAGAGCCCCTTTGCTGCACTGTGGAAAATAAACCTCCTGCATTTGAGATGACTGACGTGCTCCACTCCAGTTTGCACCAAAAAAATCCTTTTTTGTGCAACTGGAAGCTGCGTGTTTTGGGGTCAAAGCTCTGGCAGTGCCATTGCCCGCAGGAGCCTGCAGAGCTTCAGAGCCAAATTTGCAGCTGCTGTCTGGTTTTGCATCGTGCCATGGAGCGGGGTCTGCGGGGAGCTGCGAAGCAAGATCCCCACGTGAGACGTTACAGCTCAACGGAGGTGCCCCACTGCCTGGCTCTTGTTTCAGGACTGATTGGCACAAATCAGAGACAAAGGCTGCTAGGAAATCTGGCATGCGGGGCTCTTTCCTCCTGTTTTCCGGGTAATTTAATAACAGCCTGGGCTGGAAGGGAGCCAGGCGGCATGGTGAAGCGAGACAGTCTCCGTTTGGCTTATTAATGTCTTTCTTGATCCCAGTGAGTTCTTCCTGAGAAAAAAAACCCTCTCTCCATGGGCCAGCATGGGGCAAACAGATTGGACCTGCATGTCTCATTTCTTTTTGCTCAGCCCAGTGCCTGCGCTCCTTGGCCATACGCCGGTGAGCACCAGCTGGCCCCGAGCTCACCAGCGGGACGTGCAGCTCTGGCCCCTCTCCCGCCTGCTTTTGGGGAGGGGGAGTGAAGAACTACCTAAATAAAGCAAATGCTAATGGGTTAAAAGGGCTTAAATGGGTTATTTTGCTTTGCTTTCTATTTTGGTGGTGTTTTCTTGGAGCCTGGAGTAGTCTGCCCCAGTGTACTCAGACCTCGCCTCATTACAAGGGACCTGGGGAAAAGAAAGAATAACTCCAGCAACTAAGATGGAGGATGTGTGGAATCAGCTAAAAATCAGAGTGAAATAAGCTTTATTTTAATCATTTGCCCAAATTCCCGTAACTTAAGTAGACACCAGGTATCCTGTACTCAAAGATCTATTCCTGCAATGTCAAGCAAAACACTGATGTTCGTGACATCAGTGGACATTAGCTGTCTGGGGATCTCTGGTATGCCGTGTCCGGCAGATATAACCTTTGTATAAGAGATGATGTTTGGTGGTTGTATTCTATTTCTGGAAGTGAATGCAATAATCCTCAACTCGGATATGACTGTTTCCAGCGTAAACAAATCCAGGCCAGCTTTGGACCATAGATCTAGTGTCTGGAAATATCACCATGGAGGATGTTTATTTGACTGTTTCCAAATTTTTTTTATTCTTTGGTTTGTTTGCAGTCTAACTCACAATTTTTTTTATATACTTTTCCCAAGCTAAATGCCGTTCCCCTATCATTTCAGCATCTCTTCCTTCAGAAGTTGAGGAACAGCCAATCTACTTCACTACTTCACTGTGACTAGTTTCCATTTAGGACATGACATTCTTCCAAGTTGTCATAAAGCCTAAGTATGTATTCTATATACAGCAACTAGCATTGAGAGCATGTGTTATCTTTGGCGTAGGTAGTCATGCATTATAGCCACTGCAACAACAATCCACGTCCATCCTCTGCTGGAAACATTTTCTTAAATGTGTTTACGCATGCAGCATCAGAATTCAGAGTCTGGTTGACCTTTCATAGCTTAGGTGACATTTCTCAGAGCATGTAGGGCAGTTGGATTCTATGGGCTTGATTTCACACTGTATTGGCAGCCTCCCAGTGCTGATGTGGGATTGCTGGGAGTGACGGCATATTCTCTTTTGACGGCACAGACTCCCTTGAAGATGTGCAGGGACAGACTCATCAATCTGACTGTAAACATCTCCCATGCAGATGTCTCCATCTGAGCTATGCATCCAGGCTCCTTTTAAAGACAGTGGAGAGGAAACCAGCACTATGCCATAAATCCAAGGTATGAGATGAAATAGAAGTGATTGCAGGAGAAATCTGCCTTCAGCTGGAGGCTGTCTGTGGTCACTGGGTGAGATAATGCCCCTGTGCCTGAGTGTGATGGCTCTTAAAAACCCACAAGTGCTGACAGCCACTGATGACTCTGAAGGCGCTCTCGCTCCAAGACTGGATGTTGCTGGACCTGGTTGAGTCCAGTCTGGGGAAGGGAATTTAATATTGCAGGAAAAGAAGAGTGTATTTTCCAGATAGACTGATTTATTTCTGGCTGGTTCGAACCTGCTGAGAGATGTGGGACATTGCACTTTTTTCCTGATCACACCGCATAAGGCAGCCTGGGGGATCACCACAGCTGCTTCTCTGTGCAGACCCATCATCAGCCCCTAGACACACAAAGAAACTCATTACAGGGCCCTTGTACCAGCAAACGGGTAAAGCATCTGCAAGGTCGCTCATTGCACACAACAGCTACAGGCATGGCTGTGCACGCCCCTTCTGTCCCCTTGTTGCCAGTGGCTTCTCACTTAAAAGTTGTTGGGAAGAAATCTTCCAGGCAGGAACAGTTCAGATAAACATACACACTCCTGGAAGGGCAGCTACGGTGGAGGGGAATCACAGCTGCTGCTTCATAACACCCAGCCCTGAAGACCAAGGCAGACCATCAAGAGTACCATCAGCCACCAAGATGAGTCCTCAGAAGATGCACTTCAGCTCCCTTGGCGTAGTGAGGCTCCCTTCATCACTCTGGAAGAAACCCTCGTACTACAGATCCCTGAGCCTGAAAGACACTGGAAATCAGAGCTGCAGGCCACTTTTGAAAAACATAAATGTTCTTTCCACCACCCCTCCTCCCCAAAAAAGCAGCTTTCCAAAAAGTGGCCTACAAACCTCTGTGTTTGTTCAGATCTGCTTTTGCTAACAAATAAACCTGCAGGGAGTGAAACAGCAGAAAAGGGAACATGTTAATTCGGTGCATGCCCTCCTGAGCCTAGCATTACAGCAGCGGATATGTATATTTTTGTCCTGCTTCCTCTGAGATATTTTTAGCCACTCAAGTGACTTGTGGCAGTTCCCTGAGGCCAGAGTGATTCATACGGTTTGGGAGAAAGGCTGCAGAGACAGTGCTGGAGTGCTCTTCGGGAAGGGAGAGTCATCCCAATAAAATCAAGAGCTGGTTTCAAAGGCGTAAGGACTTTGAAAAATGGAGCAGTATTTCCAGAATGAGGTTTTTGGCTCTGGCTAAACTGGAGCTGTTGAATGTTCTGATTATTATATCATGGCGGGGAGGGATCTATTTTTTCTGATGTTGGTGAAAGCGAGTGATTATATCACAACCTGGGTACAGGCAGTGCGCAGTGCAAGACTGTACCATAGAAACTCCCTCTCTCCTCAGCCATCAGCATCTTTTAACCCTGCCCTGGGCACCATCTGCCGGTTTTGTCCTGCCTTCCTCCCCTGCAGCCCCTTCTCCATCAGTGCACATCAGTCCTCCTCCTCCAGGCCCTTGACCCATGTATCTCTGACATGTCAGTTCCTATGAGGGACTTCCAGAGGCTTTTTCAAGCTCTCCTTTGCAGACGAGTGGACTTTTTTCTAGCATTTGTGAAGTTCAGGAACCAAAAAGGGAGGTGGGGAACAGGACAGCTCTCCTGATCCTCCAAATCTGGTTGCCCCTTCCCGCAGGCACTCCCTAAGATCCTGTTCAAGAACTCCTCTAGACTGACGAAAACCAGAGCAAGGGACCTCACATTAATCCATGGGGAGATGAGATGAGGTTGATTCAGAAGAAAGGTCCCTCCTCTAGTCCTTCTCATTCCTTTACTTAGGAAAGGAGCACACCCCAGATGGCCTCCCACTGAGCCCCTATGAAGTGCACTGAATGTGGGTTTGGAAGAGTATTTTAATGTTTTTCTGCTACCTGGAAGAGAGTCAGGAGAGAAGGTTGCCTGCCCAGCATGTCTTGGTAAGGGCAGTAGTTGGCAAGCCTGTCCAGCAACTCATTTCCAAAGAGCAACCTATGGGACAATGAAGAATGGAAATTATCAGAGAGGGCAGAAGCAGCACAAGCAGCGACCAGAGCAACCCTCCTCTATCAAGAGGCCCCGCAGAACAGAGTCAGGACTGCTGCTGACAAATGCTGTGAGATGTAAGAGCACCATGGGAAGAGTGAAGGAATTAGGGCCCTCCTGGCAGGAAGGATCTACAGAAGGTAGAAAAGATCTTGAGGCAGAGAGAGCAAGGGAAGATGACCCTTGGCCAATGCTCTCTGCCTGGCATGAGGCTCTGAAAGTCATGTCTTTGGGATGCTCCTTGGGGCTGAAGCAGAAGCCAAGCTTCCAGCCTCAGTTCTCAATTTCCCTGATCATGTGGATTCTGCTGGACTCCAAATAACCCTCAACAGCAGTGTTTTGTGGCCAGATAATGCCTGGCTGCTCTTGTATGTACGTTGTTAGAGATTGTAAGTGACCCAACTATACAGGGCAGTTCTTGATCAATGGGTCCTTCACGAGGTATTTTTGCAATGGACAGGAGCCAGTGAGATCATGCGCTTAGAAGTCAATTACCATCTTTTGCCGTCACAGGCTTGGACACGACAGTCAGGCTCCAGCAGTTATTTACAGCAAACCAGCCAATCCCTTTGGCAAAGCAGCTGGTGAACACCACCGCCAAAGGCAAGTGCTGAGTCCAGGATCTTTCTCCCCATGACCAGAACTGCTACAAAAACAGCTTCTTCAAGCCCTGTCTTGCCTGGGACTCAACCTTAATCTACCCTTGCAGAGCAAAGAGGCAGGTCTACAGTGTCCACACTTGCTTGGTCTGCTCTGCGGTGAACGTAGCAGCAATGGCTCCTGCTGCCAGCCCACACTGCTGAGTTGCCACATCTTGGCCCCAAACTGGTGGGATGGATGGTGACAGCATGGGGAAATAGTCCTGACTTATGCAACCAGAAGAAAAGGCTGCTCCTTACAACAGGAACAGAAATAAAACACTCCTCCAAGTTGAGTACCTGATAAACATGGTTGTCATCCAGGAGCGGCAGGCAGCTGCTTTGCATCTTTACTGCAAAGGTTGCTCCTCCACAGATCATGGCCACATGGAAAGACTTCATTTTTCAGGTTGTACCCTAGAAAAGCCCTGGACAGTGAAAGGTGACCACAATATTGGTGAAAACCTGAAGCCAAGCTCTACAGAGGACGTACATGGTGTTTAGCCAAGCTAAGCCAGCCTGGGTTGAGGAGTCTGTCCACCGCTAGCAGAGGTGGCTGCAGGACTAGGGAGTGAACCAACCCCCCTCCTGAGACCCTCCCTGAGGTTAAGGGGGAGCCACAAAGCAAGAAAGGGAGCACGTGGGAAAATGGGTTTCAGGATAAAACCTCACCACAGAGCAGTCAAGTTGTTCTGGGAGAAAGTTTCCCACTGGAGAGTGTGGTCACGCTGGAACCAAAACTTTTCTTAAGAGCAGGCCAAAATGAAATGACTGATTTCTAATTTCTTTTTTGTGGCAGGGCAGTTTCATTTTGAGTCTATAGGCTATGCATTTCAGTGTTTTAAATTAGTGGTTTAATAATAATGCCCTAATTCAATAGTAATACAGCATATTAAATTTGATGCTCTGGGTATATGCTAAATAGACTTGCGATTACATTAATGTTTATGTTCTGACGTTAACAAAAAGAAACAACTTGGTGTTACTGAGTGGAAATCCATTATTGTATCTGTTCTGGAGTAAATGCCAACATTTTGGGGTTTCCTTTGGATTTAGAACTTCACTCAGTCATAGAACAGAATAGTCCAGTTGGAAGGGACCTAGAATGATCATCTAGTCCAACTGCCTGACCACCTCAGGGCTGAGCAAAAGCAAAAGCATGGTATTAAGGGCATTGTCCAAATGCCTCTTAAACACTGACAGGCTTGGACTATCAACCACCTCTCCAGGGAGCCTGTTCCAGTGTTTGACCACCCCGTTGGTAAAGAAATGCTTCCTAATATCAAGTCTGAACCTCCCTTGATGCAGCTTTTCTCCAAACTAGACAAGCTCAGTGTCCTCAGAGAACATGCCTTCCAGCCCTTTCACCAGCTTTGTTGCCCTCCTCTGGACACGTTCAAGGACCTCAGCATCCTCTTTAAACGGTGGAGCCCAGCACTGCACACAGTGCTCAAGGTGAGGCTGCACCAATGCTAAATACAGAGGGCTAATCACCTCTTTTGAGTTAAAATCATTATGGGTTAAAATCATATCTTGGCCTGAAAAACATAGAGACTGGGGACATGAGCATCTACTCCCCAGCCTGGAGCAGAGCAGCTTTCCCGAACTGCATGACTTGTGTGAGGCAACAAGAAACCCAAACCACAAACCAATCTCCAGCAATAAATTGCAAAGAGGATGAAGAGTAAGAGTCATTTGGAGGAAGAGCGGAGATGGGCTGCCAACACTTGGAAGAGGGGGAAGGCACCACAAATGGACCCAGAAATGCCAGTGGACCCCCTGGCTCCCAAGCTTCCCACAGAGGGTTAAGCACTCACGTGTGAGATGACCTGTGGTGCTGAGATGCAGCCTCAGAGCTGAAGTTGCTGGGCAGAGCGGAGGAACCATCCCCACACCTGGAAGCCAGGCCAAGGCTGATCTCAAGGGCCATTCGAGGGCATCGTGTAGAGAATTGGAGTGAACAGTGTTTGGCACAGTCCACAATGGATGCAATCACAGCTGTGGGGCCAGGGTGCTTGTAGCTAGGGCTGGCAGGGTTTGACTGAAAATAATAATAATAATAATNTTATAATTTCTGGTCAAGTTCAGCTTCTTCCTTCCTTTCCCAACTCCCAGACCTCAGAGCTGCCCCTGTGCCTCTGCTCTGGAGACATAAGTTATAATTTCACCCACTTGCCATCTTTCTTCCCTTCCCAACTCCCTCTTTCTCCTTCTTCTCAGCCTCCAGCTGATCTCAGCAGAGGAAAGAGGCTGAAACTAAAGCTGTGGAAAAAAGACAGAAATTACACCCAGGAAGTCCAGGGTGAGAGACGTGCCGGGGAGCAAAGCAGCATAAAAATCTGCATTCATTGATTGGAAGTAAATGCTACCAGCAGTCCGGGACACCATCTTTCTAAATACTATACAAAGTACTGATTAAATTCCCATGCAGTGCCCTACCTTAGCTCCTGAATTGAGCTCTGAGTTTAGAAAGCACCAAGCAGAAAGCATCTAGCTCCCACCCCACATTTTCCACGCATTAGCAGAAACACCCCAGCCAGCCCAGCATCCTGCACTCCAGCATGAGAGATGCTCATCTCTGAGACACTTGTCTTTTCTTCTACAACTTGCTGCCCAATAACTTTGAGGAAATAACCCCCCCAGAGGCCAGGGGTTGAATTTGGAGTCCTGGTGTGTTACTGCTACTCTTATGCAACCTTCCTTGGTGCTATAATGTAATAACTAGTTTAGGTGTTTATTATTTCAGCATTATCAGTAGCTGCTAGACATGTTCTGGACCAGTCACCAGGGAAAAAATAAGACACAAGTGCCCATCTCTGTGTGGCAAGCAGAGTCAGGGCTGTATACGAGGGGAATCATGATTTACAATGATATAAAGTTTAGGAAAAACAAAGTACTGCTGTTGAAATACATAAACATTTAGAATCGGTGTATCAAACCAACCATAGAATTGCACTTACTCATTTTCAAAAGAAATAGAAAAGATTCCCACATCAAAAGCAATAATAAGTCAGAGTCATAGTAGGAAATACGCAGTGGATCCTTAGTTAGCATCATGAGAAGCAGTGTAATTATACAAAAATTACAAGTAGTTTCACTGAGAGAGATTGATTACTTACTTATATGAAGAGGAAATTATTTCATAATTCCTCTTCTGGATGTTTCCCAGATTTTATGGCATTATGGTTTTCATTTAGTTTTAATTGGCAGAGCAGCAGTAAGCGAAGGGAGACATACGAAAGAGGCTTTCTCCATGCATTAAAAGTTATATGCTTGGAAACTCAGCTCTGAGCATGGTTGAGAGCGCTGCATATTCGGGGCTGAGCAAGCCTGGATCCAAAATACCCTGACAAGGAAGGCAGGTTTATGTGACAGCCTGAAAGCCTGGGACTGCCGTACAAGCTAACAAACTACACAACAAATGGATGAGAAGTGGCCTCCCTGTGCCGTACCAGCTACTGTGTGGTAGAGACACACAGTTTTTAACTGCAAACCCTAGCCCAGCACAGGGACTCAGTGAAATCCCTTCCTTTGACCCCAGCCCTTGCAGTAGCTGGCTCTGCCACCCTGCTGCGGTGCTGCTGGGGTGCTTTTATCTGCCATATTTCATCCAGAAAGCCGAATGAAAAAGCACTGGTTGTCATTATGATGCTCACAATTGGTGCCTTATGATATACAACATTCACACTCTCTTCTGGGTATAATAGTGCTAATGTTTTACGGATATTAAAGTATCTGGGGGAATCCTTGGCATTCATGCCTTTACTTGCATTATGCCTCCATTTTTAAGTGGAGAAGACGGCACCAGCGTGAGGACAAGTTGTTGCACAGCAGTCTCAGCTTGATCTCTCACCAGAAGTGCCATTTTTTGGTTTGTGATGGCAGAGAAAGACTTGCCCTCGTGACGCACGGGATCCACGAAGAAAACATGAACGGGCTGAAGCATATCACTGCTAAAATTGTCTCCTTGCTCACAAAAGAAAGGTGATGGATTGGTGCAAAGTATTGGAAAGTTTGCAGTTTATCTCTTTCCCTACACCGGTGCTAGAGTAGCACAAAACACTTAAAACCAGGATCCTGCCAAGGCCTGGCTGCCTTTGCACTGCGTGTATCCCATGCTCCTGGGACTCCTCTCCAGGCTCACTGCTTCCAGTCCCAATGGGACAACACTTTAAGAAACAGGGCTGTGGGAATTTGGCTGGGTATTTGTCACATCCTCCTCCCTGATGCCTATTTCCACCCAGCCCTATGGCCACAGCGCTGAGTGCTGCGCTGAGACATCCCCAGGCTATCCAGAGCTGAGAAGGTCACCCGGCATCACATGCCTCTGCATTGCATAAGATACTCAGCTGGAAGCGGCAACGCGGGAGCGAGAGGCCCAGGCTGTGCCGGAGACGCTGCCCCTCTCCATCCACACCCTCCCCTGCACCTCCGGTCCCATCGCGCTACACCCCAATGGTCATTCACGGCTCAGCTCTGGTGTGACCCACTTCCCCACAGCTGCCAAGACCTCCATCTCCTCTGGAAAGTGCTGGGCTTTATATCTTCTCTTTCCTCCACCTCTGGGCAGCCCCTGGAAATGTTCCTGGTGCCAGGCAGGGTGAGCAAAGGCAGCAATGAGCTCTATGCACTGCAGCAATGACTCACAGGGACAGCGGTGACAGTCTCAGCCCAACCTGCCTTGTCCCTGGCACCCTACCAGCTCACACCAGAGCTAAAATGCTTCCAAAAGGCTTTCACAGAGGGAATCCAAGGTCCTGGGCAAGACCAAAACACCTTGCTGCCCTGCCCCTGCACTGCACCTCAGCCGCTGTGTGTCAAGGAGCTCTGCCATCCCAGCCCCTTTCTGCACAGCACCGGCATTTGGGGAGGTTGGGGACAGTTTGTGCCTCTCCACAACAGACAGCATTGGTCTGCCAGGGCTGCAGGAGAGGCCCAGCCCTTGATTTTAGGGATTGCTGTGCCCTGAGGGATGGAATGCCACAGTCTGGCAGCCAGCTGGGAAGTTACCGTTAGCATAAGTCAGGTTTATGGTGCAAACAAATATCTATTCTCAAGAGCCAAATAGGAGCAACACATTCACAAATGGTATAGACAGAGATAGAAACGAAAGGAAACCAGGCTTGGCTCTACCAAAATGAGCCAAAGGCTTCTCTCATTCTCCTCTATCCACTGGCCATGCAGTGCCTGAGCACGTGGCCAAGTCTCCTGCACAGGCTTTCTGCTCTCAAGCTCACAGTCACTGAGCAGGACCCAGGATTAAGATCGCTCCCTCGCCTTTATATAAATTCCCTTCTCTGCAGGAAGTCTGAATGAAGACCCAGGAACCATCTACCCACTTCCCCAAGAGATCCCTTGTTTCCTTGATCAATTAGAAGATGTTTCTAGCACTGCTCCCTACCTCCACAGATCTGTCCGTCGACTGCCCTCGCGCTTCACTAGACGTAACAAGCAGTGGATTGGAAATGTCCCTCTCCACCTGAGTGACCACGTTCATGCTCCACCTCAGACTCTTCCCCACTTTGCCCCCCCACCTTTCATAAAAAACCCATAACTTACAACCGTGTTTTGTGCACTCTTGCAAACGGCACTAATCCAGATGGCTCCTACGATGCTGCCCTGAGACCAGCCGTGACAACAATCTCCCACTGTCTGCAGACACTGGGGTGAGAGCCTCTGACCCTTAACCCGACCTTGGAGGGATGCTGTGACACCAGTTGACGCGTCACTCTGCAGAGAAATGATGCTTCGCTCCCCACGCAGTCATCGCACGCACATGGGGATCCCGGAGACGCCCTCTTCCCCAGTCGTGGCCAGGAGACGCATTAACCCCCTGGGAGTCTGTGGGACCAGAAATGCAGCGTTAAAGGCTCCAGCCTCCTTTCCAATCCAAAGACAGAATCCATCACCGGCCCCCCTCTGCAGTAAATTCCTCAGGCTGTGCACATGCTGAGCAAAGAAATATTTCCTCTCCTCTGTTTTAAGTTTATTGCCCATTCATTCTGGGAGAGCCCTTCCTCTCCTGTCTGAGGCAGGATGAAATGGAGGGACCAAGCAACCTTGCTGCTACCATACAGACTCTGACCTACCTTGGTTACAACCTCTCCAGCTTTCCCAGTTGTCAAACCACGGGCTCTCTACATGGAGAACATCCAGTCCAGCAACCTGGGGTGGGAGTCAGGTGCTTGAACAGGGGCACCCAGTGCTGTTTCAGACACATTAGGGTAGCTAAAGCTCCCATGACCCAGCCCAGGGCTCCTGTGGATCTGATCTGAAGATGGAAGTCAGGTAGGACAACCCAGGCCATCTCTGAAGGCACTAGATGCCAATGTTTATGTGCATGAACCCTGTGCTAAGCCCCAGCGTTAGGGCCACAAGCTAAGCCCTGGCCTGGATACAGCTCCCCAGATGATCATACCCAAGGATGGTACCTAAAGTGGCCATACCAGATGTAGGGTTGTCACCTGGAGCTGTAGCACTGAGGTCTTTGTAACAGGCATGCCCTAGCTGCTGCAAGGGAGGAGTTACTGAAGCCTCACCATGCAAAAGCCCAGCCTGTGCAACCCCTGGTCCCTCCTGGCCTAGAAATCCTCAAGCCTGGAAGCTGCAGGAGGAGCAGACGATGGGTCATTTGGATCCCAGGCAAGACCCTGTCCTGTAAGGGTGTTCACCTCACACATGGGGAGTGATGCCCAAGCTATTAGCTCTAACTGCAGGATGTCTGATCTCCAGTAGCTGTATCATTGCCCCAGGTCTCACCCTGGACATGAATGTACAATACATTTTCCTTTCTGCAGAGGTGGCCTCTTGCCAGGGTCTCAGAGGAAGGAGTGTGTTACTCTGCTCCCCCAAGGACAGAGCAGTGGTATTTTTCCTATCCTGGTCTTATTTCCCACCTGGTATTTTGCATTACACTGCACAGCTTCCTCCTCAGCTGGGGCTGAAGGTCAGCCAGCACGGTGGGAGCTGAGAGAGAAGGAACAGAAACATCCACAGGGTGAAACGGTCTGGTACAAGGGCATGTTCAAGCACAAATATCCCCAGCTGAAGGCAAAACACGGGAAATATAAGTTGTCCTTATCCTCATGGCCATGGGTCACCCTACAAAAGCCAGGAGGTAGCTCTGGACAGCCTGGCCATCAGGACTGACCCAGGAACCTCTCTAGGCAGGGGCTCAGCCAGTCAAAATCAGAGGTCCAGAATGGGGGACAAGTCAGGCTTCCCCCAGCTCCCACCCAGCACCCTGAGAGGTTTCAGACAGGGGACACTGGAGCCAGGACCAGGAGAAAAGACTGTCCTGGAGAAGCACAGGAGCACCCAAGCCACCATCCCAACTCTCTGATGGGAAACATCTGCTCTTGCAGGGGTGAGTGGCCTCGAGACTTGTGCCATGGGGCTGCAGTCTCACAGCCCCTTGGGCTCAGCCCCCTCACACCACCAGCGATGTTTCTGAAAGCCATTGCCCTATTCATTACCTTTTTGGGAGGAAAACAAGAAAAACCTCCCTTCCCTCTAGAGCTAACCTAGCAGCTTAGAGTCTGTCGGGGTTATTTTTGTGGATTGTACTGGGAGGGTCGGATTTGGGTTGAGCTGGAACTCGAACAACGGCGTGATGGTGTCGGAACCTGCTGAGCCGGTACAGCACAATGACAGGATCTCTTCATCTGCTGGAGCATTGCTAGAAATAAAGGATGTTTACCCAGCTTGTGGGGGATCACTTGATTGGAAATTACATCCCAAGAGCTCCAGTCATGCTTGTCCGCCTGCCAGCTCTCCCCACCTCCTCCAGAGCCCTGACCACATCTAAGACTCCCAGAATAGTGCAGGGCTAAGCAGATGCAAACAGATAATAATTCGAGCCCTGTTAGAATTCTCTGTTGCTCTCTCCTGTCCCTCCAGCCACTGTGGCAGACCCTAGCATTCACTGGAGCTGTCACACAGACATCACGTGGGAGGAGGTTACCGCTGGAAGAGCTGTCACTCACCCAAACAGCTCAGGAGCAGCTTTACCATCGCATGGAAAATGCCTGAAGAAGTTGGATGACACAGCTAAGACTCCTGAGAGGTGGTCCTGCACTGCCGTGGGTCCTGTCTGTGAGTCTGGGATCTACCTGTTCCTCCAGCAAAGATGCCAAGCCTATGTCAAGTCAGACAACTTGCCCATGCAGCCCAAAGACCCTACTGTCCCATTTCTGATGTGCAAATACAAGAAAAACCTGTTTTTATCACCCTGTCTGTCTGCCTTTCTTATTCCAAGGTGCACCCACTTTCAGGAAACACAGCTATCTCTCTGGACACCACCACTGAACTGAGATCACAAGGAAGAGGCTGGTTGCTGCAGTGTGTTGTTACTGCTGCAGGAGATTGTACGTCCTTCCGACTGCAATGATCAGCTGTCAGAGCAATCAAAATGAGTTGGAAAGTTTCATGTAGCAATGTAAGTTGAGCTGTATATGAGACAAACAGTTAATGCATCTACAAGAAGACTATGCTTTGCGCTTTAACAGCCTCTTTCATCTGCAGAGCTCAGAGCACTCAAAAATGTTTATAATAAGCCTGCCATATCTCTCCAGAGGAGACTTTATTCCTCTTTTAACACTGGCCAACTGCACAGGAAAGAGTCGAGCAACTCAGCGGAGATCTGAGTTTGATGCTGGGAGCAGAGACCCCATCTCCTGCTGCTCTGGCTCCTGGGGCAAAGAGCCAATGCCCCGTAACTTCTTGATGCCAGACTCCGGACTGACAAAGAGGGCATCTCCTGAGGATGTTAACAAGGACCACGCAGCCTGGTCCCAGAACTGGTGTTCCTCACCATTTAGCACATTTATCAGATGCCCTCATCTTGTGTTTCCTTCAGGAGCCATTCCCAGTGAACCAACCTCCCTTGCGGAGCACAGAAAAGAAAACCACAGGGTATCCTAAAATCTCCAGATAACCAAGGCAAGCAAGCACAGCGATACAGTGATTTTGCCTGCCCTGAGCATGGCTGCACTCTTGCTTTCCAGAATCCAGTCTGCTTCAACAAAAGTGCCAGAAAATAATTTTTAGCTGCCCCAGTGTTTAAGGGTATGACAAGTGTGGGAGCTGAACAGCCCCCGTCAGAGGCAGTGGCATAGGAGGTCCTGCCCTCGGTCAGCCCTTTCCTAGCTGACGTCCCTGTGCCACCTGCAGCAGCCACCTGGCCTCCTTTGGCTCCTCTTACTGCAGAGCCTAAATCTCCCCAAATCACATTGCGGGGGCACTTCTGCAAGTGCTGCACAAGAGGCCCTACGGGAAGTCTACAGCAGCCAGCATGAGATGGTGCAGTCCTGCCTGGCAGAAGGGCTCAGGGAAGCAACGGGTCTGTCCTCTAAGCCCTTTGGGAGACATGGGAACTGCTTCTTTCCCCCTTGTGTCAGCCCACAGGGTTCAAACCAGTGCATGCATCTTGGTCTGAAATCACAGATCAAGTTCCAGGCAGCAGCAAGCTGCAGAGCCAACCTGCCACCCCTCCAGTCACATTGTCACCACTGGCTGGCATTGCAGCCACAGCTCCCACATCTCGCTCCAGATGCAGGTCCCCAACATGGTGTGCTGTCACCAGAGGGCACCCCCAGCTCTCTTTGCCAGCACCCATGCCACCATGCCCTCTGCACCACGCTGCAGAGCTCTGCTCAGGGAATCATTGGCAAGAATGGGAGAGCCCAAGGGGCTGCAAATTCCAGCCCTCCAGCACAGACATGGTGGGACCCTTGGTTTAGAGGGACCAAGAAAGCCCTGCCAGGTCCCACCAGTCAGCTCCAGGGTGCCCGCACCTCCTGCAGCACTTGTGGGACAGCAGAGGGGCTGTTTGTGCTCAGCAGGCTCCAAAAAAGCACCGTCCCCTCACTTCTGGTTCAGTATCAGGCTTGGGAGTTGGGCCCTTCCTGCATTTTGGATCCTTTTGCCTCCCACCACAGGTTGCTGCAAGACATCCCAAGGGGCAAGTGTCTAGACACAGGGGCAGGGAGCGAGGTCCGGCCAAGCCAGGGCAGAGCTGCAGAGGTCAGAGGCAAGCTCTGGCTGATGCGATGGGCAGGTCAGTCATTCCCAGTCTGTGGGGTGTACTGGGGTGACTAGGTCTGTGAGGACAGGCTGGAGGCTCCAAGGGGCTCTCCATGCTAACAGCCAGCCCTGAATGAAGCATGGAATGGCTGAGACCCTCCAGTGCACGGACATCCCTGCAGACCCACACAGCCATCAGCAGCAGTGCTGGTGGCCCCAGCCTCCAGCCCATGCTGTGCCAGGGTGGGGAAGAGACCCAGAGGGGCTTTACATCCCCCAAACCACTTAAAGCAACAAATCAGGCCGTGTAGGGTGGGTGGGCTCCAACCCACAGGCATCCATGGCTCTGCCCTCTTCCAGCTGGCCAGAGAGGCAGCACCGGCGGATGGGAACAGACCCCGGGATGGAGAGGAAACTCAGCCTCCCGTCCCGGCAGCCTTTCCTGCCCTTGCCAGAATAGCTCTGTTGTTCTGCAGCCCCTTGTCTGCTCGTCAACTGAGCCCCCATTAGCTCCTTTTCTGCAGCCTCGTTAGTGCAGGGGATAAATGGACCGATTGTTTCCCCTTCGCCTTGAATGAAGGGGTATTTTGTTTATTAAAAAGTCATGCTGTTAATAAGGATCTTCTCATAGCCAAAAATAACTGAGGCCATGATTGTTTCCTCCCTGCTTCCTTATCTGCGCTGGAGGACTCACAAGGCGAGCCGCAGCCAGACCAGATGCAGCTCTGTGCTAAAAATATGCCTTGGAGCAAGAAGCAACAAGACGTCGCAAGAGCAGCAAAAGGCATTAGCAAAGCGCTCAGACATGCAGAAGCAACAGACCGCACTTTAAGAGCATCTCCAGATGTTTGCTAAGGATGTTGGGCCGAGGGTGGCATGTCTATGGAGAAGAGCCCCCTTGGCTCTGGGGGCAGACGCCCCCCTCAGCAGCACATTTCAGCTCCCCTGAGGGTGCTCACACAATGTTTCCCTCGCAAAAGCCACAGATGGTGCAGAACAGAGGGCAGGCACTGCAGGGCTCTCTACCAGGGAGCCACCAAAAGGGGCTGGGATCAGCACGAGCTCTCCTCAGAGCCTGGGGTGGGGTCTCATGTTTTGGGGGTTGTTCAGAGCTCCCTGCAGATGGGGAGGACAGCCCAAGGAAACCAAGCCACATGGTAGGAACAGCCTCCAGCCAAGCAGACTGCATCAGCCACTCCGGTTTGGTTGGCTACCCCACAACACTCAGACAAAGCATTTCCACCTTCAAAATAACCCAGATGCTTTTTCTGCTGCTCAGATGCAGGATGGGCCCTTGGAAGCCAAAGTGGCCACGTAGAACACACACAGCCACCCTCCTTGTAACCACCTCCTCCATCCACCATAGGACCCCAACTTTGGGGACCTCTCTACTCCCCAGAGAGCCTCCTGGCATGAGGTCCAGCATTTCCTCACCACCAGTCCAACCTCGCCACCAGCCCTCAGCCCTCCCAGCACCAGTGGGTGGGGGGGTGTGCCAGCCCTGCTCCACAGCCACGCTCCACACCTGGCAGGAGGGAGAACAAGGAACCAGGTCAGCATCAGCCATGCCCAAGCGGGTCTCAGAGGTGCCCTTCACCCCCCTCTCCAAGTCCAGGGAGCATCCTACAAATAGTGCACATGACAGTTATGGCCTCCCATCAACTAAAGCCCTGTGGACCACTCTCCACTCCACCGGCTCTCCCCCCGCCCCAACATTTTCCCAGCTCTTCCTTTACGCTATTTAACTGCATATGATTTAAGGCCATCACTTCACATGGCCAAAAGCCTCTGAGCTGCTCTGAACCCTGGCAGTGGAGGGCAGAGGTTGCCCAGGACATGGTGCTGGTGATGCTCTGCCCAGGTCCATCTCCAAGAAGGACAAGACGTGAACTCTTCATAGCAATCTGGGAAGCCAAGTGTGACTCCCCCTTCCCAGGGCAGCCTCCGACGGGGTCTCCTGGCCCTTCCTCTGCAGAGGAAGGGTCTTTCCATGCCCCATGGCAGCCCGCAGGGAAGCGGCACATCAGAGCCAGCCTCAGCCCCTCTGGGCAGCCCTGACTCCAGACATAGCTCCCGTGGTCCTGCCCACCCGCTCCCCAGCTGCGCAGCTGGGACTTTATTGCAGGAGTATTGCATGGATCGGAGTGGGGGGAAACTCTTCATTAAAGTGCACGGCAGCTTTGGAAACACTTTGTGTTGCTTTTCCAAGAGCATGATTTTTGCTTTCTGGCCCAAACACACCACTCATTTTTCTGCAGCAGTGAAGATAAACGTCAATAAATCTTCCACAGTCATTTCACAGGGCCAAGAGTGATCTCAACCCTGAAGCATTTCAGTATCCTGCAGTCTGTGTTACACCCTAAGCCCCTGATCCAGCAAACTTACACGGGTCCATAGCCTCAAACACACAAGTACCTCCTTTAAGGAGGTGCACAGTCCCTCTGAACTCAATGATACCTCTGTACTCAAGTGTTTTACTGGATCAGCTCCTAAATAAGCAGCCTGTGTGCAGCAGAAAGCACTGCCAGTGCCAAAGCCCCTTTTGCAACCCTCACAGGACCGCTCCTGGGGACCCAGGTGTTATGCTGCGTTTTGCTCCTTGCAGTTGTCATCAGCCAGCACACAGCAGGGTGGGACCCAGTCTTTGTAGCCTCTCATGTGGGTGCCTGTTTGTTTAGCAGGGCAAGGCACATATGTTCTCCTCTTGCCCCTTTAACAAACACACCGAGGGCTTTGGAAGGCGGTGACTCCCTGTCCTCTTCTGCATAAGTTCCCACCAAATGGCCAGTCCTCTGGAGATGCAAAGACATTTTTCAGCTGGATGGGCAGGTACAAATGGGTGGAAACCACACTTTCCAGGATGCAGCAGGCCTAGCTGCTGGACAGTTATCAGCCAGTGGTATTTTTCCAACACCTTTCAATGGTACCACAATGGTACAGCACAGGGGGTGATGCAAGACCCTGGCGCATCCGGTTGTTCCTGTCTGCTCTGGCTTCTCCCTTCTGCATCTTGCAGCAGGAAGGATTTTCCCCTGACATCCAGCCCAGGCACCTCTTGCCACTCAGCATACGCCTGGAGCACACAACTTGTCCTAACATTGGGGTCATCGCACTGCTCTACACGAGCTGTCTGCCCCAAGAAATCCAACAGAGAGAGCACAGAGCACTCAGCTCAGCTCTGCAACAGAGCTGTGTGCAGAAAGGGCATCTCTGAAGATGCTGTTTTAAGGAATAACCAATCAAGTCAGTTTGCTGGACTGAGCTTAATCATGCTAGCACTGATGCAGCATGCACGGGAGGCTGGAGCTGGAAACTGGGTTATCGATCTGCAGCAGATGGCACGAAGCCAGCTCTCCTTGGCCAGATAACTCCCTATTCCTCACTCTGCTCAGGGGAGCAGGCTTGTTCCCCTTATGAAGATGCAAATGTTGGATTTGTTCAAAAAGTTTTGGGGGAAGGGGCTGTAACTCTGCAGTTTCCAGGTTCTAATCAAACTTAAAGCCAGCAAATATTGCTCTACTCCAGACACATGGGAGCCAATTTCTGCTGGCCAGGGTGGGTGACACGAACCCATGCGGTAGCAGTCCCTTCCCCTTGCAGAGGGACAACGTGCATGTTTCATTCAGCAGTTTTACATCTCCAAACGCCCTTCCTTCCTTCTGCTTCTCCTGGGTGAGCAGAAGCTGCATATTGCTTAAACTGCAAGGAGGGAGCCCATTCCCTGCCATGAGTTGCAGGGTCTGCAATGCCATAGCCTTGTTTCCCATCATTATTTCGGTCTATTCAGCATAAGTGTGGGGTGGTCCTTGCTGAACGACTTGACCTTGCATAGTACCCCATGAAAACAGACTCTTTCAAACCATCCCAGGGAAGGCTTTGTCAGAGCTCTTATCAGAAAATGAGGTTAGAAATTCCTCAGCTCCCAGAGCCGGTGCCAGGTTGTGGCTCTTATCTTCTGCAGTCTCTGCGGAAGAAGGGAACATCCAGTGTGTTCAGGAGAAATGCAGAATTAGTTGTCCTGGCTGGTTCCAGCGAATCCTCATGAGCTGGGATGGAACCCAAAGAAATTGAAGGTAATTTTTTTTTTCCCTATTCCCTGAGTTTCTGGTGTTAAAGATTTATAATTGTTCCTTTGCAGTGGTTCTCCTGCTCCAGTTCTGGAGGCTGACATCATATACAAGCACCTCTTTGAAACATAGCTATTAGAAAATTTCCACCCTTGTGAAGTATCTGAGGAACCCTCCTCTGAAAGCGACTGTGAATAACATGTTCCTTCCTCCCCAGGAGCCATCCTTAGAAGTCCTTTCCTCTGCACCCCTCGCAGTAAATCCAATTTGCAGTCCAGGGCATGTTGACATAGCTGAAGACCTATTCACCACCAGAAAGGTTGCTCTTTCAAAGCCAGCGTGAAGGGTGACCATATGCCAGGGAACCAACCTGACCAAGCAGCACAATTCTCTGGAGCAGCCCCAGCGAGGTGGGATAGGGCAGGCAGGGCAGGCAGGACAGGCAGCTCAGCCCTCCTCCTCCTGCCTACAGCCCTGCTGGGTCATGAAGCACAGAGAGATCCAGCCCAGACCAATTATCTCACCTGCCCAGCAGGGATTACACATCCTTATTTACTCTGGCAAGCCAGGAACCAGCTCCATCTCCCAGGGTGAAGGCGTATCTCACCGTACAACCAGCCTGGCCACTGCAGTACTGAGAAGACAGCCCAGAGCTGTGAGGCTGCTGGAGAGGACTCTATTTGCCCGAGACAGTCGAAGCTTGGCAAGGCCAGTCCCACCCTGGCACCCCACTTGCAGGCCCTGCCATGGGGCAAAGGGGACCACCTTGCCCCAACACTGGCACTCTGCCTGCCAGTTTGCACGGGCACCCATCGAGGCATAGGCAGCCCTGCCTGGATGCAGGAGCAGGGCAAACCCCAGCTCCTGCGGCAGTCCACCTCAGCAGCTCATGGCATGAGCTTTAAATCACTTCCATACTGTTGGGAACTGAAACAGCAAGAGGAATGGGGCTGTTTCCTCCCCTACAGACACAGGACCAGGCTTTATTTGGTCCCTGCATGTGCACAATGGCATGTGCAGCTTGCAAGTTCTTTTGGAAAACTGCTGTGAGTCAAGCAACTACAGAGAACTTTCCCACAAGGTCCCAGCCACAAACAGACCCCAAATCCCAGGGTTATTTCCCAGTTGTCTCCCCTGCATGTGCTGGGTTAGCATCAGAGGATGCTCCGGAGCCTTGTGCTGGCCTCTTGCCCGAGCGTGACTTTCATTTTGTGCCTAGCTGGAGCTTAGCTGCAAAGCTCAAGGTTGTTTCTTTTGGAAAGTGCTGCAAAGGGAGCTTCAAGGTCCCAAGAAAGGATTGACATGGAAATCCAAAAGTCTGGTACATGTCATTGAGCTGATTGCATGTAATTTCTGGGCGGCAGCAGCGCTGCTGTTGCAGAGCCTGTTGTTTGAACCTGGCCCTACGAGGCCAGCACTGTCCCACTCCCTTTGCCTAGGTTAGTTACTTTGAGTTCAGCCTTTTTGGGTAAACTCACTTTCCAGAGCCTGGTCCAATCCTTGAGGCAGATGGGAAATCAAATGCAAGGACCATTTGTTGGCTTCTCACCCAGGTACCACCCCTTGGAAGGGGACCCTGCAGAGCAGAGCCCTGTGCTTCAGCAGACACCAAGCCCACAGGTACAGACTGCCTGGAAACAGATGTCAGACAGATGTGGCCACAGACAGGCAAGGCTCCTCAGCCTGCAAGGGGTTGCTTTGGTAACATTCAAACACAAACCTCACCTCCAAAGGCTTTGAGACTTGCCATCAGCAGAATATGAGAAAATGGTGTGATGAAGTCTCCACCCTGCAGAAACCCCCTGGAAGCCACCAGCCTGGCTCGCATTTCCAGAAAAAGTCAAGAAACTGAGCAGGTCAGGAGCAGCCTGCAGGAACAGCCCCAGGACAAGAAGCCCATGGACTGCAGTAGAGGTATTAGAGAGGACAGAGGCAGCAGCACGCCCACCAGCAACTGGAAGGTGGAGGAGAGAGAGGGATGGTGGTAGGAGTAGGTTGTCACCACTCAGGCTATTGGGTCTAAGTGGGAATTGCTCTGGAGCCATGTCTGCACCACAGCACAGCTCACAGCATTGCCATGTCCTGCTGCTTCACTGGTGTTTGGAAAGGGACCTCTGGGATTACACCACATGTGGATCCCAGAGCAGCTGCGTTTCTCAGCAGACTTCTCAGATCAGTCCAGTGCAGGTCCGACATGAGGGGGCATCTGCAGCACACAGCACTGTCTTCTGCCCACACTGCTAGGTCAAATGGCTAAGAGTCACCCATGTTTGTACAGCTGCTCCTCCTGGAGCTCAGAGCCATGGAGGAGGACATGCAGCGCATCCCCTTGCGCAGAGCTGGGCCAGCACACTGAAAAACACTTCCCAGTGAGGGCTGCACACAAGATGCTGCAAGTCCCTGGAGCAGGGATCAGAATTCACTTCTCCCTGCTCTACTCATGAGGCTGCCTCAGACTCTCAGTGGTTTCAGCTGAGAAAGCCCCATGCCCTTTTCTTCCAACCTACCAGCCTACCACACCAAGGTGCTGTTCTGTGCGTGGTCCACAAAGCCTCCTCAACCAGTTGAGGACCTGGTCTTCCAAATCCCACCAAGTGCCCGCATATGCTGATCAAAAGAGGCTCCCCTCAGCCATGCCCTGGGAGGAGGTGCTGGTACCAGCACAGCAAACCCTTGTTCAGGATGGACCCACCAGGACACTGTGTCTTCATGTAGGCTATCAGCAAGCTCAGGAGCTGAGAATCACTCACAACCACTGACCTTGACCTCAGCCCCTGCACTGCCTTTCTTCCAGGCATCACCCCAATTTATAGCCTGTCATTTTAAGGAGAAAGAGCACCCAATCGGTGCTTTCCATTGAAGGGTGGTCAGGAGATGACCTCCAATAGGATTCACCTGGGAGTTATCAGCATCCTCGCTGGGAGCCTGGTGCAAGTCCTTGCCCTCAGCCCTGGCCAGTGCCCATCCTGCAGGCACCACCATGTGGGTATGGCTGTGGTTTTGCTAAAGGTCTTCTTCAGGTCAAGGGACACTTCCACGTCCTGTCCCAGCACCTGGCCATGTGGCAGGAGGCAGTGCAATAGAGGCTCCTGGAGGTGAATCACCAAATTTCCATGAACCTGGGCATGCCGTGCCACTCGTGACTCATCCCACAGTGTCACCACGTAGGACCTGATAGGACTGCCGCTCCCTTCCCCGCCCAGCCCTGGATGATAGCAGCTATGCCTCATGCCAATATTGACCCGTGCTTTTTTCCACCTTTGGAGGAATCCTGCTGCAGGCCAGCCACCCCAAGGGCATGGTCAAAGGGTGGGAAGGGTTTGGGCATTTAGAGTCACATCACCCTCGACTGTGTCCAGGAGGACCCTCATCACCTGGGGACAGGAGCGGGGCAGGCGACCCAGCGGGTTCAGCCAGCCCTTTACCCTCGTGCATTCCCGACTAATGCCCCATCACTGTAGTTTTCCCCCACCCACACACCAGCCCTTGGCATAGCCGTTGCACGAGCAGAAGTGATCACGGACTGCAGAAATGAGAGTGTGCGAAATGAACGCAGCCCCGGCGACAGGAGATGAGCTGGAAGGCAGGAGCGATGCAGCTGAGGAAATGACTAAAACAGAAGCTGGGGCGATTTCTAAGAAACATGCTGCAACAGACTGGATCCAGTCCCAAACTAGAAACTGCTCCCAGGAGGACAACGACTGCTTCAGAAGGGTCAGGGCACGAATGGAGGAGTAGGGGAGCCAGGTCCTCGCGCCAGCTGGGCTTGCATGGGCGACAGAGCCACCCAGGTGTCCTCCTCCCTGCGGCCACCCTTGAAAGGGAGGCAGCTGTGCTGAAAACAGCCACCCCTGCTCTCTCCACAGTTGGTTTTTCTACCCCTTACATTGAGAAATACAACTGTCAGAGAAGTAAAATCACCAGAAGCTGCTCCTACAGGTCTGCAGCGAGCCCTCTAGCCCTTGACCACGCACGCCCCAGGAGCAGCTCCAGCCCTTGGCTGCACGCCTTGTTCTCCCAAAGACCTTGGCTGGAGGACAAGAAAAGACATGGGTGGCCTGCACAAAACCTGCTCACAGAGGGCGTCTGTTCAAGGCCTCAGCAGTGGCCATGATGAGACCTCTAGGTTTGAGTGACTCAGGCTCAAGAACTTCCAAACTCATCACACCAATCCACCAGGAAAGGGCCAGCCCAGGGCAAGGTGTGAAGACCCTGCTGGTGCCCATGGAGCAGGATGGTGGCACGTGCCACAACATAGCCTGCGGGCAGGTCTGTCCTTGCCTTTCACCTCACTTGGGAATCAAAACCCACCGTGACAATGCATCACATCCATACATACCTTGTTCAGCTTGGGACAAAGCTGCATCTCTCCACGCCACCTCCCAGCACTTTTGTGAGTTTCCCCAGCACCTAGAGCAGGTATGTCCATTCCTGCCCATGTGATGGGTCCCCAGTCACCTGGGTTAGCAGAAATTGGTGGAAAAGGTGACCCATAAACTCTGAAAATAAAATGAAACCAGCCCCTGCAGAAAACTCATCGATTTGATGCTCTTGAGAGCTGCACCGCTGCCTTTCAACACTTGACCCCAACCCATCCACCCATGGACCGTGCTTCCCCCAAAGCTTGCACTATGCCAAGCTGCCCTCCCATCTCGCGGGGAAGGGAAGCTGCGGGACGGAGGACAGGATGAGCAGAGATGGGATGAAGAGCAAGCGCTGATAAGGCTGCAGGAGTAGGAGGCAGAATCGTGGTGAAACGCACCAGCAGTCTGCGATTGATGTCAGCCTGGACCAGCCCCCGCTCCCAGCACTGCTGATAGCGACGAGGTCCAGTTGCAAAAGCCCTGGCAGAGCTCACTCATTTTGTCAGAAATCAGAGCTGTGCCCTGGACCTGCTGCAACCCCAAACCAGGGCGTTCTCCCTGAGGAGTTCAGCGGAGGCCGGTCTTGACTCTGCATTTTCAGGGGATTTCTGTAGTTTTTTGAAAAAGGAGTCTAAAATAGCCCCCCGTAAACATACCTGTGCCTGTGCAAGAGCAGGCAGCAGGGCCGCTCCTGGAAGAGAGGGTCAGGGCTTGAGCCATCCCCTGCTCAGTGCTTGGAGGTCCCACATGGACAGGTCAGGAGCTGAGCCCAGACACACTCACTGCCACTGTGGGATGAGGCCACAGCTCCATGGGAAAGTCCCTGAAAGCCCCCAAAATGCTGCAGGCAGCTGTGGGCAGGGCTCCCGCAGCCCTTTGGGATAGATCCGCGTAGCAAGCCATGCTCAGAGCGGTGCTCAGATGGAGCAGCAAAGCAGAAAAAAGCTCTGCTCACGGGGCACATCTCCAGAAAACAGACTGCAGACCTGTGCCACCATGAAAAGGGCATTTCCCAGGAGGGTCAGCGCAAGGCAGGAGGGCACTTTCGCCATCCTTCAGCGGGACGACCCTCCCTTTCCTCTTCCCTCCCCTCTCAGGGAGGTATCTCAGCACAAATCCAGGTACCTCTGCTGCAGACCGGAGCAGAGCCAAAGCCACCCACTTTGACTCTGCCCGACGGAGCTGCCCCTGCTCCAACACCCGGAGGTGGGTGTGTGTCCCCTCCCAGCCTCGCAGCCCCCGGGCTTGCGAGTCACCTCTTTGGAGAGACAGCAGGAGGTTAGGAAAGATTTGTGAAAAGTGATTTAAAAAAAAACAACAAGCAACTATTTGAGGGATTTCAAACAGATGAATGAGTGCTGTGACTGTTCGTTTTCCTGACCTGGAACATGCAGATCTTCAGCGCTCCCATGTCCACATAAATTAGGCTGGGCATCACTGGCTTAACCAAGGGCTGTACTTCCCTGTGCTGCACATGGAAGGACAGGCTGGAGCCCAAAAAATACCCCACACCCGAGTGCAGCCCCCGGGATGCATAACGCCCTGTCCGAGGCTCTGGCGCTTCTCATGTCCCACTGCCGACCTCACAGACGAAGAGGTTAAACACTGCTGGGGCACACTGACAAACCCATCCAGCCAGCGTCTGCCGTCCTTGTGCTGCGTTTGATTTATGCCAGCCTTTGAAGATAAACGTCTCAGGATGGCCATTCACAAAGCGATGCTGTGATCTGAAGCACACAGGAACTGACACGGCAAAGATTTGTAACCTGGCGCAGGGGTCTGCAAGTGCGTCAGGCGGGCTGGATGGTGAGACGGGAACGAGTGATTCTCCCAAGGCTTTATTTCCATTGACAACTGCAGTTATTTTAGGAGCTCGGCACAATGGGGAGTGCATTTGCAGGGGCCAGTCTGCTCCAGGAAAAAAGTAGATATGTTTTTTTAAAAAAAAACCCCAAACAACAATGCTGTAGCTTGATTGGAAAAAGACTGGGGTTTGTTTTTCTGTTTTTTTGTTTTTCCTTAGCTGGCCTTTCTTCTGACACTATGCAGCATTTTAAGGCTTTTCCAGAAAAATGAGGAGCGGCAGCCCTGCCAGGAGCAGTTACTGGGCCGCCAGAGCTAGAAGTGGCAAACGCACCAAAGGTTTCCAAAAGCCACAGCTGGAAATAACCGAGCACAGCGCCGCAGGAGAGAGCACAGGGAAGCCGAGTGGGGCTCTGCGCGATGTCTTCCCCAACCCCAGGGTTCCCATCGCTGTCGCCTTGCGTTGGAGGAGTCTGACATTTATTAATGACACCATGCAGCCATGGAAAGGTGGGGAACAGGAGGAGGATGGTCTTGGAGCAGAGCAAATGGGGTGCCCGACAGCAGAGGGCTTTGAATTTGGGATGCTTGTGCTGGGGATGCAGATTGGCCTCAGAGCAGGACCCAGGTGCTTGCTGTTTTTCCTGAGCCCCACCTGAAATTTGGCCATGATGCTCTGAAGACAAACCTCTGCAGGCACAAAGCTTGTGGCACATGCCCAGCAGTGTCCCCGGCCAGCCCAGATGTGTCTCCCAGATGCAAAGCCACATTGGGAGGGCCTTGCAGCATTGCCAGCATGAGAAGTCCCCACGTCTCACATGGTAAGACCTGGATTTACCAGCTCTTACTTTTATCATAGGTGGCTTGGAGGCTCAGAGCCCACGTGTGTGGGCAGAGATGGAGGAGGAGGCGGGCAGGGGCAACAGGGTGTGCTGGGCAGGGTGAGGGGGACCAGGGAGGAGGAAGAGGAGGAGAAATGCCAGGGACCATATGGCAGCCAGACCCTCTGTGCAGAGCAGTCAGAGACAGACAAGGATGAGGACCCTGCGGAGATGGGCTGTGGGGAGAAGCCACCAAGATGAGGGGTGGAGAGGAGGAACCGGGAGCAGACCAAAGGCAGCTGGAGAAAAGAGGGCCAGGAAAGGAGGACAGGAAGAGGAGCTGGGCAAGGAGAACGAGGCTGTCCCAAAGCCTCCAGGCCAAGTCTGCCCCACCGCCACGTGTTTTGGGCCCACCTCTACACGTGGATAACCCGCCAGCAGAGCATCTCTTCTGCACATGCCACTAACAGAGGGGGAACAGCCCCTTTCTGCCTCCCAGCATGGGCTGGGCACCAGCACAGGTCTGGCAGTCGGTCTGGAGGCTCAAATATGGGGGGCCAACGTGACGCCACATGGACAACTGCCCACATGCCTTTGAAAACCAACAGCAAGGATATTGCTGGGAAAAAAAAAAGTGCTTTAAAATGACTCCTCAGGGGTGTGACAACAAGCAGGGAGCAACTACGAAGCTGCAGAATAAAGATCGCCCATCTGGCCCCAGTTCAGCTCTCAGGTGGGGACTGTCCAGGCTGGCCGCATGATGTGGGAAAGGGTTATTTTTCAGAGGACCCCTGTGGTTCAGCTCCCTGAGGACTGAGTTGGTTGGTGGACCCAGGGTGAGCAAGGCACCTCCTGGCATGGAGCACCTTCCATGGGGACATAAGCTGGGACACCTCCTGCTTGGTGCATGTCCAGCAAAGCCCCAGACACTGAGCACGAAAACCTTTGACTTTCAGGTCTCCATGCCTCAGCTCCCCGCCTGTAAACCAGGGGGAGAAGCTCCTCAGTGCTTAGCCCTCTGCCCAGCATCCGACCACAGTCCAATGTACAGGCAATAGGTTTGGAGAAGGGGTTGTGCAGATGGACACTATGGAACAGCATCAGGCAACAGGTACTCCACCTTACCCAGAAAGGACCAGGAGCTGCTCCATGCAATGGATGCTGGAGGGCCCTATGTTGGATGAGTTTGGCCGGTCTCTGCCATGGTGCCAGGGGATGGAGCAATTGTGCCAAGGGCTGGGCTTGCCCTAGGGAGGTCTATGCCACCAGCACGTTTGCTTCAACCCCTTTCCACCTGGTCATGACTGCATGAGCACCTGCCAATGCTCCTGTTTCCATCTGCTGGATGCTCAAGTGTGAAGCAGCAGGACTGGCCAAGCCACACTGGTAGGAAACAGTGACCTGATGAACATTTTCCATGCTCCTCCATGCCATACCTGAGTGCCCATGTTTCTGTTTGCACTGCTGTGACAGCCATGGAAGGAATCGGTCACAGGAATTGCATTGCTTCTTGATCCACGGAGGAAAAAATAGCCTCACGGCCCAGCCTGCTCCAGGGTGGGTGCAGCGCTGTGATCACCAGCTCAACCAAACACCTCCAAGCAGACCTGCGGATGGTATTTCCTTCTCGTTTCCACCTCTGTGGCTGAGAGCAAGCCACATAGAATCATAGAATCATTAAGGTTGGAAAAGACCTCTAAGATCATCAAGTCCAACCATCAACTAACACCACCATGACTCCTAAACTAGGCCCTGGAGTGCCACGTCTACACCTTTTTTGAACGCCTCCAGGGATGACGACTCCACCACCTCTCTGGGCAGCCTGTTCCAATGCCTGACCACTCTTTCGGTAAAGAAACTCTTCCTGATGTCCAGTCTAAACCTCCCCTGACGCAACTTGAGGCCATTTCCTCTCGTCCTATCGCTAGTTTCTTGGGAGAAGAGTCCAACACCCACTTCACTACAACTTCCTTTCAGGTAGTTGTAGAGAGCGATAAGGTCTCCCCTCAGCCTCCTCTTCTCCAGACTAAACAACCCCAGTTCTCTCAGCCGCTCCTCATAAGACTTGTGCTCTAGACCCTTCACCAGCTTCGTTGCCCTTCTCTGGACACGCTCCAGCACCTCAGTGTCCTTCTTGTACTGAGGGGCCCAAAACTGAACACAGTACTCGAGGTGCGGCCTCACCAGTGCCGAGTACAGGGGCACGATCACTTCCCTACTCCTGCTGGTCACACTATTCCTGATACAAGCCAGGATGCCGTTGGCCTTCTTGGCCACCTGGGCACACTGCCGGCTCATGTTCAGCCGGCTGTCGACCAGCACCCCCAGGTCCTTTTCCGCCGGGCAGCTCTCCAGCCACTCTTCCCCAAGCCTGTAGCGTTGCATGGGGTTGTTGTGACCAAAGTGCAGGACCCGGCACTTGGCCTTGTTGAACCTCATACAGTTGGCCTCGGCCCATCGATCCAGCCTATCCAGATCCCTCTGCAGGGCCTTCCTTCCCTCGAGCAGATCGACACTCCCACCCAGCTTGGTGTCATCTGCAAACTTGCTGAGGGTGCACTCAATCCCCTCATCCAGATCGTTGGTGAAGACGTTGAACAAAACCGGCCCCAGAACCGAGCCCTGGGGAACACCGCTCGTGACCGGCCGCCAACTGGATTTCACTCCATTCACCACCACTCTCTGGGCTCGGCCGTCCAGCCAGTTTTTTACCCAGCAAAGAGTATGCCCATCCAAGCCGTGAGCTGCCAGCTTCTCCAGGAGAATGCCGTGGGAGACCGTGTCAAAGGCCTGACTAAAGCCCAGGTAGACAACATCCACAGCCTTGCCCTCATCTACTAGGCTGGTCTCCCGGTCATAGAAGGAGATCAGGTTGGTCAGGCAGGACCTGCCTTTCATGAAGCCATGCTGGCTGGGCCTGAGCCCCAGGTTGTCCTGCACCTGCCTGGTGAGCTCACTCAAGATGAACCGCTCCCCGGCACCGAGGTCAGGCTGACTGGCCTGTAGTTCCCTGGATCCTCCTTCCGGCCCTTCTTGTAGATGGGCGTCACAGTTGCTAACTTCCAGTCATCTGGGACCTCCCCCATTGACCAGGACTGCTGATCTTTGCCCCTTTCCCTCTGTCTGTGGTCACCAGCCCACGTTTGCCTGCTGCAATCCAGAGTTGAACCACCCCCCCAAGGCCTGTCCCCCCCACTGGGTCCCACTGCCTCCTGCAGCATCGCTTCCAGGGAGATGCTACAGCAAGGTTTGGTTAGGTGCATCTCCTCACTGCAGTCCTGAAAATTATTTACACAGGCAGGCTGAGACCAATTTCAGCTGAGCCTGGGTGTGAGGATGCCCATCCAGAGACCCTCAACCAGAGAAACGCAGCACAGAGCAGAGAGGATTTCAAGCCAAGCACTAGGATACATATTCAATGGTAGGAGAGAAAGAGGCTGGAAAGAGGGATTGCCTCATGCGAGATCAGTCTGCAACTGCGCTCAAAGCCCCCATGCTGGGTCTGCGGGGCCATGCATCCCAAAACCACCCACACGGACCCAGAACATTGTCCAGTCTGCTGTGATCAGCCTGGCTGCACCCTCAGCTGGTGGGAAGTACATGCAGAGCAGTGGTGAGCGCTCCCAGGAAATAACTTCCCCGACATGTGGACACCTGGCAGCAAATGAGTGCAGGCACAGCAGAACCTGCTACGCTCGTTGCCGGAGTCAATTCCTGGGCTGTAATGAAGCTGCAGTAATGAGTGTGTGCATAATTCTCATCTAATTAACGCTGTGCCAGTGCTTCAGGAACTACTATTTTATGGCTTAGCCATAAAAGTTGACACTATGTTAAAACGTGATTTGCAAGGACTCCCATCCTACTTCTTTCCTCTCTATTTATTTTAGAAAAGGAAAGATGGGCTGTATTAACTTATCAGACTTCCTACCTGTAGCAACACTTTGGTTCCCTGAAAGATCATCTAGTTAAATAAGTCAATTGTTTGCATTCAAATGGCAAATTAAATGAAATATGTTGGGCAATAGCTGCAAGAGCCATCCAGTATCCCCGTCCCATGTCTGATTCCTGCACAATTATCAGGGTGCTTGCTGCTCAGGCGTTGGGTGGTTGGCACGTCTGAGGGGCCAAAAAAAATTTTTAAAAATTAGTTCTGGAAAACACAGTAATCTGGAGATCAAAATTTCATACTCATATCATTTAAGGAGATGAGCTTGCCTGATCAGGGGACAGGACAGCTGGAGACAGCAGAGACGTCACCCTGAGCTCCACGTCACCATCCCACAGCCCAACTCAGCCCAATTTTTGGCACTCTGCTCTCATCTTTGACCCAGAACCGAACAGCTTCAGAGCTGGTCAGAGGGCAAAAGGAAGGAGCTCTTCCCTCAGCTCAGACATTAACAGATGGGCCTGTCCCCAAGCCATGGAAATTAATATTTTTCTTGTAGAAAAACACAGGACTCATCTCCGTTGCTCCCGTGAGGACTTTGGCCTGCTGCACCTCTGTCCCACATCTCCTGTGGGCTCAGTGCCTGTGGCCTGGAAGACGTTGCCTATGTCCACCAGCAAAGGAAGGGGCAGACTCCTTGGTGGCCAGGGGTGCATCCCCGGGCGTCTCCGGTCCAGCCCTCCCTCAGACCAGGAATATCGCCAGCACCCAATCAGGTCAGCTGTGACTTTGTCTGGCCAAGTCTTGACCACTTCCAATGATGGAGACCCCCTACCTTTCGGGGGGCCTGGTTTTCTACTGTATCAGCCTTACAATGAAAATATTTTTCCTGTTGTCCAAGCTGAAGGTCTGAAAGTTGTCACACATTGTGGCTGTTGCCCCTTATTTTGTCACCTGGTGCTACCAAGAATAGTTTGGCTCCGTCACCTTTGTAGCTGTCCTTCCCAAAGTCGTAGGATGCAGTTAGACCCCATCCCTCTCCATCCCTCCACAGAAGTCCTGTGCCCGAGGTCCACGACCACCTCAGTAGCCTCTGCAGGACCCCCTCTGATTTCTCCACATCCTTCTCGAACTGGTTGGAGAGAACAGGGTACAAAATCAGATGCACTCGTCCAGACATCTTGTGTCAAGCACAGGAGCTACATCAAAGAGCAGAGCCGTGTTTGTTCGGCTTTGTGGATCGGCTTTCGACACGTGAGCCCATTTGCTGCCAAGCTGTTGATTTGCCCTGGACCAGGAGGTTTGTCTGGCGCTCTGTGTCCGGTCACTGCTGTTGCCGGTCCCAGGAGCAGGAGGTTTCACCCACTTGTCTTTGTCTAGAAACACTGTGATCGCATTAGGGAGAATAGGGCTGCTACACCGATGAACTGACGCGCGGGCTGGGTGGAACTTTCCATGAGAAACACGTGTGTCCTTCTGAAATAATTGCCCCATTAGTTCAGGAAGGGACAAGAAATTACTTGCAAATGGCTCCTGTGCAAACACCCCATCCCCAGCCCCCACCTGCTCCTGCTTGGCTCTTCTCCCTCTTCCCCACCTCCCTCTTCCTCGCCCTCTGCCAAAGGATGAAGGCAGGGAAGAGTGGGGGGGTGTCCCGGATCTTTCCAAGGTGAGAAGCCGGTTCATCACCTCTGGCTCTGCCCATGCCCCCTGCACAGCTCGGCAGTACCCAAAGCGGGGTGGGGGATGCTGGCGGTGGGTCACCCTGGGCAGAAGGTCCTCCTCGTCCTCCCCTTGTGTCACTGCCCTGCAGGTCTGCTCAGCAACAAAGAGAAGTATTTTTCACCATCCATTTCTCCAGCCTTCCCCAGCGCCTCAAGGCTGGCCGAGAGCCGGCATTATTTGCCTTCCTTTCCCAGCACGAGGGAATGTGTGAGCTGGATGAGCTGAGTAAAAATTACCTAATGCAGAGAAGAATCAGAAAATGAGCAATGAGAGGGTCATAACAATGTTTCCCGAATGAGTTAGCAGCACCCAGGGGACTCTTACCGCCGCTGGATTTCCTGTCCTGGCAGCAGCCCAGCTGAGCTTATTTTATTTCCTTGACAGACAGCATCTGAGTCTGTTTTTATTTTTACTCCAGAAGGGCTTTATTTTCTCCTTCTTTGCTCCCTTGGATTGTTTAGGAGTGACATTGCTAATGCCACCCACAGAGGTTGGTGGCACTTGTCCTTACAGCCTCAATACAAGGATGCATCTGAAGGGCATCACCGTTTGCAGCTCCCCTGGGCAGGATGAAACCCCGCACAGGGCAGCGCTGAGCCGGGTACCCCCCCGTCATGCCGCAGAGACTCCCCTCAACATACAGCTTTTCTGAGCCCAGCCCCAGGATCATTGTCTGGAAAGAGAGAAGCCGTCGCATACATCTCTGCACCCCCCTGGCCCTTATCAAATCCAGTGGAAGCAAAAGTCCCCAAACAAACCCAGACCGACCCCCATTTCCAGCCCCGCCGTGCAGACGACCAAAGACCGGGTGTTCCCTCGGCGGGTCTCCGGCCGGCTTCTGGGCACCTCGGCTACCCACGTAAGAGTTCGGTGCGTTCCTGATAAGCCTCAGTAACTTTCTGAGGGGGGTTAAGTGACTCGCACAACCAGTCAGCTGTTTCACCAGGGCAGGGGAATTCTTGTGTCTGCAGTTTCAATATCTAGCTGTTGAGCTATGTTTAGTCTATGGCTATAAAGTAGCCTTGTTTCTATTCTGAGAATATTTGTCTAATCAGGGGTCCAAGGAATTATTTCGCTCAGTAGAAAGTTATGTTTATTTGGATAAGTTTGTACTCCAGGATGGGTGCCTTGGAAAAACCCAGAAAAGGCCATGCATTGCTGGAGTGTCTCGGGGCATGGTGCACACCTGTAAAAAAGGCAAACTTTTCATTTTTTGCAGAAACAAGAGAAAGGCTTTACACTCACGGATGCTAGCCAGCTCTGAAATGAGACCCCCCTGCAGCCTGAGTGCTGCTTGCTGCAAAGCATTACACTTCCCTGAACGCTGCGGCCGCTCATCTGTGTGCAGGTGAGGACCAGTGCTGGCCGAGGGGGCAAAACCCGGGCGTGGGACACCCACGCTGCTCATCAGCTTCTCCTGATAAGTCTTCATCTGAGAAGTGCTCGGCAACTTGAACTGTATTTTCATGTAGCTGCTATTTTCAAAACTTCATTTGCTTTTGTAAAGCACAGGTGACCCCAACACTCTGGCTGCCACGTTAGGAAGCTGATGAAATACTGAGCTGAGGGACACTTGAAGGGTCAAGGTCCATCACCTGGGACAAGCAAGTGATTTACCAGCCTCCCCAAGACTTTTTGGTTCATCGCAACCTCCTCATCCCTGAGGGTGTGGGGAAACCATGATATTAAACCCAGGACCTTAGGACATTTTTCCCAGCAGTCTTAAACTTTTTCACCTATGGGGTCATGGCATTTTTTTGAACCTAATAAAGCATTCAGCACTTTCTGGTGATTATTCCCATTTTCCCATCTAAATCCTTTCCCCGGGGTGCTTTGCCTCGTGGCTGCCTTCAGCTTGGCGAGCTTCACCCTGCGAACGAATGGAGAGCACCCGCGCTTCGGCGGACTTTACCCTGTTTGCACGACAAACACAGCTGAGTTGTGACTGCTTGGAACCAAGCAACCACTAATTTTTAGCCCCGAGATAAATCCTTGTTATCTGCTGAGATAAGGCCCGCTACAGCATCCTCCCCGTTTTGGAAGGCACCGGTTTCCACACTGGGAAATTGCCTTCAGCCATTGTGTGAAACGGCAGCACGGCAGCAGCGATGTCCGCAGGCAGCTGCCTGCACACACACACGGGCTTTGCGATGAGCCCGAGACAGGCAGTGGCTCTCACTGTCACCACCCCGTGCCACCCACCGCCTTCATGGCTTCGGTGGCGGTGGCTTGGGGCGCAGGTAATGGCTTTTTCTCTGCAAAAGGCCACTTCTCCCTCTCCAGGGCCATCCCCAACCAGGCAACCCCCCGTAATTTCAGCATTGCTGCCCTGGGAACATCCCTCTGGCTGTCAGCAATTCTGGTTGGTTTGAGGTTGTGCCTCAAATAAGGAATTAGGAATACATAATTCCCATTTTCATTGCCCAGCCTCATTGCATTGGCATCGACAACTCAGTAATTTCTTCTCTTCGCATTCCTTGCAGCCTGATTGGGTTTTGTCCTGGACATCTTGTTTTGTGGTAAATAAGGACATTTCTGTCCCACTCCTGCTTGTGTTGTAAGCTCAGTGCCCCCGTAACAGCCTCAGCAGCTCCCCGTCCCCTCTTCCCCCTGGAAAAGGAGCTGCTCGGGGCGGTGGGGCTGTATCTCCATCCCAACCAACGTCCACCAGAACAAAACCCCTCCATGACCTGACATCCCCCCATCCAGTTCCCATCCATATGCTCCAAGTTTCTCATACCCTTCACTCTGTGGCAAAAACTCTTGGAGAAGATGGCACAGCTCCTCTCCTGCAGCACAGAGGGGACAAAGCTGCAGCTTCAGTGTCACTGCAGGGTCCATGAGGAGACGGGTCCTGCTGCAGAGGGCATGCAGAGGGTGCTGGCCATCCCAGGAGAACATGGGACGAGCACCCAGCATTTCCACCTCCCACCCCAGCCCAGCCTCTCCTAGAGATCAAGCGCCTCCCAAGCACACGGGGATGGTGTTTGCAGAGTGACTCACGCTAACCTGCCGGTGGGCCGGCAATAAATTCTGTTACAGCAATAACCAAATTTCTGTCGCTCACGCAGGGCTATTTCCGTTTTCTCTGGGGAGTCACCCCAAGTCCTCATTTCTCTGCCTTTTGCACGCACCGGTGCCTCTGTACCCTGCAGGACTGTCTGCAGGCAGCTCGGTGGTGTTTATTCAAAGTCACGCACTGGATTCCCACACCGCACGTCCCACAGCAGCTCCAGCCGTCGCTGCCTGCCCTGCCAGGTGGGCTCGGATAATTCGCATAAGCAAGGCAGGTTATAGGCTCAAAACCAGGCGTGGTTATATGGGTTGGATGCTCCTGGGCATCACCAACAGCCACAGGAGGGCTCGCTGGACCTGCCGTTCAGGGCAGAGAGAAGGTAACAGCAGGTACAGAGCTGCCCAGTACCACAAAGCCCCCTGAGCCAAGTCCCCCTGCATGCTGCCCCTGGGAGCCCAGGGTCACAGAGAAGTGGCGAGCCAACAAAGTCACCCTGCAGTAACAGTTTCCTAACACTGACGGCTTGGGACTGAGGGAGGGGAGGTCAAGAGTATGTGGGTGATGGAGAGAGGGGGGGAAAGGGCAAGAAAATCTCTCTCGAGGCCAGATATGGAGGGAAACCCTCCCAGCTGGGAAGGAGAGCAGATGAAGGCTTTCAGCAATGCTGGGAGAAAGAGGAGGGTCTGGCTTGGAGGATCCAGCTGGGGTGACCGTGGCAGCACTCGCAGGGAGGCTGCACCGACCTGCCGGGTTCCAGCAGCTCCAGGGTCAGTGACAGGGTCACAGCCGGGACACTGGCCCATGAGCCTCGACCCCGGGGTGCCAAAAGCATCCCCAGGAGAGCCATGCAGGTGCCCCACCAACCCTGCCACCTCCAGCTGAGCCCTGAGAAGTCCCCTCAGCTCTGCCTCAGTTTCCCCACCTGGCCATCACCTGCTGGTTATTTAAGGAGGGAGACAGACAGTTCCCCAGAAGTGATCGTAACTGCCAGGGAGAGCTGTGCCCAGGTGGGATTGCTGGGGCAGCCACACCACCTCCGTCCCTGGGCATCACCAGCAGCACTTCTGTGCCACACTGCCCTACCATGTGTGACACCATAAGCACATCTCTGAGCCATCTAAGGCTGGTGACAAGCAGGTGACAGGCATGAGACATTTCAGCTACTGAACACACCGTGAACAGCATTTACAAAATGTTTTCATCGCACATCAGAGCTGTCGAAGTGCCGCATTTGCCGTGGGAGGAGCAGCCCTGCCAAGCCACACAGCCGGGACCTGAAATAGCACTGTTTTTTGTTGCTTCTTTTGGTGTGTCCCCAGACGGACCCGGAGCTACACTAGGTCACTTATGTTTCTGGGCATTTCCATGGTCAGAGGTTCATGCCCCACCATGTTTAAACAGTGAACGCTATCCCTGGGAACAGTCTCATTTTGGGCAAAACTTTCTGTGTTCCTGCAGGGCTACACCCGGCCCTGGCCTCAGGAGCATCTGGCAGCTGCTCCATCATAAAAAACAGCTCAGAAATTCACAGAACCAGATTTTCCCATCTTTAGCCATGTAGTAACAGGATTTTACACTCCGCAGTGAAGCAGGGGACGCCCGGCTCCGCCAGTGCTGAGAAACATGCCACGAAGAAAAGGCAGCTACAAGAAATTATGTTCTCCTTTTATTTACCTATGACCATGACAAAATATTTTTGCTAGCTGCAGAGATGCTTCGCACTGTAAAAAGGGCGCCTGGAGGCAGGCAGTCCGTCCAGCTCTGCCAGGTTCAGCAATAACCCCTGCTCCTCAAAACACAATATTGTTATCCAGAGTAAGGAGGGCGTCTGATTTGCAGAGCTGCTTTTCTCCACCAGCAAACCCTCCGTCGTCAGGGCATGATATATACCCCCAGGCTCCCCCAGCGGCCCGCTGCTAGGGAACGCGTTTTGTCAGATAAAACCTGCTAACTTAGAAAATGTTGTACGCACTCAGAAAAAAAGGCATCCACTCCACCGGAGAAATCCGCCGCGACACACACAAATATTGCACTTGTAATTTCAGAACAGGAAAGGACACGAGGATTTCCTATTACACAGCAACGCGTCCAGCTACAGGAGGTCAATAAATAAACCAGGGGTGGGAGCGGGAGGCAGTTGGCTTGCACACCTCCAGCGCAGGGGAAGGACCCGGCTTTCGCTGCTCCCGGGGGGACCCACCGCGAGCGAAGGAAGCACCGGGCTCCTGCGAGATAGCTGCTTCGGGGGAGCCGGGAGGCATTGCCGGCACGGGGAAGCACAGCAGCATTGTGGGGCTGGTCCAGTTCAGAAGTCTTTTATCTGGGGAAGATGTTCATGTCGGTGCTGTTGTCCCTTTGCCGGAGCCCTGCACAAAAGTCCTCCTCCTCCTCGAAGGGGATCACTCGTAGCCTTCCAGCAACACTCACAGCTCAGGGGCGTGCTTCACAGTAGTCTTGTGGGAGCTTCCCTCCTGGCTAAAATCCATGCCGGAGTCACCCCGAAGGCGTCGTACCAGCGATGGTGAGATGGGGCGATGGAGCAGTACCAGACTGCTTGGCTTGTTGGTCCCCTTGGCCTCATCCTCGGTGCCTTCAGCTGCCCCACACCTGTCCGCTGCAGGAATATGGCTTGGGGGCACGAACGGCAGCAGGAAGGCACATTCCTGCCATCCCCCCGGGAAGGCCTCCGCCACCCGATTTCATGTAAACACACAGCTCCCAGCCTGCCCCGAGAGAGTCCTTGGGTCTACAGTGGGGAGCTGGCTTTCTTCTGGTTAATTATGTCTAAGTACAAGTCAGAGCGGAGGAAGCGGGGGTAGGAGTCCTTCTCCATGAGCCCATAAATCCTCTTCTGCGCGAGGTCGAAGCAGCTGCGGGTGATGTTCTGCAGGTTCTCCTTGGTATGCTCCCGTGTGTAGGAGTCCAGGTTGACCTGCAGGCAGAGAGACCAGCGCCAGTGAGCGGCTCCGCAGGCAGCTGCCATGCCACGGAGCCACACGCCGGCACGGGAGCCAGCCCTCACCTCCTTGCAGGACTGGATGGCGATGTACTCGGCAAAGATCTTCTTGGCCTTGGAGACCATCTTGGACTGGGATTTGATCTTCTTGAACTCCTCGCAGGCCAGCCAGAACTCCAGGTTCTCCTCGCTGAACTCAGTGCGCAGGAAGGCCCTGAAGGCAGCAAGTCCGTCTGCGGAGACAGAGACACGTCTCTACTCCCGGCTCGCAGGTGGGGAACAACCCAGCAGCCTTGCAAAGGTGCAACCTAAACTACCTCCCTGCACTGTCCCCTAAAAACACCTTGTGAGCCCTTGTGCAAAGCAGGCAGCAATGGCATTGCCAGCTGAAGCATGGCAACACAAGCCATCCATGTGCTGAATCCGCAGTCCTCAGCCCGGCTGCATGCATGGAGAGCCAAGAGAGGGAGGCTGGGATTCCAGTGGGGGCAGCAATGGGGAGAGGACCGCCCAGCCATCCCTATGAGGGCCAGGTGTAGGATGTGACCATGATGCGGGGTGCCCCAGCTGTGATATGCAAGAAGGGCAATGGTCTAAAGCAGCTCCTGCTTCATGGACCCACTGCACAGCTCCGAATTGGGCACAGACACAAATCACTGCCTTTTCCTGCCCAAGCTGGAAGGGGGCTGCAGCCCCAAGCCGTGGCTCTCCCCGGCTCCTATCACAAAATCCCCACCCTGGGCCAGGCATGAGCAGAAGGGGTGCTGGCAAGGGGCAGCCTCATTTCTCTTTGTCTACCCCGAAACACCAGAAGGGATTAACATAGCACATCCCAGCTTTATCCACGCACATGTCTGGATATTACCCCAGCAGCAAACAGAGGCCGAAGAGACATGCAAACACTTACATTTGTGTAGCAGCAGCTTCTCCAGGGAGTCCCCCCACTTGAGAGCTTCCTCGGGAGTGGGCCTGCAGGAGAAGGACAGCGCGTTGGCAAAGTGAAGCTGCGAAAGCCACGTTCACCGCCTGCCGTGGCGCAGCATGAGCAGAACATTTCCAGCCGATAAAGCAATGCTCTGTGTCCCAGCTGGGCCGGCCCCAGCTCCCACATCGGCACCAGCATTGCTGGAGCATCTGCGGGCAGAGGCAGGCTTTGCACCAGGCAGCACCGTGGTGGCTCTGCTGGAAGGAAACCTCTGCCTTTAGACCGGCAGGAAGAAATTCCGATATAAAGAGGTCTGTGCGGGCAGCCGTGCTGCTTGGCGTGTCTGAGCAAGAATTGCAAAAGCGCCAGGCAATGCCGAGGAGGCTGCGAGACGGTGGGGATTTCAGCCACCCCGTTCAAGCAGCTGGATAAGCTGCTGGGTGCGAGAGCAGGGAGGGCTCATCTCTGGCTGCTGGAGCATCTCCAGAGCAAAGTGGTTTTTCAAACAATCCTCCAGCCAGTTAAAGTTTCACGTACAGGCACTGGGAGAAGGCAGCCGTCAGGGAAATTTCCAGCCCGAGCCGCCGATGTGCCGCCTCCCAGGCATGGACCTCCCACCCGCCTGGGGGGGAATTTTCAGCCAACAAATGTTTTTAATGCTCCTGTGGCTACAAAAACTCTTTGTCCACAGCTTCCCCAAACGGGGTGACTCCAGCCTCCCTGGAGGTGATGTTCAGCCTGGCGCAGCTCGTCCCGAAGCCCCCACAGCCCCCAGTCCCCGCGCCACCCACTCACAGCACCTACTTGAGTGATTTGAGGACTTTGTCCAGCTTGCCAGAGGGGTTGGCCCCCGGGGACTCGTTTCGCCGCCGAAAAATCCCCAGCCTGTTCTTCATGTCCTTGGCTCTAGAGGGAAGAGCAAGTTTTAGCAGGCAGGCGAGGGGTTGGGGGGACACCCAGCACCCAGGGGACCCGCTGGCAGCCTCGTCCCATGTCGCCCGCCACCCCGCGCCCACCACCTACTCCTTCATGGTGTGCCGGCGCTGCAGGCTGCCGTTGTGGGGTCTCTGCATGCCCAGCAGCATCTCCGCATGAAACTCCAGAGGCTGGGGCTTGGAAAGGTCGCGGAAAAAGGGCATGGCTGCTGGGACGGCCCGTGCAGCGGCTCCCAGCGCGACCGGCGCGGCCAGACGCTCGGGCGCTCTGACGCCGGCTCTGTGCCACGCTCCCGCCCGGTGCGGCCAGCGCGGAAGTGGGAGGGCTCAGCCCGAAGGAGCTTTAAATGCAGCGTGGGGTGAACGAGGCGCGCGTGAGTAAGGGCTGTGTCAGCCCTGCTGCTATTTCGGACGGCTCCGCCGTTGCTGGGGAAACTCGAGGAAAGGTGGAAAAATCAGTGCTGAGGGTGGATAGTGGGGCCTTTCAAGAGACGGCGGGGAAAATAATCACGGTGGGGATTTACGAGGGCTATTTATAGAGCGCAGGCGTCCCGGGGAAGGCAGCGGGGCTGGCGGCAGGGCTGAGTGGGGTTAGGAGTGGAGCGGGACAGCAGCACTTCACCGTGTCCCCCCTGCAGGGTCAGGGCTGGGAGCCCACGCGTGACCCAGTGGTCCTCACACTTCTCCGGTGCCAGCCCGGGACGGGCACGGCTGTGGGGACATCTCCGTAAGGGGGTGGTTGGGACAGGCAGTGTGCGGCACGGAGGGGTGCTTGGGCACAGACACCCCCCGCTGCCACCCTGCATGGGACTCCGCTCTGCCGCCCCTGAACAGACAGACCCGGACATAGGGCTCCCGGTTCCCCCAGGAAACTGCCACCGGGACAAAGCGGGACAAAGATTTTTGGCAAGTGGCACGGGAAAGTGGGACCCCCCTTCCCCAAGACTGGCCCTGCGAGGTCTTCCCAGGGGCCAAGGCAGGGGAGCAGGAGGTGGAAGAGGTGACAAGGGAGGACAGGCGTGGACGATGCTGTCCCCTCGTGGCACAGCCCCTGCATGACACCACAGCACGAAGGGGTGCAGGGGACACGCAGGGTGGCATGGGATGCTCATCCTGCACCGAGGCTGGCGGTGTCACCAGGATGGACGGGGACCCCAGGGTGGCATGGCCCAGTCACCCCCTGCAACCTCCCACGGGTCCCACACCAGTGGGTCTACGCAAGGCTGCTTGGAGGAGCCACCTCTGCCTGGCCAAGCCATGCCCAGGGCTGGCTGGGGACACATAGGAAGGGACGCAAGGCAAGGGTGTACCCCACCCCGAGTGATGCTACCTGGACCCACAGCTCTCTCCAGTCCCAGGAGGGTAAAATACAGCAATCCACTGAGAAAAAAATAGCTGCAACAACCCCAGGGCTCAGTCCTGCAAGGCACTGAGCACACTGAGCCAGAGAAAGATTTTAGAGGGCAATCGCCTCCCCTAGTCCCCAGTGCTGTCTGTGCCCTCATAGGGGGCATGGGTGGTTTCGCTGCCTTTGCATCGTCTGGGCTGTGGACCCAGCAGGACATGTGTCCCGCTGCTGCCAGCTGCCAGGCACCGGCTCAGCACTAACGTGGGAAAAGTGGATCCAAACACGGAGCCTCACGCTCCAAACACCATCTGCCTCCCATTACCATGCTGCCAGCAATGCCGGCAGCCGAGGACCAGCCGCCACACAGGACGGGCCATCCCACGCAGCCCCGAGCAACAATTTTAGCAGTGTTCCCAGTTTAGCAAAGCAGCCGCCACAGCTCGGCGCCCGGTGGGGCTTTCAAAGCTCTGAAAAGCCCTTGTGTGTGTCCCCAGCACACGTGGGCTGCCTCCACCCACACAGCCCACTGCACAACGCCTGCCAGCTGCAGCTCTGCCACACACCAGGCTCTGGGGCTTGCAGGTGATCGTGGCTTGCGGGCAGATTTGCCGGCTGTAATACACCAGCAAGAAGCACCTAAGGAAGTTCCCCAACTTAAAACCTGCTGCTCCTCTTGCACACGCTTGTAAATAAATAGCAAGTGGCACGAAACCAGTCGCGGCAGCCGCAGGCACACACAGCCCCCAGCTGCAGCCGATCTGTGGTATAAAATGCCACGGCAAAAATAATGTTTCATAAGAAAGTGCTAGATTCTGTCTGGAGTCACCCCTATAAAGTGGTCTGCACCCGGTGCCCTGGCATGGGCGCAACGCCACATCCAGTCCCATCACCCTGCACTGCTTCCAAACCATCCCCTGCAAAGTGCATCACCTTTCCCTGCAGGAAGCTCAAGTCCTACCTTTCCAGGTATTTTTCGGAAAAGTCCACCATCGCGTGGTACATCGGGGATTGCCGGCAAGCGAACAGGGCCGGCAGAGCGTGCCAGTGCCGGGAGGGGAGGCGAGTCCCAAACCCCAGACACTTGCACCATAAATACTCCCCGTGGATGGCTGGCAACCAGGCTGCGCAGCCAATAGCCGGCCGGTGCGGTGCCGAGAGGCTCCTCAGCGCATCCGCTGCCGTCTCAAGGTGAGGAGAAAACCCTCTCTGCAACCGCCCCTGACCCCGCTAAGCTGGGGGTGGCTGAGCCTCCCCCCGCCAGCCCGATTCCCCCGGCTCAGCGCCGCAGCAGGGACACGCAGATGGGGGGACGTCCCTGCTGCAGACTGCGAGGGATTCATTTTAATTTCAAGTGTTGCGGGGGGNGTTGCAGCAAGGAAGCATGCGGGCCGACAGTGCCACTCGCTGGCAGGCAACACGAGTGGCGAAGCCATCAAGCCCGCGTGCGCAGCCAGCACGCTCGGCCCCCTCGCACCCCCTGGGCCACTCAAACCACGTGCGACTTCTCCATCCGCCCCAAAACATGTGGAGCGGGGAAAGACCCAGCCCCTGGCATCCCTGAGGCCGTGACACCCGACCGGATCCTGCGTCGCAAAACCGGAGACGGTTCGTTCCAAAACATCCTCACTCGGCCCCACCAGCGCGCCTGCCCCCACCCAGCTGCAGCTGCACTCGTGGGAAGCAAAGGCCACGGCTGCCTCGTCCTTGCCCGGACCCACTTTTTGGCACCCCCAAAGCCTTACCGGGAGAGGCAGAGGGGCTGCGAGCATCTCTCGGCGGCCCCCGCGCTCGGTGCTCCCACCACGCTGCCCGCACGCTGTGATGTGCTGCAAGGGCTGGAGCCCGTCCCGCAGTGGGAAACCTCCCCATTCCTCCTCCCGGCATGGGGCCAGTGGGAAGGGGGCCCCCAGCTCATGTTTCACCACTTGCATGTCCTCTCCCTGGAACCAGTGCTGCCGGAGCAGAGCTCTGCCGGCACCGAGGAAGCTGTTTTCCCCACACCACTGGCAAGAGCTGGCTCCTTCGCCCCATCTGTCAAAGCAAGGCAAACAGGGTGCTGCTCCCAGCCAGGCTGTGCGATGCCCCCAGCACACCTCCCACCCTTCTCCCTGAAAATCACGACTCCCTGTCTGAAGTGAGACCTTAGTTCATGTGCGTCTTTGCTGCTTTCTTCCTGGAAAAGCTTGGGGGAACGAGACAGGGGGACACTGAGGGCTGCCTGGACCAGCAGTGCTTGGACAAGGTGTTTGACTATGGCAAACAGCCCCGGTACACTCTGATGCCACCATGATGTGACACTTACAGGCTCCTGCTCCGTTTCTTGCGGGAGGTCTCGTCCCCTTCATCACAGCTGCATTCAGGGTCGGCTCCGCTCAGCTGGGGGGAACAGAAAAACAGCGTCTGCATCATCATGCCAGTGCATGCCCACAGTGGCACTCCAAGTGTCACCAAGCAGCACTGCCAGCATCCTCCGTGGTCTCCGCACCCACACAGCCCAGAGCCACGGCATCCACAGGGCTCTTTCCCCACAACTACAGCTGGCTGCGGCAATGCAATCGGACAAGCTCCTCTCTGCTCTGGCATGGGAACCTGCTTCCCCCCACCCATCCTATGCCACCCTCAGTCCGTGGTGTTCCTGAAGCATCTAAGGAGATGCCATGGCTGGTGGCCCAGGTACCCCTTCAGGTTCAAGATGCTGACAGTGGTACCTCCTACACGGAGGACACCCGCATCCCCATTCCTGATGCTCCTGTTCCTGCTGTCTTGAGTGGGCACAGGGACCCCTCCCCAGGCCGCAGAGCACCTGGTCCCCCCAGACCCAGGGTGGGCACCCAAAATCAATCAGAGGTCCCCCAGCAGTCCCCAGGCAGGAAAAATCAGAGCAGTTCAGTCATAATTGAATTATATCATTATTTCAAGTCCAAGGAGCACCCAGAGGGCTCCACTCCCCGACCACCGCCCTGGGGCGGCCTGGGTAAACCAAGGGCACCTCAGATGCACTGCGAGCTCAAGGCAGCATCAGCACAGCCTCCGAGCCACGAGCCTGGGCCAGGCATGGGAACCTCTGGGACCACCATAGCTCAGGAGCTTTAGTAATTCATCCATTACTGAGTGAGACTGGAAGATGCGGCCAGCTTGACCCCGCAACCAAGCTCAGCCCCGTGCTGCTGGGGGCTGCAGGGCGCTTTCCAGGATTGCCGCCCCGCGGCCGTGCCGTGGGAACCCACTGCGCAGCCCCGCAGCCCCGGGCTCGAGGCTTTTGACACTTCCTTCCATTCTGCGCCCAGGTTTCCGGAGTTTATCGGCCCCAAACAATGCAGCCCTTGCAAAGCACCTTCCCCAACCAGATAGGGCCCTGGCAGGCGGGCTGGCCGGGGCGACGCGCAGCCGGAGCACGTTTCCTGCCATTGTCCAGAGAGGCTCCGCCGCGCTTGGGGACAAAAGGCAGCAGTGGAGCTCGCCCGAGGAGTCCCAGCGCTCCCGGCCACAATATGCTCTTAAAACAATCACCTCCCACCCCCGACCACGGGAAGGAGGGGAGCAGGGAGGCACACCGGGCACGACGGCGTTAAAAGGGCCAGCAAAATGAGCCCCTCTGAAATGCTCCCAGAGGGGGAATAAAAAACCAGCACCTTGATGGATGCTCTGGATCTACTGCCAAGGCCACTAGGTGCAGGTATCGCTGGTGCTTGGCAGCTTGGTGCTGCCACTGGAGGGGATCCATAGGGGAATTCTACATCAGTGTCCTGCTCCAGAAACCTCAGAGGGTTTCATTGAACTAGTCAAAAGGCACAGCCTGACATAAGTCCCTCCAAAGTGTAGGCAGGGGGATGGCAGTAGCCCGAAATGCCATGCATGCAGCGGCCCAGCACCATGCCCGGCTCCCCTGCCCGCTGTGGCCCCCAGGCAGTCTTGGCCCCTCCGCAGGCAGCCGGAGAGGCTAGGCAATGGGAGCAGGCAGGGAGTGCCCCAGGAGGGCATATGGGTGGGGGGTTAAGGCATCGGCCATACAGAGCCAGACAGAGCTGCTGCAAGGCTGGAAGCGGGAGCGCCGGGAGCTCCAGCAGCCACGCTGCCCGCACTGCCGGCACGGGCTGCCCCGGTCCCTGCTCCAAAAAAACCCGGTCTCATCTGCACCACAGCAGTTTAATCCAGGAGGAGCTCAGTTTGCCCCTGCTGAAAAACATCCACCCAAATCAGCCCAGAAAGCGCAGCTGGGGGCTCTCCGGGGCAGGAGCGGGGTACGTTCCCCAGGTCTCCCGCCAGCAGCGAGCGTGCAGCACGCCCGGTCTCAGCCAGCGCTGCAGCAGCTTCTGGCCACAGAGCTGCGTGCTCCTGGCTGCACGCACAGCGGCACTGTGAAACCTCTTTCCAGGAGCCTCGTCACTGGCAGCCCTAATGGGACACTCTCACCAGGCACTGACACTGACACCACCTCCCTTGCATCTGTGCCGGTCAGTGTGGGTGTCCCTGCCACAAAGGTGACCCTCCTTGATAGGATCTGGGAGGGGGTCTGAACCCCTCAGCCCACAATTGCTGGCATCAGCCTCCAAGAGGGTTTGGGCTTCCCTTTTGCACAGCAGCCCCATCTGACCAGCCTGTCAGATTTGTAAGGGTGCTCACCAGCTGGCCGGGGACCCTGAGCCCAAAAAGTGTTCCAGGAAAGAGCATCAGAGGTGGCTTTTCAAGCAGCATGAGCCTGGCAGGAAGAGGGTTAACCCCATCAACAGTTTAACCCCATCATCTGGCAGTGCTTGGTGGCACGCAGATCTCTCTACCGGCCTCTCCTGCCCAGGAGCCAGCTGCTGTGGAGCACCTATGCAGTGTGGTTCTGAGCACTGCAAGGTGGTCCCGAGCAGTGTGACATGGTCCTGAGCCATGCAACGAGGTCCTGAGCTGTGCAACATGACTACAATCAATGCAATGTGGTCCTGAGCCATGCAATGCAGCCCCGAGCAGAGCAGTACCCACAGCCGCTGGCAGAGATCAAGCTGGCATGAGCATGGTCAGGCAGAGCAGGGTGCTGGGCCAGCACCACAAGAAGGCAGGCAGCCACTCTCAGCGCCCAGCCAGGCTTCACCAGGGGAGAATGGGGCAAGCAGCACTTCTCACACACAATCTCTGCAATGGCACATTGTTTCCTGTAAATATTTGTTATGCAAGTACAGCAAGTACAGCCAAGGCAAGCTCTGCTCCAGCGAGGCACAGGGAGCACCCCAGACAGCCAGCCCCGTGAGCACGGGCCAGCCCCATGCAGAGCTCCTGCTGCACGGCCCTCCGCTGCTCCTCCTTTCTGCATGTCAGGGTCAGAAATCGCTGCTGACCTAAACCGCTTTCTGAGACGGGCCCTCCACAATGGTCAAAGCCCTGCAAGATGGCTGGCTGGGGCAGAAAGCCACACTGCTCCTGGCATCCCCGAGCACACCGGGGACTCTTTGTCACCAGAGGCTCTCTGGAGCCTGGTTTTTCCCTCTCCCAGCCGCTGCGAGCAGCTCTTTGTAGGTGCAGACACGTGGGTGCACCTCTGCCTCCACCGGTCTCAGCAGAGAGCAGCTCTCCAGGACATGGGACCCTGTAGGATCTGGAGGCATTGGTGGGAGATGCCCACCCACAGCACCAGCACACTGGCTTTGGGTGACATCCCCTGGGTGCTAAGCATCTCCCAGAGCTGACTGCCAGTGGCAGGGACCTTCCTGGCCCCTCAGATGACAGCTTTGCTGTGGCAATTGAGAGACAGGCCACATGCCGGGACACCTCCACCCCAGGAGCTCCCCCATCCCCATGGCCAAGCAGGAGCCAGGTGCCCCGCGGAGCCAGCGCCAGCTCACGTACCTTCCTGTGGCCCGAAAACAGCAGGGTGAGCTGGTGGATGGAGCCGCCGTTTTTGGCGAGCTCTTTCTTGAGGGTCCTGGGGGAGGGCAAGGCCCAGTGGCCCTTGGTGCCCTGGCTGTCCGAGCAGTTGAGGGTGGTGTCGGAGGTGAAGCAGTGGCTCTTGGCCTCCTGCAGCAGGCTGCCCTCGCTGTGGGTCCGGCGCCGCAGGGAGCTCTGCACACTCAGCGTGTAGACGGGCTGACAGCCCGACGTCTCAATCATGCTGCTGCGCTTCGCCTCATTCCTCTCCAAGTAGTGCTCATCGCTGTCCTCCTCCTCATCCTCGTCTTCCTCCTCATCATCCTCCTCATCATCCTCGCCGTCCGTGGTGCTGCCCGCCATGCCTGCCACGCTCTGGCTGAAGGTGCTGTCGAGCCGCAGCTCGGGGATGACAAAGGCTGGCAGGGAGCTGGGCTGCTCCTCTCCCTTCTCAGTGGCAACCGGCTGCTTTTCCGCCAGGAGAGGACCCTGGGTGGCTCCCAGAGCCTCCCAGGGCTCGGCTGGAGCAGGTGCTTCTGCGGCTGGAGGACCATCACCCGCTGCTGCCTTCCCGTCCTCCGAGTGCATCTGCCCCGGCTTCTCAGCGTCCGTCTCCAGCATCTGCCCAGAAGAGAACATAAAGAAGGAAAGATCTTGCTGGCCACCTTCTTGGCGAGCCTCTCTGCTCCTAACACCCCAACCACAAGGCTGGCACCAATTTGTACAGCCCTAACAGTGCTCCAGTGGGGTGGAACAGCATCGTCTCCAGGTCCCCAGGTGGTGGCAGGTTGCCCATCACTCCAACAGCACCCAGTCCTGGTCCTGATCCCTGGAGCACCAGGTTCCCGCAACAGCAGTGAGCTGGTGGCTATGGAGCAGGAGTGAGATGGGGCCACCCAGCTCCCACCTCCAGCGCCCGGCAGCACCAGTGGGTTTGGAGGAAACCAGGTTGGCCGGTGGCAGGTGGCTCAGCCCAGCAGCACAGCCAGCGCAGGCAGGCTCGGCTCCAGCTGCAGAGGCAGAGCCCGTAACATCAGCCTTACCCCGATGGCTCCCTAGTCCCCCTGGGAGCTGCTGGGGGGGCTCAGCCCTGCAGAGATCTTCTCCGAGGTCGGCAGGGCGGCAGAGAAAACCAGCAGCTCTTGTCCGGCAGCTCTGGCCCCTCCTGCGCTGCATTACTAAATGCAGAAGGGAAGCGTCAGGCTCTGCTCATCTGCGGATTGCCCAAGTTCAGCTTGGCTGCAGCCACAAGCAGCTCAGCCTCCCCGACCGGGTGCCCCGGCTGTGGGGCTCCCCACAGCCGCCCCGCCATGCCCTGTGCAGACGTGGCCCTGCAAAACCACAACTGCCCCTACCAGCCCCTTTGGTTTTTTATGCCTTCCCTGAGCAAGCTCTTCCCTTTAAAAGGGAAAAGCCTGGGGTAGCCCAAGGGAAAAAACCTCCAAGGTTTTTTCGTGAGCAGGAGGAGCCTGCAATGAGCCCCCCCTGCCAGAGCTGGGTCCTCTTTTCCCTTTGCACAGAGCCTGTCTGAGCCAAAGGGGTAAAAACAGCTCAGCAGGGGAGAAAGACCAAAGCAGAGAGAAATCCTCTCCCCAGGAAGCGCTTCCCACCTCTGCAGACCCTGTAGGGCTGGAGTAGGGGTTATTGTACAGGACCAGCCCCAGGTAACAAGTCACCCAGCAAAAAATATTGCTGTATCCCCAATTAAGATCCAAGCATTTTCAAGAGCCCGATGGCAACCAGAAAGCTGGAGCTAACAAAGCCACCACCCCTGTACAAATTAGGTTGACTTCAGCTTCGAAAAGAGTAGTGGCCCCAGGAATTAGCCCATCCAGCCTCACATCCCAGTGTGAAGAGAGGCAGCTGCAGAGCAGATGGAGGCTGTATCCCCATGGTGGTCCCAGCTTGTGACAGCAGACCCCTGCAAGCTGGCCCCTGGGACAGCCAAGCTGCTGCTAAACACCTCCTCATTCTGCAGAGCTGGTGTACGTGGATTACAACCTGCCACTGGATATCACCAGGGAGCTGTATGCAGATGTCAGGCTGCAAAAGCTGCTGTCATCCCCAGGAAACACCCCGGAGGTGTTTAAGCCCCAGCTTCGGCACTATCCGCTTTGCACAGAGGGGATGGTGCAGAGACCACACGGCACCCAGCAGCATCCACAAGCACCCGTTCTGAGCTAACAGGTCCAGAAGGCAAGCCTGATTTCCAAAAAGATGCATGGGTTCACCGCCACAGCCAGCTGCCTCCTGGGCAGCACATGCAGGAGCTCACCCATGTCCGCCTGTGCCTTGTCCCTTTTTATTACGCCAGAAGGGCCCCCCTTAAGCCTACGAGCACGGAAAGGACCCGCTCTGTCCACTTCCAGCCTGACACACCACAGGCAGCGATTTAGCATCACCTGAACTGCCCCAGCAAGTCTGAAGACTAAGTGTCCTCAGCCCCGTCTGTGAGATCTGCCCTGTCCCCGAAACAGCTGGATTTGGTGGGAGGCACAAAGCGACCACTCAGCTTACCCCGTCCCTGGGGCTGTTTCACTCCCCATGCGGTAATTTCTTGTAAAAGGGGAATGTTTCCAGACTTGCCATGCAAGGATGCTATTTGCACCAGCGTGTGTTTTAATGATGCTGTTTATGTCTTATTTGTATTGCAATCACTGTCATCATTATTTCATGAAATAATTAGAGGAAAAACCCACGCAGCCCTCAATTCACTCCCCGCAAAGTCCTCCCTCTCCCCAACAGCTCCCTATCTGTCCAGTCCTTCTGCTTAATATTGCTGGTTGCCCACATCAGATAAGGCCCTAGAAGGAAATGAACAGGCTCCTTTAAAATGAGAGACATTTGGGGATTAAATTAAATCCCTGCGCTAATTCAATCAGAGACTGCTGCTCTTCAGTGGCACAGAGGATATGAGCAGGAGCCTTGTCACCGAGCGAGGTTTCCATCTCGGGTTGAAAGCATCATGGGGGCTGTGAAATCCTGTCCTCGCAGCCCCTTGGCCATGGCTGAGCTCTGCTGAACATCACCTGATGGCGGGGGCAAGACAGGGAAGGGAAGCGGCAGTAACACCATCACAGCTGGCCAGCAAGCCCCATCATGGCTGGAGGCACCAGGGACTTCAATGGCACAAAGCCAAGGGCCACCTTGCTGGGCAAAGCCGATTCGGGCCAGCGAGGACAGGGCTGTGACCAGGTTGCCTTTCCACCATCATCATGGCCAAGGGGCTGCTGGAGGAGGCAGCAGATGGAGTGTGCTGGTTTTGGCTGGGGTAGAGTTAATTTTCTCCACAGCAGCTAGTATGGGGCTGCGTTTTGGATCTGTGCTGGAAACAGCGTTGATAACACAGGGATGTTTTCGTTACCGCTGAGCAGTGCTTACACACAGTCAAGGCCTTTCCTGCTTCTCACCCCACCCCACCAGCGCGTAGGCTGGGCGTGCACAAGGAGTCGGGAGGGGACACAGCCGGGACAGCTGACCCCAACTGACCCAAGGGATATCCCACACCATATGGCGTCACGCTCAGCACAGAAAGCTGGGGAAGAAGAAGGAAGGGGGGGACGTTCGGAGTGATGGCGTTTGTCTTCCTAAGTAACCGTTATGCATGATGGAGCCCTGCTTTCTCGGAGAAGGCTGAACACCTGCCTGTGATGGGAAGGAGTGAATGAATTCCTTGTTTTGCTTTGCTTGCACGCACGGCTTTTGCTTTACCTATTAAGCTGTCTTCATCTCAACCCACGAGTTTTCTCACTTTTACTCTTCTGATTCTCTCCCCCATCCCACCAGCGGGGAGTGAGCAAGCGGCTGTGTGGAGCTTAGTTGCTGGCTGGGGTTAAACCACGACAGTCCTTTTTGGTGTCCAACGTGGGGATCGAAGGGTTTGAGACAATGACAGATTTGATTGGAATATGCTAGATCGAATTTATAGCTGTTATTGCTGTTTAGCTATTAATCAGCAGGCTCCTGCGCTTGCCATGGGGCTTGCTTGCCTTACTGTATATTAGAGTCTAGTGCTCGTTAGTGGCTGCTTTTTGCTTTTGCTGCTTGCTGTACTGCTGTACTGCTGATCGTCTCACTCTGCTGTGCCTGGGAACAGTTTGATAACAGCAATGGCCATGCGCCTGGGCTGGCAGACGGCCAGGGCATCGCTGCTGTTCCTGTGCTGCTGTACTGCACAGGCTGGAACTCCAGTGTGAACTCGAGCTGAAGGGACTGTGACCTGTGGATGAGTCCACGCAGAAGCAGGACACCCCGAAGTGTCTGTGGCTGGGAATGAGTCCCTGCCAGAGCAGGCACACCTTGAAGCGTCTGTGGCTGTGTTTATGTCTGTGCCGCAGCAAGTATACCTCTGAAGGGACTGTGGCCCAAGGATAAGTCCACGCTGGAAAAGGTGCACCTCAAAGCATCTGTGACTGTGGATAAGTCTATGCCGCAGCAGGTACAGCCCTGGAGAGACTGGCTTATAGCTAAGGCTCCACCTGGAGCAGGTACACCCCTAAGGGACGGCAGTCTGTGGAGAAGTCCAAGCCCGAGCAGGGGCAAGGGGAGGAGTTCATTGCAATGGTCAAGCCGGTGGTCTGGTCCAAAAGGACCTGGGGTGGAGATTGTTAATGGAAATACCTTTAAATTGTTGTAACCCAGGATTTGAGTCGCATGTTATGGGAATTACCATAGCAGAAACCCCTTGTTGCTAGCCAGGCTAGGAGCAAGGGGAGGAGTTCACTGCAATGTTAAACCCTATAACCTGGCCCAAAGGGACCAGGGGTGGAGATTGAATGGAAATACCTTTAAATTCATGGGTGTCCCTATCCTCAATATGTGGGTTTCCCTGTTCTCAGCATCTGCATCTTCTCGTCCTCAACATCTGGGTCTCCCTGTCCTCAACATGTTGGTCTTCCCATTCTCAACATCTGGGTTTCCCTGTCCTGAGGTGGGATGGCCATGGGGCTTTACTATGTCCTCCCTGGAGGACCTCACACTTCACTGTTCAGTTTCTACCTCAGACTAAGTCGCCAAGGCAGCATGTCCCAAGAGGGGAAGAGAAAGTAGAAGAAAGAGCTGCCTCCAAGCCCCAGGACGGCTATGAGGGGTAATTTTAGAGAAGGAGAATGATTGGTCTGAGATCAGAGTAAAATCAATAGAGTCCCTGATATCAATTTCCCCATTGAACAAGCCTCAACACATCCCAAAAAAGCCAAACATTGCCCTGCCTGCTCCAGCATTCTCAATCTCTGCACCTGTAACCCGCTGCCTGGACTCCCTCTGCCTTTCGGCATCAGTCACCAACTCAAAAGTGTTCTTGAAACCAAGACGGGGGAGAAGTACTGCAAACCCTCTGCTCTTCAGTCTGCAATTTGATCAGTTTTTTCTGATTGCTTCTGCTCTGATGCCAGCAAAGCAAATTTCAACAAACAGATGTGGGTTTGTCAGCATGGCCTCGACTTCTCCAGCATTTCTTTAAATAACGTGCCCTTTCTGGTGGCCCACAGCCGGGACTTCCAGCTGGGAAAACACCGGCCACGGAGACGGCACAGCTGTGAGCTGAAGCCTGCACTGGCCTTCCCCCGGTGCTGTCAGCTGCCAGAAGTACCGTGATATTTGGCATTCCCTTAAGTCCCCAGCTCTGGGATGTCAGGGACTTTTTGGGGGCTCTCAGCTTCTTATTTCAAAACCTCTGCTCCTCACAGTCATGGAGCCACTGTGGCTCAAGTAAAGCCTGGACACAAGAAAATTGAATTCAGCCTTTTCTGGCTCCTGACGTGGATGCTCAGGTTTTGCAATGCACATCTTTCTCTTGCGGTAATACTGGGGAAGAGGAGGCTAAACATGCCTAGGAGAACTGCAGTGCCCTGCACCCAGGCAGCTCCTCAGCCAAAATCAGGGATTGGGAAAAGCAGGAAAATCCCTGCAGGTAACACACTGTTGGACATCGAGCTGAGTGGGAGAGTGAAGGACGTGCTGCTCTGACTGTGCTCTCAGCCGAGGAGTTAATAGACCTCCCAGGATACTGCTGGAGGAAGTGCTCTCATGGGCTGTCTCCAGACCATGGCAGCCCCATCCTCTGTGAGTCCCATGCAGGAACTTCTCTGGCTCCTGCTGCCCTTAAATCTACCTTTACTCAACGGTGCCCCACCTCTCCCCAAAAGCATTTAACTCTGCGGGAATGAGACCAAGTCTCTCTCCAGGGGGATTTTGGGGAGGACGCAGCCAACTTCGCTGCTGGCCGTGCGTTCCCTGTGCAGAGGTAACATCCCTCCCTAGGGCAAAAGGGATGCGGGGAAAACAGCACCTACATCATCCGGGGAAACATCAATGTCTCCAAAGTATGTTTTTCCCAAAGTGGAAGAAAAAATTACAATTTCAGGGTTTTTAGCATGGGACAAACTGTGCCCAGATTCATCAGAACAGAAACTTCTAACTGGCCCTGTGAAACTCTACCAAAACAACTGATGATGAGCATCTTGAGACTTAAAAAGAGACTGTAAGCACATGGCTACAGGAAGCAACATCTAATACACAGCACAGAGCTGAGAGGAAGAAAACGAAGCCAGAAACGCAAAGCAGAACTACCGAAACTTGAGAAAATTTTCATGGGAGTAATTTTAAAAGTGCTCACAAGGATCATCCCCCAGGCAGCTTCACTCCTTGTCCTCCTTGAGCCACGGTGGCTCTGTGGGGCTGGCCAGAGCCAAGGGCTCATTGCACAGCAGGGTTTTCTACCCATTCCCTGCTTCATTACTGAATTGATGAATAATTGATACAGAGCAATTAGTGTAACAGCAAAAGCAAGCATAGATGTATAAACCCAAAGAGCAGGATCCAACAGAGCACCGGGGCAGGACAGCGAGGGTGGATATATGCCTCTGATGAGATGCCCGTCATGGTGTGAGCATTTGTACCACCCAAAAAAACGCGGGCTTGAAAGAAGCCCTGGAAGAAGAAGTCCTCCTCTGCAGGAGGAAATGATCCCATGTCAGCAGCCTGCACTAATCCCATTACCCCATTACTGTCATCCCCAATTGATTGCTCTGCAAATGGGGCCTGACCAGGGTATCGCCCAGCCCTGCCGCTGCAGTGGCTGCACTCTGCACCTCTCCCCAGAGCCGCTCCGCTCCCTTCAATACAGCAGTAAACAGGAGCCGATGCTTAATTGAGGGCAACAGCCTTACCTGCAGCGGAGGGTGTGCAGGAGGGAGCCCAGTCTGCAGGTGTAGCTTGCACCCCACGTTTTGGGATCAGCTGCTGAAGGTATCAGCAAACAACCTGGCAAAAAACCTCCCCACGCAGTGTACTTCAGCCAAGCAGCTGGAGTTAACATAGAATTGCTACCGCTGCAGCACCGAGCTGCCAGCCCCGAACTGCGAGCCCCGAACTGCAGCCACCCCGGCAGTTCCAGCTCTGGACCCCGACCTGTCCCCTGCCCGGTGCCCTCTGTCCCCACCAAGGCTACGAGTCCACACACAGCTCTGATTTCAGTAGGCTGAATTTACTGGTTTGTCCCCAGTGCCAGTAAACAAAGGGTTTCCAAAAGGCTATAAAAGCCCTGGAGCAGAAAGCCCACGTTGTCAGCACACTGCAATGCCGCTCCCACGGCGAGAGCCAGCCGATGCAGATGGTACAGCCATACACAGCCCAAATTTGCAAGGAAACCTCAAAAAGTCCCTACAGACGCCCCTTCGTTCCCCCCGATGCTGTTCATTGCCAACCCTTCAAACCCAGCCTGGCAGTGAACGAAGCCGGGCAGGAGCCACAGGTTCCCCAGGAGACAGCAAGGTCCAGCCCAGCACAGGGGTGCCGGAGGACCAGCGCGGGGAGCAGAGCAGACGCCTTTGATCTAAAAGGACCTCAGTGCTCCTGACAGCGCTGCGCTGCTTCCTCAACCTGCAGCCAGATCCTGCCCAGCGAAGGGTACAGCCCGCAGGCTGCAAACTTAGAAGTAAAACCTACCAAATCCAGGCTCTCGGTTGCATCCCAGCTGTATGGGCCGAGCGAGCGGCATCTCACTCCAGCAGCCCCGGCCCCGACATGTGCCCGCAGCCGTGGCTCGGCAGATGCTAGCGCAGCGCTCAGCTCTGCCTCTGCAGTTATTAATGTCTGTGTCAAGCGGCAGCTGAAGCCGCCCCAGCCTCTCCCAGACACCATTCCCTCATGCCCCTCGTGCTATTTACAGCTCTGCTAGTGATCCCTGGAGGCACTATTACCTGCTGATAAAAGTAGACAACCGCTCTGCCTCAAGGAAGAGCTATGTATCACCTGAAACCCACCGCGTTCGCTTTTGCAGATCCCCTTCTCCTGCCCTGTCCTGCCCCCGAGTGACACCAAGCCGCAGACCAGCTCCGGTGAAACTCTGCTGCAGGTTCACGGTTGGGTTTTTTCCCAAACTACTTCTACGGAAAAGGGGCAGCTCTGAAGCGGGAGATGTTCTGCAGTGTGGCACTTTGCCCTCTGCACTGCAATCCCCTCCAAGTGGCTCTACCCAAACAGGCACGGAGAGGGAGAAAAAATATGCAGGAGGGTGTACGGTCTCTGTCTGGGGGACAGCCCACGTATGACCCTCTGCCCCTTCTCTTCCCCTACAAGGGCCAGTGCCCTCTTGTGGCACCCCCATACACACCGGGCTGGGGACCCAACTGCCTTGGCTGGATGTGTATCCTTCTGGTATCACACTTTCTTGACCAAGACAGGCAAGTTGCCCTGATGGCTACAGAGAGAGAGCACAGTGGGGCGTGTGTGCGCACAGCCGCTGTCACAGCCGTTTGCTGGTGGTTATCTGCACCACAGCCACCGTTTGCTGATGAGTCCTCACTGCTGTGGTGACAAGCTGTGCTTGGCTCTCCTCCAGCATGGACTTCAGGCACACACGTGTCCCCCTGCTCCCAGCCAGCTGCAGGCTTGTGGATGCTCCTGGGATGGAGCAGGGGAAATGTGCTGCCTCCTCTTCCTTGCAGGTAGCCACAGCTTTGCAGCGGTATGCAAAATGTAAAAGCTCCCTCACCTGGTCTCACTGGACATGGAGCTGAGCTCAGCTACACGATGTCGTCACAAACAGCAGCAACATGGCACGGCCACCCCGGCAGCTGTGGTCAGCACCTATCCTGCCTGCACTGGCAAAGGGAGCTGTGCCCGGTGGGTCTTGTGCCTGGTCTCTCCACAGGGCCACCTGGCTGGCAGCAGGGCTGTGGGCACACAGCCTAGGGATGTCACCATGCCAAGGGTTCCCGGCTGCCCCCAGGACTCAGAGCACCCCCAGCCCAGGCTCCCTGGCCCCTCTCAGCCAGGAACAAACCCAGCCACCATCCAAACCTGCACACACCCACCGCACTGTGTCCATCATTTTGGCAATGAAGCTCCAGTTTGCCCAAGCCAGGCACCAGCTACTGCCTGCAGCCTCCTTGACCTGGGTAGCCTGGCTCCACGGGGTGAGCATGGTGCAACCCAGTGCTGGAGGTTAGCGAGATGATGTCTGGGTCATAAATATCTCTGGCAGTAAAAAAGCAGAGGGGTGGGAAAGGGTGAGGAAGAAGTGGATCCCGTCATTGCTATTCAGCCCACAACCCTCAGCATCCTTTCCCTGCCGGGGGGAACATGGTACTGGTTGGCGGGACAATCTCTCTACAGCATTATCTGCAGGGGCAGAGCATTGTCCCCTGTGCAAGACGAGGGAAGTGACAGCAGGAGCCTGAGCTGATGCATTCAGCCACTGCAGAGCCATCATGAAGGACTTGTCCCAGTGTCACTCACAACAGGACCATGAGGTCGGCACTGGAAGCTGTTGCTGCTGCCAGCACGGATCACAGTAAGGAAACAACCACCACAGAGAAGAGGACCTTTCAGAGCAGCTCTGCCTGCAACTGGCACTGACAGGGCCATACCCAGAGCCGCACACAGAGCAGAAGAATCCCAACGGTGCCAAAGACAACAAGGGTCGCTCCAAAGCCAAACGCAACCCTCCTGCAGTGGTGCTGTCAATCCTTGCCCTGCCACTCCATCAGGAAGGTGCATGTTACAGGGCAGGACACTGAGGCTCACAAGAGGGCCCGGGGGTCCCCACGGGGGGCACAATGAAGCCATGCCTCCCACTCTCACACGGCTCTGGGCATCATCACCCAGAGGCCCCCAGCATTTCAAACACATCCTTTGGCTTTGCAAAGATTTCAGGGTTCGAATAACTTTTGCAAGGAGTTACTTGAACTTGGCTTCAGAGTCTGCCCAACCACATGCTCGCAGCCCCCCATCACGCTAGAAGGGAAGAGCATCGGCAACCACCTGAAACAGGAGTCATTTTGGCACAGGAGAGGAGTGCTCCAGCTGAGCTGACGGTGCCAGCCCTGCCCGGCACAGGCAGCATTCCCCGTTCGCAGGCAGCACTGCACCAAAGCACTTCCAGCACCTTCATTAAATCACAGCAGCACTGGCTTAAACCACTTAGTCTGTGCCTTTGACCACCCCATGCAAATGATCTCAACACTGCTCAACCCCTCCAGGCTGCCGGCGCCGCTCCTGCCAGCACACTCGCTCTTACCAGCCCTTCTGGGGATTCACAAGAAACAGACCTTCAAGGGTTTAAAAATGCCTCTGGCCATGATGAAAGTGCCAGCGGCTCCTCACGCCCCAGCTACACCACCATGCCCTCCTGCTCGGGGGGGATGTGGGAAGGATCATTGGCAACACTGGATGTGGCCGACAGAACATCACACAGAGAAACAGGAGCCGGTGTTTGCCGGAGGGGAGAGGTCTGCTTTCCTAATGGCTTCGGAGTCCAGCTAAGCAAACGAACAAATAAAGCCAGAGCTGCGCCTCTCAGGTGGTCCATCTGCTCGGTCATCCCTCGCCGCTCAGTCCCAGCACATACAACACATGTGCCTTGGGAGCCCCTGAGCCAGCAGCACCAAGGCCAAGCAAGTGGCTGTCCTGGGCTGGCAGCCCCAGGCACCTCCATGCCACCTGGGCCAGCACCAAGAGCCGGCAGGGCTGGAAACTGAGCTTGATGGAGCCAGGGCTCAGTGCAGAGGGAGATGCTAAAAAGCCCAGTACCCCAACCCAGCACCCCATCCAGCCCCACGTGAACAGCCAGGTGAATCCAGCCTTCTCAGGCTTTGCACCCCATCCCTGTTCTTAGGACTGGAAGTCAACTGATGTGCAAGAAGGGAATGACGGGGTGAAGGATCAGCCTCAAGACACCTCAGCACTCATCCAGGCTCACCTGCACTACAGAGAGCTAACAGTCAGGCTACTGCGTAAAGAGGGTCCCTAAATTCATAATGGGATGTTTGAGACATGCTTTGAAGCCTCACAGGGAGCTGTAAAATCCCCCCACGTAGTCTTTGATGCCCTGATTGCATTTGGGGCTTGTTCCCATGAAACAGGGCTACAAACCCAGCAAGAATATGGCTCAGGATGGATCGATCCGGGGTAGCTCAAACTGCATCTACTTCTTTTATGTTTGCAGCCTGCTTCACACCTACTACTACCTCTTCAACTCCTGTCCCGGCTGAATTAAAGTTAACATGTTGTCCTTCTCCTGGCCCGTCAGGTGTTGAGGGCGAGATCCACATGTCACTGTGCATCGAAGTCGCCAGCGTGGATTCAAGGGTCCCGTTTGCTCTGATGGCGCAGGGATCTCTAGCAGGGACAGTTTCCTCTGGATATTTAAGTGGATGGAGCTGAACTGGAGCCTGACTCACAGAGGGACAGCGTCTCTGGTCCCGCAGCCTCCCGAATTCACGGCGTTACTGAAGCAGCCTTTGGCTGACCTCAGTAACAAGTTTTTCTGGCCCAGGGTGAGAGCCGGGCTGTGCTCGCTGGCATGGAACAACATGCTTATTTGCTTTACTTTTGTAACCTGGCTCATAAGTACTGCCAGCTGATGCTTTAACACTTATTGGGGCAGAATAAATCTCAAGGTTTTCTCCTCCATTTGAGTACCCTGACAGCACGAGCGAGGTGCTGGGAGGGCGTGTGGCCAGGATCAGGCTGGCCCTCCGGGCGCTGTTGTGATGTGCTTAGCCCTGCCCAGACTCTCACGCTGGCATCGTGGCAGAAAAGCAGGCTCTGATGGAGCTCCAGGTTTCCTGCACCCTTGGCCGTGCCCTGCCCAGTCTGCCCCACAGCAGCAGGTGAGCGGGACCCTCTGGAGCAGAGCTGGCACAGACGGGGCAGCAGGTTCCCAGCCCAAAATGGAAGGACTTTGGGCCAAAAACAAAGCGAGAAGGTGCAAATTCCTCCCCTCCTTCCCCATCAAACAGCCAATCGCGTTCTGACTGCACTGCCACTGAGTGAAGCACCCCGGTCAAAGAGAGAGAGATTCACCCCACTTGTCCCCAACCCAAGTGCTTGTCATGGCCACCCCAATGCCAGTAGCCCCTTGGCTGTGCCAGCTCAAGGGTGTACGCGGCCACCATCCAAAGGAAGGTCTGGGTGACAACCCAGTGTAAAGAGAAAGTGTGTTACTGAAGGCAGTGAGGTGCTGGGGAACAGGGATCGCAGAGGGATGTGGGTGCACAGCGTGCTGGGTGCCTGGGGCACAGCAGGCTGCTCGGGGCGAGGAAGAGGAGGCAGGGCATGGGACAGGAGAGGATTCACCCACACTCACCCTTCCCCACGCTGCAGGCGCTGGGGCCAGCGCACGGGGGACCACGGCCACCCCTCCGCCTGCAGCTCTGCCGCGGCAATCCTCCACAGAGCCCTCCCTGCACCACCGCTCCGGCCCTGGTTTCAATCATCCCTCGATTACACGCTGTTTGCTCTTGTTGACAGCACATTTACTTGCACTTGTCAAGCATGCTGTAAATAGTGAGAAACAGCCCTGCCCTTCCTGACCAGGGGAACGGCCAGGAAGGGGCCGTCCCATCCCTCCCAACCATGCACCCACCGGCGGCTCACTCCCAGCACCGGAGCCAGCGCTGCCAGGAAGGGCCAAGGTGCAGGATCGGTCCACGCCTGCTCACACCGTCAGCAGCCATGGGAGAGAGACTGGAGGCCGGGCTCTGAAAAGTGCTGAGGATCCACCACCTCCCATGGGAAACAAGGCGAGAGCCCCTCCTGGACTCCCATGGCCCAAAGTCCACACCACAAAGCGTCCGTAATTATTTAGCTTAAGGATAATCTACAGCTTTCAGATACAGCCAGCCATCATCTCCAAGGTAATCTCAGGTCACGGAGTCAGACGGAAGAGTAATCAGCCATTCTGAGTGTGGAAGACACAAAGAAACAAGCAGTGAGAATCAGATGGTCATAGCAGGTTCGTTCTAAGTAGGGTGTTGTGCCACTCATCTTTTCCCTGGCAGCCAAACCAGCTGGAGCAGCTCCAGCCCCTGGCACCTCGTCCTTGCCCCTGCTCTGCAGTTTGCCATCTCTTCAATTGTGCTAATGCAATTCATTGCAGGGCCAGGCTGGAAACAGGACCAGTGCAGCGATGCAAGGTTAAAAAAAGCACCGTGCTCTGCGCAGATGGTCGTTTTTCGGCCCAAGGAGGCAGCCTCGCTAACTTGATTAATTCATAAAGCTGCTCTCGCTATAATCACATTGCCGCCACTGTGGTTCCTTACCAGCCCAACCCACCTCCAGGCTCCACCCCTCCCCATTTGGGGATGTCTGTCGCCAAGCTGGGTCACAGCCAAGGGGCAGGGAGCAGCCTCCCAGGGCAGACCCAGACCCAAGGACGAGAGTGGGGAAGGCTTTGCAGGTGGAGAAGATAACCACAGAACAACTCCTGTGACCTGCTGCAGCTGGCAGGACAGGTTCATCGCTCAGGGAAGTTTGTCCAATTTCCCACAGCTCCAAGAAGTTGGCACCACGCAACCTTCCTCCACCAGTTCAACCAGTCCAGCCCCTCCTTTCCAGATGACCATCCCGCTGGGGATCCCCTGCCCCAACGCAAAGTCATCTGTTCTGGGGAAGACTCAGGGACAGCATTAACAGCAGCGTTAACGTGTTGAAGGGAGAGCCATTCCCAGCTCACACGCTGGTGCAGCAGCCGCAGAGGCTGCTGAGGAGCCGCTCTCTGCTCAGACAGTGTCCCTTTCTCCGGCTCCAGCGCACAGCTGGCACATGGCACATCTCTGCCTGGCACCGAGGCTGCGCCGGCCCTTCGCTCCCGTCACACAGCAAAGCCCACATACCCTCAGCTGGGCTCCGGCCACAGCAAGATGAGCTGCCTCTTGCCAAGTTGGAGCAGTTTTGAAGGCTTTGCAAATCAGATTCCTGTTTGGAGCAGAAATCAGCCATACAGAGGCTGATATTTCCAGCTTAATTTGTCTGTTCACAGAGCACAGACACTGTTCTGTTTCCTTAAATAGCCCTAGTATCAAATGACTTGTAAGCAACAAGCAAAGCTAATGGATCGCTTCTCCCTTGCAAAAAGTGACTGATTTTCCCAGCTCCTGCCTCCTGCTGCACCAGCATCCCCAGGGACGTCTGCCCAACAAACCAGCTGCGGTGCAGACTGGTCACAGCAGCCCCAACTCCAGCTCGCCCGTGTCCAGCTTCTGCCCACAGCCCGGCCCCATGTGCAGCCGCCCACCCTGCTCCGAGCTTGCACGCCCACCAAGCATCCTGGCCTGTTCGCTCGGGAGCTGCAGCCTCACACTGCTCCCCCTTCCCCATGCTCTTCCTTCTTGCACTCCAGGATCAGGTTTGCTTTAACATTGCAGCCTGAGCAGTTTATACCTTGCTGGGATGGGAAATGGTGCTATGAACTCAATTAAGTGCCTGGTGGTTGCTCTCACACTCCTTTTCTCCCTCCCGGCCCTACACTCCACCAGTGGGATTTCCATCAGCTTTGGCAAGCCAAGACAAAAGCCCCTTGTCACAGCCTTGGACGGCCCACGCTGGCTCTCCACTGCACCCAAGGAGCACCCCCTTGGCTACTGAGGCACAGAAAAGCCTTAAAAAAGGTGTCTTCTAGAGTATTTTTTTCACCTGTTCAGTAGCCAGGCTCCGTCCATAACAAGGGGAGCAGACACTCTCCAGGGCTTTGCTCTGAGCCACAGGGCTTGTAAGTCTAGCAGAGAGCCAAAATCCCACACCGTGCCATGAACATGGAGTCTGGGGTGGGGAGGGCAAACAGAAATATCACCCCAAAACCCAAATGGTCCCAGACCATGTGTCATGATGGCGAGCCGCCAAGATCCCCCCTTTTAGGATCTATTTGAGATGCTCAGACTTGAACATGTCCCTGCACAGCCTCACCCCGGAGGATCCCCCAGTCTGTGGCTGGATCTCACCCAGCCGAGAGCAGAGCCAAACACAGCCCCCGGCAGCAGCCCCATCGCATGCATCCCCCCCATGCCAAGCCACCTGGGACCCCCTGCCCGGGCACTGTGTCGTGCCAGCAAGACACATCGCAGGAAAACAAGAGACATGGCAGAGTCTTGTCACCTCACTGAATTAGCTGCCCTGGGCTATTTGCATTTCTAGAGGTTTGGTTGGTAACCAGGTTCTCAGGCTTTGTATGTTGTTGCTATTTTAGTACGTCTGAAACGTGCAGGAAAAGGAATCCGGAGGCTCTGTCTCCTGTGGAGATGTTTGCGCTGACCCAGTTTGGGACGCTGCAGAGCAAAAGCCACGTCTCTCTGCCTCCGGATCCGGGCAGCAGCGCAGCCACCTGCTCCTGCTTTTGCCCACATGTACGGTGAGAGTGAGTCGCCTGCCTTCGAGCCAGACCAGACCACGCACCAAGGCTGTATCCACATGTTGACGTGGGGCAGGAGCTGCCCCACGACCACGCACCAGCCAAGAGGAGGTATCCAGGTGGTTTTACCCCTGAGATCCCCATCTGCCTCACGTAGAGCTCTTTAAACGCTCAGCACAGTGTGTTTCTCTTTTCCCAGAGCAGTGGGTCACTCACCAACGGTCCAAACCCAATCCCCAGGAAACGAGATGACTCCAGCAGAGATTGCCACTGTCCCAGACAACTCCTTGGTGGTAGCCCCAGGCCCGAAGCCAGGCAGACGGGGGATGTTAACTAACATCCATGCAGGGCAGGTGTGCCCAGCAGTGCTTCAAATCCACTCTACACACGCATTTCTCTTGCCAGCACTGCTGAAACAATGCTCTCAGGCCAGGCTGAATCTGCTCAGTGTGGGAAAACAGCTGGTGCTACCTTGCTAGGTATGAAAAAAAGCACTCATCAAATGACCTTTCTGTGCTTTGAGGCCATCTGTGGGTTTCAGATCAAACGCTTGAGCCCATCTGAGTGCACAGAAGGAGCACATTTTTGCACCACTACTCCCATGACCTCAGCCTTTTAATCAGGACCCAGAGATCACGGCCTGAACCTCTCCCTCTGCATTCAGTCCTGCCCAAGAGCTCGGCTCTCAGAGAAGGCTGTACACCGGGTTGCACGGCCTCAGCTGTCCAAATACAGATGCTGGGAGGCGTCAGAAGCAGCCTGCTCGCTGGAGTCTGCCTCAACTCGGGTCAGCAGATGCAAATGCAATAACTGCTTCCCCGAGCAGGGCAGGAAGCTGCAGATGCAGCAGTGCCTGAATACAAACTCGCTCCTCACCTGGCAAAAAAAGAGCCTCCGGAGCAGCTCGCCTGGCAGGAGTGTCACCAGAGCAAAGCCCCGCCACAGGCAGAGCCCCACGATGCTCCGAGCGGGCTTTTCGAGCTCCCCCATGGTCGCTTACCTTGTTCTCCGTAGGAGCTGATGCCGGATGTTGCTGCTTGGTGATGTTCTCAGCCAGACACCAGCAGATCCTCTTCTTCTGCTCCTGGGAGTAAGCCTCCAAACTTAATAAGCACTCCGACTTCTGACGTAAAGGAAACACAGGCAGAGAGAAGGTCATTAGCTGTCTGTCGCAGGCCCTGGCTTTGTTTGCAAACTACTTGCTTCCAACACACTATCGGATGAACGTAAGTATAACGGGAGAGCTCACACCAATGTCCTGCGCTCTGGGCACGAGAAAGCAAAATAGATGGGAAATCAGCTTCACAGTGAAATCTCCTCCAGACGCAGGGTGAAAGGCTGCTGTGGTGCAGAGCAGCAGGCTTTCGCTTTACTAAGTGGGAGCAGAGTGGTAAGGCACAGGCAGAGCACTAGCCATTCTGCACCCTGTGCTACCACAGTGGAAACGTGTCTGTTAAGCAAATTTAGAGGGTGGAAATTGCTCTTTGCTGTACGCAAACATTAATGAGGTGCCACAGCGTGAACTGATGAAAACAAGCGCCTCTGGGCTGGGTGGGGCTGGGAAGAAGGCGGACCTCAGGAGAAGCTCCAGACCAGCCTCGCCTGGTCTGCTCCTCACTTAGGGCATGCATCAGGGGTTGTTTTGAGGATGATGCTCCAGCTCTAGCCACACACTGTCTGCCAGCAGCACACAGTGAGGAATGAATTGAGAGAAACGATGGCAATTCATCCCAGCTGAGCCTCACCTTGAGCCTCAGAGCCTGCCCACCTCCCCTCGTGCCCTAGCCCCTTCCCTGCCCACACTCTTATTTGATATGGGCTTGTTCCTCTTTGATGTGTTTTCTTTGGGCCAAATCCCACTCATTTAAGAAACCTTCTGACCAAGTTCTCTCGGCAAGTGTCTCCCAGCCCTTAAACAGCTCATCTCTTGTGCTAAAAATTAAGCATTAGTAACATTTGCTGCCTACTGGGATTTTGCAGGTCTTGCTTTAAAAAGGGTCCAGAAATGCCCATGGCTGGATCATCTCCTTCTGTGGCCAGATATGAAAAGTAAGAAAAAAAAAAAAAAGGCAGAACTTTAGGACAGAATTGCAAAGAAAAAAGATTCTTGCACTAAAGGGCATGAAAAAGGCCTTTCATTTCCCCCTAGGATTTTCTTCCAGAAGGGCAGGTCTCTGCTAGCCTGTTTTTCCCAGAAAGGTCAGAGAGAACTAGGGAACTTGCAGCTTTGTGACTCCAGAGACACAACACAACCAAAAGGGGAAATGCTTTTCAGTCACACCATTTAGAACACTGTTTTTATTGGATGCTAATTCATTCATGTTTAATCCAAAATCCCTATTAAAGCAGTAAATAAACCAACCTCCCACGTCACCTCTAGAAAAAGAGATCTCTAGTTCAGTCCTTTGCCCCTCCAAGGAGACTTCCAGGAAACAGATTTGAACTTTCTTATGTCTGGACATCACCACATCTATTCCTACAGCAGAAACAGGCTTGAACATTGAAAACGCATGCTCAGGCTTACCAAGCACTATGAAAATGGAATAGAGGTTTGTGATTCAGGGACACAAGGTGGTGGGGCTCCCCTTGCTCCCCAGATCCTGAGTTACAGTGATGCTCTGAGCATCCTGCGGAGCATCACAGTGCTCTTTCCCATCCCAGATGTCTCCATCTCTCTCAGTCCCATGCCAGCAGATCACCAGGCTGTACCACTGTGGTATCCACTCGTCCCTACGAAAGTACCTAACCATTCCTACTTTCAGAGGAGAGGACAGGCACCAATCTGCTGGGCTGGAAATCCGGGCTGGCATTTCCCTGCCCTGCACTTGGGGCCAGAAGCGAATGACAGCAAGGACTCAGCAGAGCCTAAAAGACATCAGCACAGCTGCAAGGAATCCAATGTCCACATTGATGCTGTAACTACTGCACACCCTCATCCCTACCGAGCTTCTGCAATTCCCCTGACATGAGGCTTAAAGCAATTCCAAGGACATCTCATGACGGATGCACAGCTCACCTACCCCTGCTCTGCAGCCCCTTGCTGATTCAATTACAGTCCCCGTATCTTTGATTGAATTCAGCATAAAGCGATGCTCAGCCCGTACTGGCTGTTGACAGCAAAGTGCCCCTCTCTCTCCTGCTCAGCCTCCACAAGCCGGCGAGACTCCCCGGCCCCAGCCACCTGGGAATATTAAAGCCAGGAGAGGAGATTGCCCTGTGATCCAAAAGGCAGAGGAGAAAGTCAGCCGCCCCAATGTGTGTCCTGGGTATTGTGGGCAAGGCTGAGGGGGGACTTGAACAGCCAAAATTGCATTTACCTAATCTGTACATATTTTACTATTATTTCTGCACTACAGCAGCAAGATCTCAGCATTTTATTCCTTCACAGTAATATTTAACCTCTCCAACACACATTTCCCAAGGGAAGAGCTCTGTTTCTTCCTCTTCCATCAACCTGCTCCCCCCAAATAATGTGCAGCAGTGTTGGGAAAAGAGCCAGCCCAACCCACAGGGGCTGAGCACCCCCGGCTGCCTCTGAAGCACAGCATCCTGCTTGCAAAGTCCTTTGGGATCCAGCCAGCCAGAGGGCAGATATGTGAAGGACTGACTTTTATATAGGATAAAGCTCTACCAGTGGCACGTGTCCCTGGAGCCCAGCCCCTGCCAGGGGACCAAGCTGCCCAGCTCAGCACTCCCACGCACTGGGGAGGCTGGAGCAGGGAAGTCGGCTAACGTCGGGGCTGCGCTGTGCCCTGTGCACGCTGCCTCGCTCAGGGCTCGCTCTGGGAACCGGCCTCGCCGCTATTGTTTTCATTCGGGGAGGCTGCCGCTTTGCCTGCCAATATTTACAAAGAGAAAACAGGGTTTAATCTCACAGTGCTGGGAAAGGAGGATGCAGATGGCGTGAAGGGGGCGTTTGCGACCAGATAAAGCAAGCGACTGAAGTGGCTGCCAGTTGCTTTCTGACTGCCTTCATCCCAGCATTTTGAAAAACATGTTATTGCAGGTGTTGTGTGCCGGCTGGCGCGGGAGCCTCCGGTGAGCCCACAGCTCTGGGGCAGCGCTGGACCCCGCGCCAGCACCGGACCCCACGCCAGTGCTGCCCGTGCGAGAGCAGGAGGAAAACACAGGGCATGTATTGCAGTGGAGGACCCAGATTCGCCAATGCAAGCCCCAAATGGGCCCTGTTACAGCAGGAAAAGGTCCCTTTTGCTCCATGGGAAAAGCTCACCCCTGCAGATGCTCCCCCAGGCTGAGCCCCAGCCCGACAGCACCCAGGAGCATGGGGAGATGACAGGCAAGCGGTCTGGCCAGGTAGAGCTCCTGGTTACCCCAGCAGACACCAACCGAAGAGGGACTGTTGGCTCTGTAGCCCATCAGTCAACCGAGGACCCCCCAGAGAATGGCACCACATCACAGGAAGGGCCCCCAGACCCTACACACCAATAGTCCATGCTGCAGACATGCCCCTCTGTGCAGGACCCAGCACAACAGCATCTGGTACACAAGTGTGGCTCTACATGACACTGCAAAGCTAAGATATAATAATAACAACAAGCCGGACTCAGCCTGACACCTCCAAAGCCTTGAACTCGGTGACCAGCCTAGCCTGGGGCTGTTCTCATCTGACTGCTGCCTCCCCCAGCTCGTGCTAGCAGACATGCTCCCAGGGGGTGGTCAGGTCCTTCGGTGGATGTTCCCCCCACAGATCAGCAGGATGCACTTCTGCTCCCTGCCCCAGGCTCCTCTCCTCTGCAGGGTTTATGGCAAAGTGGTTCAGGGACAGGGCTCGCAGCCCAGCTCAGCTCTGCCCGGCCCCTGGCCTCGAACGTTCAGAGCGTTGGTCCGTAGCCAAACCCAGCAGAGATCCCAGAGGGGAAGTACCTCGGAAACGGGCTCCAGACTACAATAGCTTTTAAGTCACAGAGCAAACCTTCCACCGGCGAAACAGCAAGCCCTGGGAATATCCTGTGCACAAAACACGGGCAACTGCTGGCTGGTTATTTCATGACCCACGGAGCTAGGTCTGATGAGAAAGTTCAGTGTGCTCCCATGCTGAGCTGTGCTGGGGGGGGCGTGGGGGACCATGTCTCCTCCTGTGGTTTTTGGACTGCTGGGCACACTGGTGGTGCCCAAAAAACAAACACTGGCAGTAACGGCAGGGGCCCTATTGAAAGCTGGTGAAAAGGTGACAGGATCTCATGGGTGCTTGAGCAGATGATGTCCATGGAGCTGCAGTTTGCGGGGCACAGCAGTCTCTGCAGAGAAGCGTGGCTCATTGCTGTGTGGCTTGTTTTCAGGCCAGGAAGGCTCTGTAGATGAAGGTGAAGGATAGATGTGCCCATCCTTCCTTGTAACACCAAGGGCTGGCTCTTAGGAAATGGGTTTTCATTGTCCTACAGACACCCATGGACCCAAGATAGCAAAGTGGACCTGCTACTTCATGGTGCAGAGCCACCAGTGGCTCCAGCTCACCCCAGGCCAGTCAGACCCTGTTGCACTTAGATGCTGCTGCTAAGGAGGAAGAAGATGGAGGAGCGATGCCACGGGAGCACGGTATCATGGCACAGCCTGGAGGATGCTAAGCCTCCAGGAGGAAAAGCCAGCCTGAAGAACCTTTTCCAACCACTTTGGAGCAGCCAGCGAGCACACAGGGCTCGGTCTGTTTTCACAGGCCAGCAGGTTGTCCTTCAGTGGCTCATCATATAACAGCGTTCACAGGAATCCCCAGCCCTGAGACTAGCCACGCATGGAGCTCCCCGTGCAAACACCACTCTGGCAAACAGAGGGTCCAGGGAAAAAGCAGGTCCATTGGATTTCCATTCTGCAAACGTCCTTTCCTCTCAGGCAAGAGGGCTCAGAGCGGAACAGCCCCCAGCAACAGTAACACTGAGCTCACCCACCCACTGCAAACACAGCCCCAGAACTATCCGTCCCTCTTCCCCCAGCACAGCCCCAAAGAGAGCAACCTCCAACCTGTGCAGCCAGCCCCAGGGAACAACAGTTCCCCTCCACCCACTGGTGCCTGGGCCTTTTTAAAATCACTCCAGTATCGTAACCACACCATATCAGCTCTTCTTTTTGCCAACATCTGGAAAATGTGACCACAGAATTAAAGCTGGGGAAAAAAATTAAGAACTTCTCCAAAAAGCACATTTTGTGGTCATCTCAAAACTCAGATTCAGGTTGAACTGTGTAAAGATTCACAAAGCGAGGGAAGCAGAGTGCCCCTGTTCATCTGTTTCTCCAACTGGGACACAAGCACCCCCTGCTCTGCCCGAAGAGACCAGAACTGGGAGCTGTCACTGCTCAGGAGCTGCCCTGGCGTACACCCCAGGCCACGGGTTATGCTAACCCAGGACTTCTGCTACTGGTCTCACTCCACATCATCTAACCCAGGTAAACAGGCGCTGGCAGAGGAGACAGAGCCCAGGGATCTGTCTGCACAGAGGAGCAGCCTGGCCACCAGCTCCACAGCCATCGCTGTGCATGCTCTGGCTCCAGGTATGTGCCAGGAGAGCACTGGCTTGAACCAGATGAATGTTTCAGTTGCAGTTGAAATTTGGGGCATGTCATGGGGATGCTGGGTAGGGCTGCATTTCAGGAATGCCTCAGCATTTGAAGTAATCTGTACATGGGTTCACATCACAACATCCTTCAGAACTTTTCAAAATGTTGGCAGTCTTGGTCTGACGTTATCTGACTGCACATGCAGTTCAGGCTGCAGCTCGGTCTTCTTCGCATCACGCACAGAGAAATCCCGTGGCTGGGACCCGCCCTCCTTTGGATGGAGGAAAATGAAAACCTCTATTCAGGAAAGAGTTAAGCTGTCGCTGTAGGTGTGACGTGGCAGAGGGATTCAGCATGTGCAGATTGAGCGTCCAGCTTTTACATGAGCTGGGTGACTCAAGGCGATGCACGCCGGCGTGCTGCAGCGCAGGACACACTGAACCTTTCCAGCATCCCAGAAATGAGCCACTGCTTGCGATACACACAGGAAGCAAAGGAAATATCAGAGAGCAGGAGAGGATTTTTCATTTGGTAACATCTCCTGACCACCACCAGCAGAGCGGCTGGAGGAGAGGGAGCCCCCCCTTATGCTGAAAAGGACTGGGAGCAGGAAGAGGAAGGCAGAGGAATACACTTCATGGTCTCTCAGTGTGCTTCAAATTCATGTAATAAAACTAGTGAGAGCAGGCAGCAAGGAGCGCGTCTAGATTTTCTCTACTTGAAGTCCTTAGGTATGACCGATCCCAACACTTCTTAATTGTTGTCTTATTATCTTGTCTTCTTAACACCAAGCCTTAACGTTGTCTGCAGTGCCCTTTCCACCACAGCCCAGAGGATCGTTCACCTGACTGCAGTACAAGCCCATCTGACAAATAACACAGCCCACAAATCTGACAAACATCATCTCTTTTCCTATTATGAATTAGAGGAAATTGAGATACAATTTTAACAGAGCGCATAGTCCACTTCACAGACAAATGCTCATCTCTTCTACCTTCTCCCACCCTGCACACAGCACCCAATGCCAGCTGACAATTTTCTCTCACCAGGAATTTAAAACCCACTATACCTCCACCCTATAGTGCTCTGGCATCTGCAGGGTGACCGTCACAGCACAAAATTCATGATTTTGTGTTCAGACAAGGCTGAGGGACTCCTAAATAACTGCTCTTTTTTGTGGTTAAAACCCTCCTGCGGTGAGTTCCGTTGGGGGCTTGCAGGCTGTGCCCTTTGGCCGACGCTGCTTTGGGCTCAGAGCTGGGCACAGCTCTTGTCTCTGTGTCTCATTTGCAGCCTTGAGGTTTTCTGAGCTCATGCCTCCAAACTGGCCTTTTTGTCATTGCATTTTTGGGGTATTTCCTGGTACTTAAGAACAAAAAGTATAGACGGGGCATTTGAAAAGGAGGGATCAGACATCTCGCAGGCTGCTCAAGCCCCACCAGGGAGCAGAGTGGGGATGGTGGGGAAACCACAGCAGCAGAGCCCAACCCAGGGCACCAGAGCCTCCTTAATACTGGGAAAAAGGAAAAGGGGAACAACTTCCTCTGCTTTGGTTCCCTGCCAAAACCATCCCATTTCAGTTGGAAAGAAATTCAACCCAAAACGCAAGTCTTCTGGCTATCACTTTGGGGTCAGAGAACAAAGGAATGGGAAAGTTGACTGAATCCCAAACTTTCATTTCATTACTGATGCCGTCTTTCTGCTGCAGGAGCTCATGGCTGCTGATTATCCCTCCCCCAATGAGCTTTTATCGGTCACTTCTGACCCTCACAGACCTGTGTGTACCGTTCTCTTTTCCCCATGATCACATGAAAACATATAATCAGCTTTCACCCACCTTAACAACTAACCCCCGCTGCTCTACCACTGAACTATCCTCCTTATCATCTCCTACTTCCCCAAATTTTCAGTCATATGCACACTTTATCAGGCATGATTTGCTGTCTTCTACCATGCCAGTGATGATTGTTTGCAATTAAGCAAGAGGCAGGCTTCCCAAGCCCTCCCTGGCAGAGCAATGCTCACAGAAGATGATGTTGAGGTTTCAGACCAGACTTTTTAACTATTTATTAGGCACCACAGCAATTTCCTGTCTTTCTAGGTTTTCAGGCCAAGTGTTGTGTCATATCAAGCCAAGTGCCTGTGAGGACGTCTGGTCTAGTTGTGCTCCATCTGTACTCTTTGTTTCATTAATAATTACTTTTTAAGTTCTTTACTAAACAAATTCACCTTAGCTGTTCACTTGGTTGCATAGGTTTGATGTCACCCCCTAGCCAGCCCTTTTGCCCTTTTTTCTATCACCAAACCATCTGCCTATGTGTCCTCTAGATCTGCCAGGACAGTGCCCAAAAAAGCTCCTTGCGAACTCTTCTGATGACATGTCCAGAACAGCTGACTTCAAAATTACCCAGGTGTACAATATCTGCCATGTCACAGTGTGTTCCTGAGCCTTAAAGTCCTCTCTACCATCAGTAAACCACTTCTGCAGCATTCAGATTCCCTGTATAGAGATGGGAACCTCCCTGCTCTTTCCCTGCAAGACAGAAATGGGCAGTGCCACATCCCTAAGGGCATTAAATTAGTCATGCTCAGTCCTGGGAGTAACAAAGAACACTTTGGGAAATTAATTTTCCTATGGACCAAGCTGGGACATCTCCAGTGAAGACTATGGAGTTAAGCACATTTATACAAGCTACAATATTGTCCCTCACTACGGTTGTGGTCCAGTTTAAAGAGCATTTGTTGGAAGTGTACCCTAGCCAGCAGCCAGGACACAGCTTGAGGATGCAAACAGGAATGGTGCCCACGGGGGATGATATGGGTGCAGGGATGTGTCCGCAGAGAGCCAGGGCACGGGGTGGGGGGGACAAGGAGGGGCAGTGTTGTCATTTCTCTGACACTGGTCTAGAGGATCTCCCGTGCAGAGTTGATGTGCATCTCCAAGGCAAAAGAAGATGAAGCATAGATGCGCAGCATTAATTTGCTCGCGTCTGTAAGTGTGCTCATCGCAGCAGGCTACTGGAAAGATCTTCTGTTGGAGCAGTTTCCCAAGAGAAACTCCGGTGTCTGCAGATGAAAACTTCCAGAGAAAAAGATCAATTTTGCTAGTGCTTTTCAAAGGAAAAGCTTACTGAGCTATTTGATTTTAAGTCAATTCGGTCTGAATATGTTGGGTTTGAATCAAAAACTTCTAACAATGCAATAAAACACTGATCTGCAGTTTCCTATCAGTAGGATATTTCCGGAGCAGGGAAGGGTGTGAATACAGCCCTGGACCACATTCACATCTCTGGACTGGCTCCCGGTGAGGCTACTGATTCCCACCACGCAGTAAATGTTTTCTTCTGACAGGTTTTACACATGTCATCATAGGAGGTGCATGTGTCCTGCAGGGAATGGCATGTGGGCAGGGGGGAAACGTGGCCAAGCTCCCACACTCCAAATTCTCTAGGATGCAGAAACGCGGGTCCACACCGAATCAGCCCAAAACTTTCACAGGTGGGGTCTGTTCAACTGACTTTAAACTGTTTCATTTGGATTTAAAATACTGAAATTAAACATATGCTAGACCAGGTTTGCATGCATTGGTAGTATTTTTTCACATACGAGTTGGCAAATAGAAAAATTAGACTTCCAGGTATACACAGTATTCCTCAGATCAAAAGGTACCACCTTCACTTCCAAAATCCTAGCTTGCTTACGTGCTGGGACTATTGCAGCTACCCCATGACCAGCACGAGGAACAAAACCACCAAGAATGGACAGCTCAGTGGAGAACCTTCCTCTATTTCTGCATTCTTTCCAACACCAACCTATATTTAGCCCTTCCCTTCCAGAAGGCCACGTGCCCCACCAGGATCAGGGCCACCTGCACTCGGGACCTCCAAGCACTGCAATTCACACGCTGAAGAGACTGTAAAATAAACACCCCTTCTGCTGTAACCTACACCGGGCTATAAAGATTACCGTTTGCCATTTAACTATAAATAATCATAACGCACAGGATTTAAATTCTGTGGTGTGATTTATTTACACGCGATTAGACAGGATGACTAGCAGTAGCTTTTTACGACACTCCAGGTTCCCTGAAGGTTGGAATTTTGGTTCTTGTTTAAAATAAATTAATCAACCCACAGACATTGAAACACACTTTTATTGTGGATCATGCCGGATCCAAATGCAAAAATGCAACCTTATGGGTCAGAACCTTACTCACAAACCTTCCAGATGAGACTGAGCAGGAGACGGCAGCTCAAGGCCTCGGCAAAGAGCTATTCCTGCAGCAAACGCAAAGTCAGCCCGGCTCCGTGGGCTCCCTTTCAACTCACAGCAGCACTAAATACATTAGTGCTAATTGCAAATGATTTGTGGGTAAGAAACAGCAGTATGAGAGCATCTACCAACCTCCCAGACCCCATCATGGCAGTGCAACAGATGTGTCTGCCCAGATCATGGTGACAGAAGAGCTCAAATAATCATAGAATCATAGAACCATTAAGGTTGGAAAAGACCTCTAAGATCATCAAGTCCAACCATCAACTAACACCACCATGACTCCTAAACTAGGCCCTGGAGTGCCACGTCTACACCTTTTTTGAACGCCTCCAGGGTGGACGACTCCACCACCTCTCTGGGCAGCCTGTTCCAATGCCTGACCACTCTTTCGGTAAAGAAATTCTTCCTGATGTCCAATCTAAACCTCCCCTGATGCAGCTTGAGGCCATTTCCTCTCGTCCTATCGCTAGTTTCTTGGGAGAAGAGTCCAACACCCACTTCACTACAACCTCCTTTCAGGTAGTTGTAGAGAGCGATAAGGTCTCCCCTCAGCCTCCTCTTCTCCAGACTAAACAACCCCAGTTCTCTCAGCCGCTCCTCATAAGACTTGTGCTCTAGACTCCTCACCAGCTTCATTGCCCTTCTCTGGACACGCTCCAGCACCTCA
>WAAD01016096.1:998519-1058012 GCA_013389945.1 Fregata magnificens
GGACCTCCCCCGTTGACCAGGACTTCTGATAAAGGATGGAGAGCGGCTTGGCAAGCTCCTCCGCCAGCTCCCTCAGCACTCTCGGGATGACCACCAAACCCCCCAGGCCCCCTTACCTCCACCCCAGAGAGGACCAGCCAGCAGAACTGAGCCAGCAAAAGGCTCCTGGTAGATTAAAGCACTGCTGGCAAGCCCAGGGGTGGAGCACTTGCTGCAAAGAGCAGGACAGGAGCAGATCAGGAGGGGGACAGACCCCTCAGAGTGACATGGAACAAGAAAAGCCACATCCACACAAGAAACCTTCCCTTATGCATCCTTATACAAAGCTTTCTAGCTTCCACAAGCAGTCGCAGGGGTGGGCAGCAGCACAACTGTGTCTGCCAGCAGGACCCAGCCACAGGGCACTGCTGCACCACATTGCTGGGACCCTGAGGGTGCCAGGAGTGTGCCAGTGCCAGCACCCTGCCAGAGATGCCCTCCCGAGCCTCCCTCCACCCTGACTCCCAGCAGCCTGAGCGCAGCCCCAAAGCAGAGCCAGCCCCTCTCCGTGGGAAGCCATCCTTGCAGGGGGAAACCGTCTCGTTCCCACGGTCGGGAAGGAGGCTGAGCCTTGCACCAAGGCAAAAGGAGGTCACACAGCCAGGAGCGTGGCACCCAGTAGACACCACATCCATCAGGCAATGGGGAGAGCCACGCTGGGCTGGCCCAGAGACCCCCCGTCATGGCCCCACATGCTGCTGCAACACGAGAGTGCCGCTTCGCTGGGCCTGAATCCCAGCTTTCATTTGTCAGCAGGCCATGCCTTGAATCCACCCCACTGCAAAAATAACTTTAACACCACAAACTGATGCTCCCGCTGGCCCAGAGAGGCATCCAAGCCCCTCGCAATGCCTCTGTGTGCAGCCAGCCTGCAGGAATGCCTTTGAGGGGGACCGTCCCCTCCCTCCCACAGGCTGCCAAGACTTAAAACCTCCCAGTGTCACCCCCACAACCCTGTAACTAAAACTTTGCTCCCAAAAAGTGAATGCAAAGAAGAAGAGAGGGATGACCTGAAGGTGACTCTCTTCTTAGATTCCCTGCGGGAAGAAGATGCTTAAATGCTCCCAGGCTGGCTCCCACGGCAGCATCCCATCATTTAAGAAGAGCCCGTCTCCATTTGCCCATCTGCCTCCACTGAGGACGGTTCATTGAGCCACACAACCCCCACACTGCAAAAGTGAGAGGTTTCTGCTCTCATGTTTTAACCACCAGCCAGTGTCCTTGCAGCCTGGTCACCCGCTCCACGTGGCTCTCGGGGTTGTGACTTGCAAGTCACCGTCTCCCAAAAGAGCAGCTGTGGGGAAGCTGGGAAGGCACCGTCCTGCCCTAGCTCACTGCTGAGTCACAGGCATGTTCCCTTCTCTGTGCTTCAGCTTCCCCTCTTGAACCAAAACTGCCTGTTGCTGGAGAGTCTGGTGAGACTTAAGGCTGGAAGCGCACTGTCCCCTTAACCTTGAAGCCAGCTGGTTTTATCTATGCTATGCACTCACGGTGCACACAAAAAAGCCTTCTTCTCCCTTCCTTGCAGGAAAAACCCAGCCAAACCACACAGCTGAAGAATCACCTCCCCGCCTACCCGCAGGCAGGATCTCACATCAGCCTGATCTCCCTAGCTCAGTGCAGACCACTAGCCTCAAAGCAACCCCGTGGCATCTGGGAGGGAAGGGGTGGCATGGGGGGTGTCCTGCTCGGCAGGATGCCATCTTTGAGCCAGGGGCTGCCCCGATGTCACCTGAAAGCCATGGGCTGGCACAGCGCAGGGTGTGAGCAGCCACTCCTGGGGTACGGGCATATGGCAGACCTGCCGGTCACTGCGGGTCAGGAAGCTCCTGCTCCACTTGCAACCTGCTCCAAAATACCCCGGGCGGACAGGAGGAACAAGAAGGGGTCTGCAGAATCCCATAAGCGTGGCCGGTCCAGACCTACTGTCCTCTGTGGGGGAGCATGCATGTAGGAAAGCAGATGTTCCACATTTTCTATACAACTACTATGCACCAACCTCAACAGATGTCACAGATCTCAATCACCAGAGCTGTGAGAGTTATTTAAGCCCCTCAGAAGAAAGCTAAGCACTTCATTACATCTTGACAAAGACGAGCCTTCACCTCTCAAGATCTCATGAAACGCAGCCAGCTCTCTTTCAGTCACGTCTACTTAGGGGCCCAAAGCTTCTAAGTTAAATGTTGGGCTCCGAATGCATTTTTCCAAATGCATGAGAAAATGCAGGAGTGCCTCATCCCACTGTCGGGATGTCGGTGACGAACACCCATCGCAGCCTTTCTGAGTCACGGCACAGTATTAGCTGCGCAGGGAGACATGATGCAAATCTGACGTTACACTGGGACATGCACTGAGCAAACCCCCGAGGAGGCAGCTCCTGCCTGACCACCTCAGGAAGAAATAGAGGAGACAAGGAAGGAACAAGAAGGAAACGTGAGAAAGAACTCGTCAGCCGACGGTTACACAGCAGGTCGTGCTTTGGCCCAAATCCCAGCCACTCAAGGTGAACAACTTTCATTCTGAACGTTTTCATCCAACTTTCACAATAGCTTATTATTTCGTGGTGCTGCTGAGCAATGTTTGCCTTTCTCCTCTACACCCTGGGGATCTTTCCCAGATCCAAATTTCCACCCCTGAAAATACAAGGCCTTGAAACCAGGAACACAGTAAAGTCACTTGAAAAGGAAAAAAAGCCACAGCATTCAATGATTAGGGAGGTCCAGTCACCATGAACCAATTTTGCAGTCTCCTTGGCTGCTTCACGGCACAAACATAACTGTGCCAATGTCTGAGTGATTACAAATCTGCTTAGAGCATCTAGCCATGCACCAGCCACGTGTGGTTTTAGAGCTATGATTATATGTCTTTTAGATTGAGCTTCCTTATTTTATTTGAGGGCTTCAAACCTGGGTACTTAAAGACAAGAAAAGCAAGATGCATAAAAAATAAAGACAAAACAGGTGGCAAGGAAATCTGTCCCCAGGCGAAAGAACCCCAAGATAAATTGAAAGTGAGATGCAGCGAGGAAGATCCACCTCCTGCACACAGGGGGAAGGGGAAAAGCAAACCTCAGTGCTGCCCAGCCTCCCCGTGCACAGACTCCTTTTAGCAGCTTCTTACTAATATATTCTGGCTACAGCTGTTACATTTCCTTTCCAGATGTCTGGCAAATTAATTAAAAAGGAAGTTAAAATCAGCCCGTTCAGTGCTCCTTGCCCCAGCAGAAAGGATCAGAGTTGTTAGTACGGGTTCAGCTCCCACTACAAAGTTAATTTGGAAGACAGCAACACTCACCTCTGCAAGGTAAAGGATGCAGAATTTCCGATCTTCTGAACCTACAAAGAAGAAAAAACAGGATCAAAATTAAGCTACAGCTGCATTTTTGCAAGCAGAGACACTGGCAGAGGAATTGGCTAAGAGACAGCATTTAATGAATATTTATTGTTGTCATCCTACAGTACCAGGCTGTGATCTGGGAGTGATGTATGCTGGATCCGCAGGGGCCCTGCGCTGAGCAAGCTGCATTGCATGGTATCTTGCATGGACTCACTGCGCTATCACGGATTCTCCTTTGGGTTTGTCCTTTTGGAAAAAGGTTTGTTTCATTCAGAGGCCACGCACAGGCTCTTCTGCCCGACCTGCCATGGCACGTGCAGCCCGATTCCTTCCCAGGGGCTGCGGAGGCCCCGCAGTGCCCATGCAGCCATCCTGGGCACTGGGGCCGGGTCTCTCCCATCTTAGCTCTGTGGACACTTTGCTCCCAGGAGGACTAACCAGAGCAGCTCCTGTTCCTTGCTCATTCCCAGCTTCTTGTCCCAAGCCCTTGGTAAGGCTGATGGTAGCTCTGTCTAGTGCTGTCTGTCCCAGCCTCCATCAGTGCCAGTGGTTGAGGTCGGTGCCTCTCCAAGGAGATGGAGCTGAATCCCAGGGCAATGGGAAGCAGCTGACATGGGGCAGGCGGGGAGAGCTCATCCTGCTCCATCGGGCTGAAGGCAAACTCCCCAAGCTCCCGCCAGCATGGTGCTGCTCAGGAGACCTGGCCAAGGAACTTGCACTTCCACAGCTTCAGGAAAGGAGATGGTGCTGGAGGCAATGCAATGACCAACATTACGATCCATGTGTTGCTAAGTCATGGAGCAGCCCAGTTCAGCTCCCCATCTTGCTGCCAGCTATCCCAGGGGATGTCTTACGCTCCAGCTGCTCCACCAGGCTGGTTCCTGCAGGCCTAGGGTTCCCTGTCCCCAACAAAAAGGCATTACTGAAGATTTGCCCTGGTCTTTGATCCCTGCTGGTGAGACACAAGTGTCCCCAGCCCCAACGGAAGCCAGCTCCTGGCATACATCAGCCTCGCAGGAGGACATGAAGTTGCCACAGGACAGGGTCACCTCAAGTCTGAAGCAGGACATCCCATCTCCTGGAGCTGGCTCGTTCCTTCGCACCAGCGTGCCCTGCACCAGCTTTGCCCTCAGTAGCATGCAGCACTGCTGGGCTGGCAGCTTTCATAACCCTTTTAATGACATTATCTCTGCCATGAGATCAGATCTGCAGTCTGGGCATGACCACAGATCCTATTCAAAGCAGTATCAGCACAAGCTCTGCTTCATTTCAACAGCCTGAGCTGTGCTAATGATGGGAACAGGCTCTGTACAGCGGTGGAAACACCCTGTTCCCCAGAGGAAAGCAATTCTTCTGCTGCAGGCAGCAGCCCAAATGTCAAGATAAGAGCTGTGACCCATTGAGGGACTCAGATGCCTTGAGTCACTCCATGGGCAAGGCGAAACCCATGAAGAAGTGCAATGGCCTGGAGCCATTTGCTGGATGTCTCTTCCAGCTGCCCTTTGGGGGATCGCAGACCTGCCTCCACTGCCAGCTTCACTTTTAATGCACGTTGCAGGATATGGGCTGGAACATCATTACAGGGACACCAGGACACCGTGCCACAGTGCTGCTGTGGACCTGTCAGATGATGAGTCCTTGTGTGTTTTCATAAGCTTCAGTCTGCTCCACCCTGGGCGATGCGAGGGTCAGGGAAGCAGCCTGGCCCCAGGGCTGCCAGCCAAAGGGCTCCAGCGCTGCCCCTCCAAATCTTCACTTGCAGAAGGGGAGCAATGCTGGGCCCTGAGAGCACATGCTGAACGGGCCTGGCTGGGAGCCCGTGTCTCACCTCTGCACCACAGAAGAACCATTCACTGCTCTCCACAGCTCTGCCTGAGCTCTCCCAGCACCCTCTTCTGTAAATCCCAGTAGGACCACCGGGGAGCATTTTCCTTGCTAAGTCAAAGCCTCCAACGGGACCCCCTCAGCCAGTGTATTTGCCCTTGAGGGAGGGTTTGGAGGCAGGATCGGAGCCTGCTGCTGGCACAGCACGAGTCCACCATCCCCTCCTGCTGCTTCTGCTTCCCAAGTGGTCAGCAGTACAAAAACCACACCATCTTCTCAACTGGGCTCTCTGCTCCTTCCTGCACCACGACCAAAGCTGTCCAGGCTGCCTTGCAAAGCAGATTGCAGAAGACCAACACGTCCCAGCCACTTTCCCTCAGGAGCTTTAACCCGGGTTTCCCAGCTGATCTGAGGAACAAGTCACCCTCTGGAGACATGCATCCTCAGCAAAGAAAGGTGACGTCGGAGTGTAACAGCCCCGGGAATGACCCAGCTTCTCTTGGGCCTCTGTTTATTCCTTCTGCAATAACAAGCGATCCCGACAAAGCCCAAATCCATCAGAATTAAGTTCCCTTCCAAATTCCTCTCCGTTGAGCTATGAATCTAGCATTAGCAACCTCCACCACCAGCAGCTCCTGTAGCTCACTGCTACACATGGCCAAGCAGCCCAGTGCCTACAGGACACACAAAGCAGGGAGCCAGCCTAGGCTAAAGAACTGCTTAAATCCCATTTTCTACCAGTAATTGCCTTTAGAGGGAAAACAAATGGGAGGTAGGAGACTGGCTGCCCAGACCAGCAGCTCGGCTTGAGCCGGTGCCAATCCCCGTCGAGGAGTGAGGGGAGGCAGGAGAGTGATAGCAGAGCCAGGAAGGGCAGACCTGAGCACAGATTTCAGCACAAACCAGGTTTGCCAGGATTTCTTCCACTGGAGCTTTTTCCAGTCTCTGGAGGGTCAGGCTGCCGTGCCGGAGCCTGCTGTGCCCTGGAGCCGTGAGACGTGCATTGCTCATTTCCTGCACGGCGGACCACAGAGGCCACAAAAGACAAGGGGAGAGGCACAACCTCGCACGGGGGAGGCAGCAGCCAGCTGCCCGGGCTAATCCAGGGCTCCATTCCCCACACGGCGCTATGTCCGCACCTTTTTTGACAGCTGAACAGCACATACTCTCAGCCAAATTTAGTGAAACTCTAAAAGGAAATAAGCAGGAGGGAAAAAACTCACTTTAAGATACTTCAGTTTCTTCCTGATGCGTTGTGAAGGGGATTGGCTTGTCTTTCCGAGTAACTTGACCCGTCCCTGCCCCAGGGCTGGGCTGCTGCATGCGCTCAGCACCCACAAGAGGAGGGTGCGAGTTTTGTGGGGACACATCCCCCTCTCCGGCTAAGCCTCATCCTGCGCGCCAATGCTGACGCACAGGGCAGGCACTTACGCAGCTCCCAACACAGCAGCAGCTTTCAGCGCCGGCCTGGCTCTGCCAGCCTCCTTGTGCAACCCAAGGGAAACACCCGCTGCTTGCAGGATTTAGGTGGTGCATGCCGAGCGTTGGGTCAAAAAGATGGGAAAAGAGAGAAGATGGTCCTGCTCCTTTCCACAGCCTCCTTGCATGGCCCAGGGGACCATGGCAATGCCCACGGCGAGGGCAGGTCCCACGCTCCCCAGCCCCTCGCCTCTGCTCAGCGAGGACAGGACTGCATCCGGCACCCAAAGAGGAGCTCACAGGGCAGGGTGCTGCAGGGCCCTGGGTGCATGGGGAGAGAGGAAGGCTGCTGTGCACATCCAAACCTGGCTGCCAAAAAGGGACAAGCTTGTCACCCTCTGGGGCACACATCCCTGGGGAGGTGTGGCAGGGTGCAAGCCCTGGGTGCTTCCCAGCATCCTTAGGGCAGCAGGGAGAAGCCGTGGTGGGGCAGAAGCCCCATAAATCACACTCTTGGCCTCTGACTATCTTGGAGCTGTTTGCTGTAAGATACGGTGGGTTGGGATGTCGGGAACAGCAAAGCAGCACATGAAAAGTCCTTGTTTGCAGGATCAAGGCTGGGGATGGGGCTCACCGCCTGGGGGTCCTCATTCCGGCTGCAGAACAGGAGCACTCTTCTCCATCCCAAAGCCGAGCACACCCACCCAGGGGGGGCAGGATCCCAGCGAGGCGGTGACCTTAGCGTGGAAATTCCCACAGTATCTAGTGAGGAAGCCAGCCCTGTCACACTGGAAACATTGGCCGGTGTGGTGCTCATCAGGCATGCTCGGCTTCTAAAGCAGGAAGACAGAGCATTGTAAAGCAGATTATACTGATTTGCTTTCGCACAGTGCAGTGAGCGGCAGAAACAGGAAACATCACAATGGTCTTCAGTGTACCGGAGATGTCTCAATTGTTATACTCAGCAATACGCCTGTTCCTATTAATGTGCCATTCAGTTATTTAGGAGACCAACAAAAAATCCCTGCCAAAAGGGATGGACATCTTTTTGCTTGTTCCACCTGCCTTTGAAGTGGCCCTGCCCAAACCAGGAGGGTGAGCTCCCTGAAAACCGACTGTGTTGGATTCCTGGCGTACGGGGGGTGGTTCAGCGCTGCAGAGACAAACACCCCCTTCAGAGAGGCTTGTTAAGCTATTCCAGATGTGATCCAGCCAAGTTATTAAGGCAACAAGGAAATAAGTGGCAGAAAACCACTCACAAAATCCCACCGCTCTGCCTGAGGTTAGGAGGCACATTCCTGTGCCAAGCTGCAAACAGACCTTCGTGCACAGAGCCAGCACCAGCACCGGGGAAGCTGATTTCTTCAAGAAGGCAAACAAGAGCAGGGTTATTCAACCCTTTGAGAGCAGCCAGGGGCGGCATGCGTGTGTGCTCCAGGAGCAGACGCTGACCAACAAGCACTTCAGCGATGAACAATTTCTTTTGTCCGTTTCTTAGAAATAAGCAGCACTGAGAACAAACTCAACAAACCCCAGTGAAGCTTCAATGGCTTTTCTAAATGGCTCATGCTGTGGCACCCCGTCTCCCTCACCGTGTTTCTGCCCCCACTGAATAGGTCAGTGAATTAATCTGGGAGCAGAAATGTTGTTGGAAATGGGAAATAAAAACTGACAGGCAGCCTGTGGTGTCCGGCACAGCACTGCAGATCCCCAGCACTGAGGCTCACAACAATGTGGGGCACATGGAGAGATGCAGCTCATCCACAGAGCTCAAAGCTCGGCTGGGGAAAGTCATGGGACGTGGCAAAATTCATCCAGAAAGTGATCCCTTTGGAGAAGCAGCCCAGATCTGGATTAACCCCTTTTGGTCAGGGCCACAGGACTGCATAAAGACATCAGCTGATACAGTTACAGAGTAATTCGGGTTGGAAGGGACCCCTCTGGTGGTCTCTAGTCCAAGCCCCTGCCCAAAGCACCCAGATCAGGGCGCTCAGGGCCATGCCCAGTGGAGTCCTGAACACCTCCAGGGATGGAGACCCCACAGCCTCTCTGGGCAGCTTAATATTTGACCAATCTCACCATAGAAAAGTTTTTCCTTATATCTAATCATGATTTCCCACATCGGGTCCCGGTCCAGCAACACCCACTGCCTGGGCTCGAGGAGGAGCCAGGGCACCAGCCCCATGCTGACGCAGTCAGGCAACTGTACACGAAACAAGCCCGTACCCAAAAAGCGACTGCACCAAAGAAGGAACAAGGTGGGACTGGGCCCAGGGCCAAGAATTGGCTCCACCGTAGCAAGTAGGATGTGGTAGAGCAATTTGTTCATTCCTCTTTTGACCCTGAGTAGCTAAAGGCCATCTTTTGTACAACCTCAGCATTTCAACTTGAAAGAACTGATTTCAAGCCACCCCCTGCCCTAGAAGCCCTCCCTGAGCCCTCAGCTAGATGTGAAAGCCCAGCCAAGGTGAAGAGAGTAAGTGCATGGTCCACAGCCTCCCACCAAGGCCAGGGTTTGCTCCCTCCTCACCAATGGGGCATGCATGGGGGAGGGATGCTAGCATGGGGGAAAACCGTGGACGGCTGAAGGGAGAAGTAGCAAAGTAAAGGTCAGTACGGCTTAGCCAGACTCCCTTGGAGACAGCCTGTGAACTCTCTCGAGGCACCATGGGGGAAACCTCAAGACTTCACTTCCCTTTCTCAGCCTCGGCAAGCCCCAGCTGTGGGCAGTGTAACACCAGCAAGGGGAACAGCCCAGCGCAGCAAGACCCTGGGGGATGCCAGCCCAAAATCCCTGAGACGCACCCAAAAAGCCCTGGAAAGTGGTGCTACCCGAGTGCCCCTGAGGTGTCCCAGGAGATGGAGCTCCCGGGGACTGGGTTAATGCAGGGATGGGAATGGTGATACTGGCCCTGCACCCCAAGGAAGGATGATCTGGCAGCACCAGTTGGATGGTACTGTTACATACTGGAAGCAATGGGATAGTGGGGTGCTATCCTGCTGCTGGCCAACAACCTTTATAGCTAGTGGCCCCGAAAATGCCCCAAATGCCTCCAGCTGCTGCTGCAGACACTCACCCTCCTGGAGCTTGACACTCTGCAGGTAGAGAGGGTTCCTCAACACATTGCAGCGCCCAGGCTCGTCCTCCTTGGTGAAGAGCAGCAGGTCAGAGTAGACAAAGAGGGTCACCTGGAAGCACAAGAGCAGCAAAGACGAAGCAATAAGTAATTCATCTCTTGGCACTGAGACCGTGTCCTGGAAAGATCCTCTACCCTGGGGAGACACACCATCCATGACAGGCAGCCCAGGCACCCCTTCCCTAAGGGGCTGATTGCTGCTACACCCCTCAGGGCACTCCCAGCAAGCTTTGGACGAGGCTCCCCCTGCTTGGCAGCCACCTACCGAGGCTTGTGGAGTCCCGTGACAAGAGGGATAAACCTGCCCGACAGTTTAATGCCACGCAAACACACCCTCTCTGCTCTCTCGTGTCACTTCCCATTTACATAAGTTATAAATCAGAGGAGCAGGAGGAGGGAATAAGTTGCCAACTAATCCCAGAACACTGGAGAAGTTGCAACCTAAAAGCAAATGTGATCTCCCTGAACACACTCATGAAGGAGCTTCTCACTGTTCTCAGTCTTTGCACGCCCCATTTTGCTCCCTTTGAGAAAAGAACAGTTTGGCTTTTACAACAGCAGAACTCACGAGAGCAGTTGCAGGGAACAAACTTGACACCTTTAAACCACGCTGACGGGTGGAAAGCAAACACTGAACTGAGTGTCTGCCCAGCTCTGTGCTACTCAAAAGGTAGATTTTGTTCTGCTTCTGGCTCTTGCCTGAGGTCCCTAGTTCAATCAGTACAGATCAGTGTGATCTTTAAAATAAGAAGAATGAGCTTCTCCACTGTAACGGAGATCCTTGACCCAGAAGCCTACTGGAGGTGAGTAGCTTGGTGCAATCGCTATGTCAGTAGCCAAGGTTTGAGCCTGTCAGAAGTTGAGGGCACGCAGCAAAACTTAGAAGATGCCAGGAAGCGGCTGCAACATGCCAGTGGGCATATTAGATTCTGGACCTTCCGCGTACTGCCAAACCACACACTGCTCTCAGCACAGGACACAGCTTGTGAGCACGTGGCTGCTTTTAACCGCTCCTTGGGATGCTCCCAAAAACCTCCCACAGTGAAGGGAAAGCTGCTTTGCAACCCTGAGCAACAGCAAGGAAGGTTTCGTGGCCTTTTAGCAACCCTTTCACAAAAGCAGAAAACAACCCAGCATCCCAGGGGCTTACTGGGAGCTGGCACCACTGCCACCACCAAGTCACCCTTTGAAAGGCGACTTTGCTCTGGACAGGGACCGAGTCACTGTTTATGGGGACGCACTGCCAGTACAGTTTGTCTCCATGCCCAGCGGCTGACGGACACATGTCAGGAGGAGGACAAGCTGGGTAACAATTTATCACATGGTGGTGAGTCTCACATCAGGGCAGCAGCATCTAGCTTTGAAACCAAAATCAAGCCCTTGCCACAAGATTTCTCCTTGCTGTGCAAATTCATTTTTGTGGGATTCTTAATAAGCACAAAGCTACTGGCGTAGCTTTAATTGACAATGAAACCAGGGAGTGTCTGTTTACCTCTATATTATTTGGAAAATCCCTTCCTCTGCTCTCAACACACTGTTGGCCTAGTGCCCACATTCACCCTCTTCATTACTTCTGACCTTATTATTAATACAAGGAATAATGAAGTACAAACTACATTATAAACTTTCTCCCATGCCCATCTTGTTCCAAAAGGTAACTTTTCTGGGACATGTCTGGTGCCATCCCAGGTCCCTCAGCCTCAAAGAAGAGATGTTCAGGGATTTTGAGCACAGCAACTCAGCAAAGTGAAGGAGATAAAAGCATGATCAGCAAGTGGTCATGCTGGAAATGGAGGACAGAAAATAAAGACCTAATACACATGGAAGTTTAAAGGGTAGAAAAAAAGACAGAAGAATCAGCAGGGAAAAAATATCACTTAATCCAAGAAGATTTCAATAGGGAATCATGGGAACAGAAATACATGAAAAGTATTTACAGGTAACATTGCGCTTTTATGGGAAGATGGGACTGATTGAATTCAGGATGTAGAGAGATAAAAGCGCAGCCAGTGTGGGTTACATAAGAGCATCTCTACCAGATGCTGCTTCCAGGAAGACACTCAATTTTAGAGCAGCTCCACAGAAAACAGTTTATAGAAGTCCCTTTGCTCCTCCAAGTTGCTGGGGGAAGAAAACGAGGGTGTCCCTTCCACCCACACAGCCGGAGCCTGCCAAAAGCACCCCAGCGCCACAAGGGCCAGGGCTCCAGTGGACCCTGCTCGCAGAGGTGGGAGCGGGACTGGCTCTGTGGGGCAGAGCACTTACCCCATCTGCAGAGCTGAGCACGGGAAACTCGAATCATGGATGACCCTAAGGCAGCAGCCAGCAGGTATAAGAGGGGAGGGTTGGATGAGTAATCTGGAGCTCTGCCTAGGGTTGCCATCACACCGCTGACGAGCTGTGACATGTCTCTAACAGCCCTTTGCAAACAGATCTGGTATCTACCATGAAAAATCACAGGGCTCATAAAAGCAAAATAGCAAACAAAAGAGAAACACAGCGCCTGAATTCATCCAGGCAAGACACAGAATCCACAAGAGTTGCTCCTTGGAGAGTCAGAGTATCTTTGTGTATTTCCCAGAACTAATTTCCTACCCTAAAATCAGAAATAAAACAACTGGCATGATGAAAGGACTCCTCTGAAGACAGAGCTAGGCACACCTCTGTTATTACTAGAGTGATCAAGGCCACATGGCAGTTGTCACACAAACCTTTTTAGGGGGCTGTGAATAGATTTTACAAGGGGGAAAAGAAAAAATGTTCATAGAGGCTGACACTGACGTCTCAGACACTGTTCATTTGGGTGTGCTCTGCACCATGGCAAACGGCAAAGCCTCTTCTGCCGTTAGATTTGACTAACTACAGAACATAACTGGCAAAGCATTGTTACAGAAGGAAGGGGCACATTTAAAGGGTTTCCTAAAAGAAAACAAGAGAAAATGAAAGCCAGGAGGGAAGATGGAGAGCAGTGTGCTTCCCCAAGATGAGAACAGGAGATCAACGCTGGGACTGCTACAGAGCCCCACTGCAGGAAGGAGGAAGCAATAACCATGCCTTGTAAAGCAAAATTCGGTAACAAAAATGTTATGAAAAGGTGCCCAGAAATTAAGCCTTGCAGCCAAAGTACCTTCACATTCAAGCTTAAGAATAGTTAACTCTCCTCCTAGCCCTGTCCCCTCCTGCTCACCTATGCACAGAGAGCCACTGCCACCTGGGTTACGGCAGGGAGGAGTTTGCACGTTGCAACTGCAGCAGTGCATCAGCAGAGACACGGCACGATGGATCAGTGCAAACCCTGCCTCTCTGTCCCAGTGCGCGGCAGGAAAAGCCTGAGCCAGTGGATGCTTTCTGAGACATCGCCCTCTCTCTCTCTAGCAATAGCCTCATAGCCGTGCCCAGCAAAACAGAGGGAGCTGAGGAAGCAGAGTGAAGCAGAGGCAGGTCTTTTATGATAGAGCTTTCAGATGCCAATGGAGAACATAGTGATGATCCCCTGCATCACTGGCCAAAGAATGCTGCCTGCAGCTGGCTGGAGAAATCCTATGATCCTTGGTGGGGACCTCTTAAGACAGGTATCCACCCCTAGGACTGATCCACACACATTTTCTATTTACCAGTACTGGATTCTTCTCCAGAAGAACTGGGTGCAGCCTCAAAGAGAAACTCCAGTGATACCGGTATGAGGGTTGTATCTGCAAAGTTCAATTGTTCCCACTCATTCAGTTAAGCTAAATGGATGAAGCTTTCTTAATCTTCCTCATTTTTTTCAGATCTTGATTTATCCTTGTAGCCCTCTTGTGAGACCATCCAAATTCTCAGTATCCTCTACAAAGCAGACATCACTGTTGGACTCATCAGACCAAGAATGACGCAGCTCCCCACATACAGGGTGATACCACCCAGTTACTTCTATTCAGTGCTCCCCTGATCATATGCTTCAAAGTCATAGCTTTCTTGGCTACCCCTTTGCACGGGCAGTTACTCACTTAGTTTTCACACAGACCAGAGCAATAGGAGAACATGATTAAAAGTAATCCAGTTATCATAGCTTCGTACATTAGCATCTCAGTCAGCTGAGCCCCAGTCTAAAAAGAGAAGCAGTCTAGGCTTTGCAGGTGGGATAGGTGCACACACACAGGCATGGCACTTTGGAGATGGGCATGATCTTCCCAGGTCAGGGAAACTTTACCACCCTTTAGTGATACACCAAAGCCTTTGAGTCCTTGCTTTCCATGCTACAGTCCTAACTCTCTAAGCATGACCTGCTCCTTTGCTCCTGGATTTTTACTTCTGCATGTATCCATATTAAATGCATGTTCTCCGAGACTTCTCAGCAGGCTTTTAGCCCACAGTGCATTTATCCTCTTTTACCACCTCACACACTTTTTTCTGCCAAGATTATTGGCAAGGAATTTAAACACTCAGGAAGGAGTTTATACGCTCAGCTAGACTTTGATGAAAATACACCACCACACTTGCCAAAAGGAGATCCATGGTGAAGGCTTTAGCTGTCAACCTTGAACCTCACCTTGGCTTACCTGAATCAAATATTCTTCTACCATGAACATCAGGGGAGAGCAGGCACTGAAGACCTCAAGGGGTCATGCACCTACCCTTAAACACTAGCATAAGCAGTGGCTGTGCAGATGGGGAAATGGTGTAAAAAATGAGGAAGAGAAGGATATTAAGAGGCAGTGAAGAAGAAGGGACAGAGCAAGTGGGACTAGTGTGATGGAGGGAGGAGGTAAGTGCAAGTTTCTGGTATTCTCACCCAAATGAAAGTGTCTAAAAAAGGCTGAAAACAAGATCTTGAAACACCTGTGCCAAGGAGTAGGGTTTTGGTCTGTGGCTGTTGGCCAAACTCAGCCACCCCCTGACACAGGGACCTGCCAACCCCATCCTAGGCCAGGAGTGCCAGGAAGTTGCAGCACAACACTTGGCATGAGAGAGAAAAGCCTCTTGCCCTGCAGAGAAGAGCATAAAACCTGGGCATGCCAGTCCATGTCCTCCAGACTCCTGGCAGAGCTGGGCACTTTCAGAGTTCAAGGGAGGACCATCCTGATCTGCAGTGCCTGCCGGGATGGCAGAAAAGAGAGCTGAGAAGGGAGTAAGCATGACCCATGCTGTCAAGGTGCCTCAGGGCTTTGGAAAGTTGCCTCCAGGTACATTAGAGATGGACCAAAAAGGACAAAGCCCATGTTCGACACCTTGTGCACAATCGCCTGCATCACACTCATTCCTCGGGCACTTCACAGCCTGGAGGGATTTCAGAAGACCATAAAAGTGGGAATTGCAACAAAGTCTAGACAGGATGTGATTAAGGCCTGAATAAGGATTGCCCCAGAGGCAAGGTCAGGGAAAGGACAGATCCTGGCAAGCCTCCAGAGAGATAGGTTGACTCCTTCAGGAGATGGGAGAGAGTTTGCTCAGTGCTGAAGATGCAGTGCCTGATGTGGAAACTGCCAAGGGGAAAAGGTTCTGGTTTTTTTTAAAAAAAAAAAAAAAAAAAAAAAAAAAAAAAAAAAAAAAAAAAAGAAAGAAAGAAAGAAACAGGACCTCCATCTCCAGTCCCTGCACCTGGCTCTCCTTTCTCGAGCCACTTAGCCAAACCAGAATAACATGCAGAAAACAGTCTTGCAAACCACAGGAGCAGTGGTCCAGTTTGAGAGAGGCTGGGTGGGAGGAGCAGTGGGAAAAGGGAAAACAACATGGAGCAAGGAAGAAAGGACTGATTGGAAACAAGACCTGCCCTAAGAGGCAGCAGAGAAGGCTGGAGAGGGAGTGAGCTCAAGTCTAGCAAAAAGAGAAGTCAGAGCCCTTCTGTACCAGGGGAAACTCCGTTGTGTCTGGGCCATTTTAGGTCTTCTGGGCTTCCTAAGTTTAGGTTCCTTTATCTCACAGCCCATCAGGACCAAAGCAGACACCCTTGCTCCACCGGAGAAGAGGACTCTCTGGCTTTCCAGAGAGACCTGCACGGATTCCTTGAAGCTCTGCAAAGCCTGCTGTGACCCTGTGACACATTGCAGACATAAGAAAGCCCTTCCCCAGGGACATGGCTGATGTCCCAGTGTTGCTGTCAGCTACAGCTGTCAGGTCCCAGCAATATGGGGCTCAGCACCACGCCTGGGTTCACACCAAGGGAAAGACTCCTGCCTTCCAAAGCAGGTGCTGCCACATGCTTGTTCCCTATTCACTGCTTCTATTTTTTCACTGCACTTAGTCACAACCTCTTGCCTTGCCCCTCTGCCAGGCTTACACAGACATCACGGCCTCAAGGCACCATCATTCTCAAACACTGTCTCACGTTCCTGGCCAGCGTACAGCATCCTGCCCTTTCCTGGCAGCAGCTTCAACTGGGAAATCCTCTTCCAGCCTCACGCTCATCCTTAGGGCATTGTAAGCAAACAGAGTCCTTTCCCTGAGACATCCTCCTCCTGATCCTGCCCTCAGCTGGGTCTCTGAAATGGCTAACGTGGCCATTTGGGGACAGAGCAGCACACCTCCTCCAAACATACTTGTCCTGAGACTCTCCATCCTGTAAATATAAACACCCCCATACACACACATGCTCCACCCACCCAGGCTGCAAACGGCTTTAGTTAGTCACAATTATTTCACATTTGTCTGGTACTACAGACATCTGAGTCTGACCTGAAAGCAAGCAACTCCAAACCACCCAGGAGAAGCATCCTGACCTCAGGCTGGCCACCATATTTCCAAGCCATCGCAGCACAGCTGTGCTACGTAGCCATGTGTTTACTTGATTTTCGTTCATGCAGGTGCCCAGAAGACCCTGAGCAGCAAAGAACAGCAGGACAGACAGGGGAAGAGTTCTATTTATAAATCAGCGACAAGTCTCCTAATGGATCATGCAATTTTTCATGTACTTTTGCAGAAAGAAAGAAAGAAAAAAAAAGTGACTCAAGTCAAAGCAAGGAATGAATTACATGTTGCAAACCAGAAAGAGAAAAGAGTCACTTAACATAACACAATCTTGTACTGTTTTGTACAGCGATATGATGTGTCTCTGGTATTCTGCTGTCGGCCACCCAGAAGGTGTTACCCAGAAACTAAGATTAGTCAAGTAAAAATTCCTCTATGGCTCTGTGAAGATGACACATTATTCACTCCACCTAAGTTCAAAACAAAATTATTCTGTACAGTGGTGAGATTCTCTGAAAATGCCCCAAAAGAAACAGCAGTTTCCTTCAGCACTAGTGCACAACGCGTGAGTGGGCTCTCCCAGCTGCTGCTTCCTCTGTCCCAAATTCCAGGGCTTTGCAGATTTTACAATTGGATGCAAGTGAAGCCAGCAGCAAATGCAATCAACACTTCCAACCTCTGCCAGTTTGGATGTTGAAAGTTGTCACATACACAGGTTCAGCATGTAGCCAAAGCTTAGCTGTTTCCCCAGATTTTTAACAGCCCTCCGATAACATTGCAGAAAAGAAGCTGAAGTAAGAAAAGAGAGAGGAATTTGGACATGTGACCTGTCTCAGGAACTAAATTTCTGAAAACCCCTGTAACAAGTTCTCTGTCTAGTTCTCTAACCTGGTACAAAATATTCTTAAACTCCCTCTTTCTGAGACTGCTGGTGGCCTCAACTGCCAGGCGGTAACTGGCATGCATTTGCCATGCACAGTTTCTTCTTTGTGAGCATGAAGGAAGACAAGAAAAAAAAGTTGATTTCTAGCAGAGAAGAGCTTTGATATTTAGTTTATCCCATGATAAACAGACTACAAGTTTTTCCAAATATCATATTAATATAAGTACTGCACAATAAAACATTTCTCTTCTCAATCTACTATATAAGACTGCAGAAGAGCATGTTTAGAAAGCTCAGACAACATGGAAAGAGTCTTACCTGTATAGTCCTGCTTCTGCTCTCGTGAAGAAGCAGCTCCTCTGACAGAAGCAGAGTCCGGGCTGGGTTGCAAAGATCTAGGGGCTACGTTTGAAAGGAAAGGAAAAAAAAAAAAAAAGAAAGAAACAGTCAAACCTTCCACTGGAAGTGTGGTTTGCCAGAAAAACTTTCCACCCACCAAACCCACTTTGTCTTCACTTCAAGCTGTAACTGATTCAGGGAGAAGCCACCCCACACTGCACTCAAAGGGACAGAAAGTCTGCAGTCCAGCTACATGATAAAAAGAACGCCTCACACTTAGCACCTACGTCAGACCCATCTATAAAAAGACAATTAGCCGCTTGTCTCTTTGTACGTTAACTGTTCTGCACAGTGTGGGCTTGGTTATGGGTGCTTTTTAGCAGGAAACACAACCACAACGGTAGCACATCAGGTTCTCACGTCCCTCAGACAAGAATACATTGCTACATGATTTTATGGATTACTCTCACAATAAGTTAAAGTGATTTTAAGAAGGCTGCCCTCTCTCATGCCATGCTGCACGCTCAGCCTCCCAGGTCAGCACCCTCTCTGTCTAATGCTAGAGAAGAACAGGACAGGTTCAGTTGTCCTGACCGCAGAACAAGCCCTGCAAACCCAGCCCAGGACGATCCTCCTGAGCAGCACGGCATGTGAGGGTACCTGCACAGGGGCCTTGCAGTATGAGGCAGTGCGAAGCATAACAAACGGTTCCCAAAGTGGCAGGAACACCCCAGACTCAATCCAAGACACAAGTTTTGGGATACTCCAGAGCCAGAAGTGCCCGCTGTGTTCCTACCAAAAGGCAAACTGTGCACCCAGCCAGGGCTGGTGAATGCACTGGTGCTAATGTGAACGGCCACCCAGGTGCTCTCGGGGAGGACGGAGGGGAGCATAAGCCTGCCCACCAGCATCAGCCCAGCCCCACATTTGCCCCCAGGCAGTCTGCTGGCTCAGGCTGGAGCGACAGACAACATCGATTGTGGGTTCGAGCCCAAAGGAAATCACCAGTCTGAGCTGTCATAGCAGTGTCATTGCTGTTAGCAGGGGAGGACGGATGGGTCTTCACAGCCTCAGAGATGAAGGTATTAATCAGTAATGTACTTAAATATACAGGATCAGATGAGGTTTTCTGGGGTTCTGGCCATATGAAGAACAAAATGGAAGATACAGAGGTAGATAGAGCTACTACCACCTAATTCAGGGCTAAATTTTAAGAAAATCATTTATGGAACTGGGGAGTGAGAACATCCTCTGTCAAGCCATTACTGCTCTGGATCCTTATCCATGATTCTAGTGCTGGCCACCAGCTAAACTAAAAAAACCTTTGTTTGCACACTATAATTAACAGCACAACACACGGGAAGAAACCACGTTAATCTTCAATTACGTGAAGTTGGTTGCTGAAGCCCAGAAGCTGGGATACCTTCTCCTGACTCAAGCAAGCACCTGAGGACCAGATTTGAAAGCTGAAAAGGGAAAAAACTCCAATAGAGAATCTCTTGGGCAGGACACGATTCCCTTTGAGAAAGTACCCAGCACTGTGCTGAGTACAGCCATTTCCAGAGGAGAGAGCTGAGGATGACAGGGGATCCATGCATTCATGGTATATACTGCTGGGAAATACATCCACCTTGCGTGACAGCCTGGACCCAACCTACAGCAGCGCGCTCTGATACAACCTGCTGTGCTGGGCACTGATTGCATTAGATCCATACCACCTTGCTTCCAGCTGCGCTTACCTGCACAAAGATGGGGAACACCAGCACTTTGGGAGCCAGTGTCACATACGTGCCGTAGCTGGAGTGTGGGATGTGTGGTCTCACTATGGTACAGTTCTGGTAGTTTCCATAGCTCTTCATTGTCTGCACAGTCTTCATCAGCCTGGATTTTCTCCCAGACCCCATGTGCGATTTCCCTTTACATGTATTTCCTGGACCGACAGAGGAAGCAGAAAGAAACACAGAATCAGAAGAGAGCTCCTGCAGAGCTGCTGCACGCTGCTGGCTCAGCTCCTGCTCTTGCAGGCTGGAGGAGGGCACGTAAAGCCTAAGGGGAATAGCTGGAGCCGAGAGCTGCAGGGACATTTGTCACTGCTATCAAAGTTTCCCAGGGATTCATGGAATAACAGCACTGACTTCATTTTTCCTAATGCAAAATGAGATGGTCCCTTGACATTTCTGCTCAATCAAGAGCTACTCACTTGCTGGACCAAGGACTGAACTGGATCACACCAGCAGCGCAAACACATCTATGTGCGTACACACACACAAACGAAAACCCAAGGAAGTCACAGCAAGCTCAGCTGCCAGCCAGCGCATCTGTCTCTGTTTGGGTGTACGCTGCCTTCTGCACAATTTATGAATACGGTACTTTGGAGGAAGAAATGCGGCACTATTATACGCACCTCCCTATGCAGTACTGAAAGTACGAAAGAAGAAATACAGAACAACCCCAAACATGACTTTAAATGGTCGTTCTTGAATCACAGGAGCACCAAAGAGGTTCCCACCATCAGGGAATATCTGCCTGCACCACTGAACCCTTCCCTTTCCAGGGAGGGGAAAACCATCTGTGACTAACTCAGGGTGGGAGGAAAAAAAAAAACCACTGGAAATTTAAACCTTGGGACATTTTTATCCACACAAGTCCTGCCTGCTCTGGATTCTGGGCATGGGAGTTAACAAAGTGCAGGAATTTCACATCATGGGGTGCTGGGTTAATCACAGTTTTTAGACGATACTAAAATTGGAGATGTCAGAGAAAGGGACAGAAGTGATAAACACATTCATGCACATGGGATCAATCCATGCCTTTCCAAATCGCTCCCAGGGATGTGATGGTTACTCAGACATGGGGGTGTATTTATAAAGGATGACCTGATTTTGCATGAGGCTGGCACATCATCCACTGTTTTTCAGCATTACATTTTGGTGCTGGAAAAAGTCCAAGCAGCCTGACTGTTTTTTCGCTCTGTCCCTCTTCATCGCAGAAAGCCGTTATCCTCATTCAAAGCAGGGATTACACAGAAGCTTTCCTTTGCAGCCTCCCACTTCAGCTGGTCGAGCAGAGATATGACTTTTCCCAAGACGCCAACACCAGCTACTGCGGCCACTCCACCCCTCCCAGTCTGCATCGCTACAGGCCAGGGGACATTAGGTAGTATGTCAAACCAGTCCCAGAATCTCTAATATAATTGATAATCCTGTGATTAAAAGCATTATTGATAATTATCAACAATTATCATTGTTCCCTGCTAGCTGCTGCGTGGGTGAGTCCTTCCTTTCCCTATTGCTGGGCAATTGGTGCTATATCGGATTTCTAAGCCCTTTCCTCCCAGCCCAGAGGAATGCCTTGGAATACATCCAGCAAGCTCCCACCAGCATTTTGTCTCGCAAGTGCAGGCATGGGATGTGGGGTGCTCTGAGGATGTTCTGCCTAGAAACTACCATTTTCTCAGCACCAGTGCAATGAGGTGAGAGCATCACAGACTGCTGGGAGCCAGTGCCTGTAGGCACAACTGGCTGTGAGCAACTAGGTGGTTTGGTGGGAGGCAGCAGTGCTAAGGATGGCTTTATGCATCCTCCTCCCCAGGCCCATCGCATGGAGCTGGGATGAGACCAACACACAGGACCAGAACCAGAAAGGAGCTGCGAGCTGCTGCCCGCTGGGCTGCTCTGCTCTCAGGTGTGCTGGGACAGCACGGCTGCCAAGCGGGGAGCAGTTGCGAAATATTTCCCATTAATGACATTATACCATTAGGCCCAAGGGCCTCGGCATCCTCTGGTGACCCCAGCATACAGTTTTGGCCATCCTTGGCCTCCCCAGGCCCACAGCGCACATCTCTCCTGCCATATGCAAACTCCCATCACAGCAGCAGCAGCAGCACCTACCACGCTGGGGACAGAAGGTGGGACAGGTTCATGTTCCCCAAGATCCCGTAACCCCAGACCATGTCCCACTGGGCACCAGCAACCTGTGCTCTGTCCTAAAACTTGCAGGCAACAACTCCAACAGGAACTGAATATGTCTCTAACCAAAAATTCATGCCTTCTTTAGAAGCCCCACTGAAAAATTGAAGTATTTTCTCCTCTGCCCTGCAGCTGATGAACCAAACCAGCTCAGGTCCAGCAGGCAGAACTCTCCACTTGGATTTTAACATACACAGGTGAGAAGCTGGAGCATTACCCCAGGATCCTCCCCCACAGCAATACCTCAGGAACATGCATGAGCAAACCCTCCTGCAGCCCCCTGCTAGAGGGGTGTCCCCCAGCATCCCTCCCTCCAGCCACCCAGCCCCGGGCGTTTCTGCTCCCACCATGGCAGCTTTCTGCACAGTGGCTTCTGCCTTTGCACTGTAACGGATACCCATAACCTTCCCAAGCAGAAATGAGCCAAAACACTTCTGAACATGGCTCAGAGCAGATAAGGTCTCGTCCAAAGCAAATATATGAACCTACCCAACATTACATATTCCATTAAGTATTAGGAAATAGCGCGTTTACTTTCAGATAAAGGCCAGCAGAGCCAGACCGTGCTCTGTTGGCAATCCAGACCTGCTGTTTACTGCTTGCTTTAACAGCCTGCCTTTGCAGGGGGGTGGCCCTCGTGAGCTAAGAGGTTGTTTCCACCTCTAAGTGCAATAATCCTGACATTTTCTCCTTTCCCTTTTTCATGGTTGCACTGCCAGATAAAATCAAAACATGAGAGGCAGCTAAACACAGGACAGATACAATCTGTCTGGGCTGTTCAGGATCTGCTTTTCCTCTTATCCCTAAGTCACCTCATTTTATCAGAGGAATTCATCACCTGCACAAGTCCTGTTTTCTGCACACTGGCACAGAAACGCATCCAGCCTGCCCGAAGCGTCAGCTCCTGTCACTGTGTGACTGGTGGCCAGCTCCGCACCATCGCGCTTAATCACTGCACAGGTTAACTAGTGCATTCTTCCCTCTGAAGACTTAACGTTAAATAAACTGAAAACAGCCACTAAGAATTGTTATGGGAAGAAGCCTGAGTCTTTCAAATTCCACCCTGCTGTAAGAACAAGTCCCCATGGTCCAGCTCATCTTTTCACAGGATCTACAAACAGCAGGAAAGAGTTGCAATTATCCACGGTACAAAACATCCCCTGCAATCGAGCTGCGGAAAATTCTGCTGGCCGCAGAGCTCCAGGGCTGGGAGCGTCCAAGGCACAGGGGCCTCAGACCCACGCTGCTCCCTCCTGCTCCCTGGCATCCCAACCATGGCTTTGCCAGCCCCACACTTCGCCTTCTACGGACACTGCCCCACCTTTACAGGCAGCACAAAATTTTCTAGCTGGAAATTGTGCTGATAGCTGTGCCTGCACCAGGGAGGGACTGCTAAGTTAAAGACACTCCTGCAAGATCATGCCTAGGAGGTCAGCTCTGCTACAGACACACAGCTCATCCTAAGGGCATCCTAACAGACCAGGGCGCAAGTGTGGCCTCCCAAAGCTCCTGAATCAATGAACTGGCAAGAGGTGGTTCCGCATGGAGCTGTGCATGCTGAAAATTGTAATTGCAAGTTCAACAGCACCCTAGGGAGTATCTCCAGGCCTCACTGTTCTTGGGTTGTTTCTGTCCCCAGTTTCCCACTTGAAATGACAGTCACCTGTTGATATCTAGTTCAGGGAGACCTTGTGTTAGTCTCTGCTCCCCCACTCGCAGCCCAGGATTCATGCAGTGCCCTGCCGCACACCTCACCCCGCTCTTCCTGCAAGCCCATCCATACCCAGTTCTCCAGGAAGACCAAGCATACCTGTTGCAGAAAATGAGTTTATGCTTCAAAGGGTTTTTGAGGAGAGCTGGTTCAGAGACTGCCAGAGACCTTGTAGCAGCCCAGGAAATGAGTATTTCCCAAACCTGGCACTTCAACCTGCACTAATGTCTGTACAAAGCTGAGTCATGGCCATCCTCACTTCCTTAGTAATAAAAGGAAACTCAAAGCAGGGGCCACAGTATTAGCACCCCCAGCAAGGCATCATGCACGAGAAGCTAAACGCGTCACGGAGAGGCCCAAGACACATCTGGGGAACCGCCACAACAACAATGCTTAGCACTTTCACACTTTACGCTTTCATCATGCCCCTGATGGAAAGTCCCTGCCACCAGCCTCCCTTCTTCAGCCGCTCTGTGAGCTCCCACAGAGACCTTCTCACCTTGAGGCTCTTGCAGTGACATTAGCCATTGTGCTCTCCTCTAGGCTTGGGGGTAGGGTTCTTGCTTTCATGTTTGGCGGAGAGAGTAGGAAGATTATACTACCCAAAAGCTCCAGGCTTCTGCCACTGTCCTCAAAACATGAGGGACTCCACTGCAGCATTGCAGGGCTAAGGGCAAGGATTTGCTAGTGCTAGAAAGACCACGTTTAGCTCTGCTAGGTGCTCGGAGTAGCGTTTTCAGCACATCAGCAACTTACCCACAGTAGCATTGTTCTCTTGATAGACAGGCCTCAGCAGCTGTAAGACACAACCCAGAAAGGACGCAGTCACCTGAAGCAGGCTTGAGATAGACTTTACAACAACCAACTGCAAATTTTAGTATGCCAAACCCAGCAAAGCCAAAGCACTCCAGAGAGGTGAAAATCATTTTTGGCCTATTGCCAGCAGAAAATGAGAGCAATGACTTGCACTGTGGTCTATGCAGTGGAAACACTTCCCATACCCTTACCCCTTGAGTGAGCCCTGGGAGGAGGCAGCAGGTCATTCACCCCGGCTCTACAGTCCTAGTGGTAAATGTTTTAGAAAAATAGTGAAAGCTCCACCAAGGGACACAGGTCTGGCTTGTAAAAATGGAACATGCTCTAGCAAACACTTAGAGATGACGCTCGATAAGGCTGAAGCACAGGCCAAGAGAGGACCCAGCAAGCACAGCCAACAGCCACGTGCAGTAACTTGAGCGTGGGGCTGGGAAGCAGCCCTACCTGGCTCCCCGGGTTCAAAGGCGCTAAGATGATGTAGTTCTGGTCTGCAGTGGAGGGGACCCGGGACAGAGGTGGCATGGTGTTCTGGCTCCGCTTGCCGATCTCCGTGTACCTCTCCCAGCTGTTCAGCACCAGCCCATCACTCCCATCATACAGTATATGGCAGCTCCGGCGCTGCTCAGGCCGCAGAGGCACAGTGCTGTTCTTTTCCCGCTTGTTGGGTGGTGACTGGAGGTCATAGGCGGACTTGCAGGATGATCTGCGGATCATGCCTTCCTGTCCTGACTTGACCTGCGGGACGAGCCTCCAGACCAGTAGTATGATCTCAGTGGGACAGTTCCTGAAAGAGATGGCATGGGGCAAGTCAGAGATGGAGCAGTAGGGAGTGAGGCACCCCGCATCATTCAGACAGCCATGAGTCCTGCAGTCCTTCCTCCCTCTAACGCCCCTGCCTCTGTCCTTCCCTCCCCAGCCCCTGCATCCTTTCTTCTTCTACCCCATAGAATCCTTTCCCAGTCTCCTGCATTCCTCAAAGCTTTCCCCTTCCCATAGTCACTCAAAGCTCCTGCTGCCCTGCCCTGGGCTCCCTCAAACCGTCTCTCCCAGAGCCCTGCACTTTGGGTGAATACTCACCGGATTTCGTGTGCCAGCTCTACACATTTCCAGTGCTCCACAGGCTGCTCATTCAGCTGCAGCACCGTGTCGAGCTGCTGCAGACCTGCCTTTTCTGCTGGGCCACCTATGGAGAGAAGAGACAAATGTCAGTCACCACCTGGACGGAGAGCTGAGAGTATGAGGGGGAGGAGAAGCCCTGGGGCTAGGAGTCACCCAAATAGCTTCACAGTGTGCACCACTCACTCCTCCAAACCCAATCTGTTTCCTCTAACACCCACACCTGAAAATGAAGTGGCGCCAGCTAGCCTGGAGCTTCACCTTCCAACATGCATGCACACAGACACACACCGCCTGGCACAAAGTCATAAATGTTCTCTCAGAGCTATTGCATGAAATTCCCGTGTTTCCTGGTGTGCAGTGGGGAGCACCAGGGTACAACAGAGACACCAAGTCCGTCCCGCAGGTCCACACCAAGAGGATCTACTCAGGCAACTGAGGGCTCCCACGATCCTGCTCCCCTCTCTGCCCGTCTGACATCCCCTCCCCGGATGCTTCCTGTAGGTCTCCCAACCAGAAAGATAGTTCTCAGGTTGGAGAGGGAAGGGAACAAAATCTCTGCAAATTACTGCAACACACTGCCAAAATAGTGACACAGCGCTAACCCAGTGGCCTCTGACCTCATTAGAGGCAACAGAGAATTCATTAAATGACATTTCTTGGAGGTAACCACAGTCCTGCAGACTTGGGACCTTCTGAATCACAACATGCTCTGGGAAGCAAAAAAGGAGCAGAGTCATTCATTCAAACTAAGAGGGATAAAAATGATCTGATCTCTTACCGGAGTCCACTGCCTGCACACGGACTGGGGAGTCACAGCAGATTGTGAAGCCAAACCCATCGCTTCCTCGAGGGATCGTAATCTGAAGAGAGACACCGGAGTCACCCTGTTAAGTGGGAAAGCAGCCGCTGCATGTGATCAGTGAGCATCCCCCCTTTCACCCACACACTGCCCCACGGCCTTTGGAAAAGCAGGCACATGGCATTTCTAGAAGCGGTCGCAGAGCCCAAAGGAACCATCACGGTGAACGCTGTCACTCCGTGAACCCACTCCACGAACCCCACGGACAACGGGTCTCTCTGCAGCAAAAGGCGGGTGGAAAGGGTGCTAAAAAGCAACACAAAATCAAGCTGAGGATCAACAGAGAGGAATGCCGCAAAACGAGTGTTTATTGAGCATACACAAGTCTCCACTCACGACTTGCAAGTATAAGGAAAGGTCTGATAAGCCATCAGAAAGGAAAACCTGGCAGTCTGGCTCTGACACCGATTTCTAACACGGCTTCTCTAAGCAAGTCACTTAAACATTTCATCTCCAGCTGGGTAATACAGAAATAGCAGCACTCCTCTGCTCCAGAGGAAGCTGTGAGGTTCAGCGCACTTCTGTCTGCAAGGCATCTGTGCTGGAGCGGGCTCTGCATGCATCACCCAATTAGCTGGGGTGAGTATGTTTTCTCTCGCTGAGTTTGGAGAGGATGGATGCTGTGTTGATTTAGGCTCATTTCTCCTCCTGATTCAAGAAGCATTGAGCTTATTAATAAAGTGATATTTATTTTTTGATGTTGGCTTCCAGCAGCAGCTCAGCATGACGGTTTCTGTAAATACCTGATTACCCCCCAAGACATTTGTCAAGATCCTTGTTTTACTGACAGAGAAAAGAAAAAAATCCAACATCTGACCTGTATTATTTTGAGAACAAACAGTCAGAGAGAAGATGAGGAATTCAGCAGAAGCTGCCAAGGAGGGGAACTGGTTCCTTGCTCCTTTACCATGGGAGGGCAAACGCAGCAACCGTTCATTTCTCTGCACCTTGTCCCTGCTTGATTGCTCAGCATAAAATCAGGCTTCAAAAGAGAAACTATCTTTCCCTGGCAGGATCAAAAACTAGGTCCGGTCCCACTACGCTGAGTATTTTTCTCTCTGGAGTTTGTTGGATCCTCAAACAGGGGAGGAGGCTGCTTGTGGCTCTGCACCTTCGAACCAATCTCACATCTCAAATACAAAGCATAGGGATCTGAGTCCTGCAGAATTGTTACCACTGGCACCTCAGGAGCCAGCCCAGCATCTCTCCCACCATGGAGACTCCACGATCACTTTCCAGCCCAAAGCTTCCCCCGTGCTGAGAGGTCTCTCACTCCTTCTCCCTGAGCTGGCTGGCTCTTGTCCACCGCCAAGGGAGACACCTTCCCTGTGCCACTAAACAGCGCCTTCTCACTGCTGATGGTTCACTTTCCTCAGGTCCCACCACCATGGCCATTACAGGGAGCTGAACGTCCATTTTTGCCGCCGTGCACAGAACTAAGAAATACGAGCATCTGGCATAAGCTGAAAGGTGGGTGGTGAGAGACTCCAGCACCGCAGAGGCTCACTGTACCCATAAGTTTGTCAAAAAACGCAGAAGAAATTGTCAAAATAGAGAATTGAGGAGGTCTAAGACACAAATCACAGTCAGTTGTCATTAATAGAAAGCCGAGCAGCATTACTGCGTGAGACAGTCACTACAGCCCTGATAACAAGTGGGCATTTTAAGTTAAGCTGGTTCTTTGTGCAATTCCCAATATACACTGTCCCCCACCACAGCTTTAGCATGACGTGAAAGATTAGTACAGGAGCGCAGAGAAAAGGTGACCATGAGCTGGGAGCCCCAATCCAGACCATGGGGGGAAAATTGTGTTCGAAAGTGCAGGAGACTGGGACCTGCGCAAGTAAAACCAGCACCTGGCATCGCACACCAAGCAGGTCCAAGAGAACTTGCACTGGCTTTTACAGAACACAGCAATCTGCTTCTCAAAGCAAGTTGCCATTGGTTGTAACCAGCTTCAAGCAACACTTGATTCCCAAATACATTCACATTAAAACAATTTAAAAAAGAGATAGTAGCAGCCTGGCAGAGACTTAGCTGCCTGCTGTGCCTGCCTCTCCTCTATTGAGTGGTAAATTGAGACACCACCTCACAGCTTAGCGCTTTCATCATTGGTATGCTATCTTCAAGTTACACAGTAAATGCTCCCTCTCTATCCCCATTTACACACTGCAGCAACGGGCAGAGATCAGCCAGAGACACCTAGCTGAAGATGCTTTCCTTATCTTCCCAATATTATCATTTGCAAATTATAACGATAGCAAATCAACACCCTAGACATAGCACACACACAGCCCAGAAATGGCAAAAAAGCCCACAGACACTCAGAAACTTAACAGAGACTTGCAGCAACGCGCGCACACATGCTGGCACACGGATTTTTTTTCCACAGGAGATACAGACCTGTCTGTACCTCCGCTCTGAGCACACTTTGCAGAGTCCATTGAAGCGGTTCATGGCTAGAAACCCTAAACTCACTGTTAGCCCATGAAAATCCAGTCCCCCGAAGCAGCCGTAATCCCAATCTCCTTGTATCACACGAGTGTGGAACAAACCACAGTCAAACTGGCATGACCGCCCATGGGAACCCAGCTCCAGAGAAGAATGGCAGGAAGCCACCTTTCACCTCCCCAGCCCCTGTCTGTGCTGTATGCCGCTTTACGATAAGCCAGAGGGCTTCCTGAAAACCCTAACTGACAAGGAAGAGAGAGAGTTTTATATTAAAATTCCTGTCAACTATTTAGTATTCCCTAGTCCCTGCTCTGTTGATGTGGCTTTTGTTCCCGCGGCATTCTTCAGCCGCACGGAGCACTTTGTTATTGCAATGTTCTCACAAACACTTTGAGGATGTTTAAGCGGCGTTTCACAGGCACCGGCTGTGCGAGCTTCACTTCATTAAAAAGACAGCTTGCACTCGTTACACTCGTAAAGAGATATTTTTTTGAACAAAAAGGAAAAAAAAAAGAAAAAGCAGAGTTTGTTTTTGAAAGCACAGACCCAGAGGATATGCACATCCCGATGCTTTGTGCTTAGAGAGTCATGGAGGGGGAAGCAGAGAGGTCAACTGAATTGCACCCATGGTGTAATTTTGGAATTAAAAACAAAGAGAAACTCTTAACCCAGCCAGCAGCAGGGCGCAAAGCAGGACTTGGCAAGTCTGCACTGTGCAGCCCTGACTGCCAGCGCTGCGGCACAACCCCTTGGAGATGGGGTTGCAACGGAGAAGAAAGCACCTTCCACACTCCTACACGGGATGGAAAACAGAGGAAAGGCTCAAGGGAACCCAAACCCTGGGCTGCCTTGCATGGCAGCTGGGGTGGCAGGGCCAGGGAAGGCTGGAGAGGGAGCGCGAGGAGCCCCAGCATTCCCAGGGGACCCGGCACTGCAGCGCGGCCGTCGGAGGCACTGCCTGGGGCTGCTCCGGGCGCATTGTCCCAGTCTGCTGCACCGCCAGGCTGGAGCTGGAAGGAGGATCGGTCTTCCTTCCCAGCCACCATCTTTCAAGTCAGTGGCGACTGCCGGAGAGGAAGGGAGGAGAGGGGCGCTGGCTTTGTTTGTCTTGCTCAATCCTACGCTTTAAAACAAATAACTGAAAATGCAGCTGAGGGAAGCAGCAAAGCGGAATTCGGCACAGATAAATCACGGGGCCGGCTGAGCCTGATTTCCGATGCAGGCCATGTGTTTGTGTTCCCATTTCCCATCCTTGCCTTTCCTATAAATCACTGAGGCTCCACTATGGGCCTTTCCCTTCCCAGAGCAAACGGCCCTGAAAGGAGGAGGGGAGCAGACGCACCCGTCCACGGAGACATGGAGACGGCCAGGGACTGATGCTGTGCGGCAGGCAGCCGGCCAGCCCTGTCCCCATTGCTCCCAGTCCCCATTGCTCCCAGCCAATGGCTGCTGCTTTGTCTCTGTGGCAATATACTGGAAAACCAGGAGGTCCCTGTATGGCAATGGGGAGCGAGTGTGGGGTTACTACCCACATCACCCACCTCCACCAATTGATGCTCAATCGGGATAACTAATTGCCTATAAAAGCCATAGTGTCGACAGGGAGACTGACACAGCTCCCACCTCAGCATCACCCTCACTAATACTCTATCCCTTGGCTCACTGAAACCCCTCCTTGCAGGGTCCACTGCCAGCCAGCTCCCAACCCCACGTCTTCACACCCCTGGTGGGTCATAGCCCTGTCATACCTACCTGCAGCTGCTTCATGGCTGCAGCATCCTGGGTTTCCTGCACTGCACCCTGACGTCCTGGCATCGGCTCTAAAAAACGCAAAAAACAAAACAAAAAAAAAAAAAAAAAAAAAAAAAAAAAACAAAAAAAGGAAAGGCCATATCAGCCCAACAGCACACGTCTCCTGACAATCCCTCTCCCCCCACACTGCATCTACACACTATATATAAGATCTTTACATGTCACGATCACATCTCCTCCAGGCTGGGGCAGCCCTGCATGGCAGCAGCTGTGGGGTGGTTGCACATCTGGGATAGGCACTGCTGTCTCACCCTGTTCCGTGCCAGCCTGTCCTCCTTCACACACCCTGGCAGCACAGCAAGGAGAGCAAGGCAGGAGAAGCAGCTCCCCACCATCCTGCACAGACCCCAGGAGCCAAACAGAGTCTGGCCATGGAATAAGCCCCAAGTCTGAAAGGCAGGAACCAGCATAGTGAAAGGCCCAGCAAGGAGAGATGTATGTGGCTGCAAAGTTGGGCTCCCCACAGAGAGCCCCAGACAGCCACAGGTAAGCAGGAGTGAGTGTTGAGAGGGAAAGCTCAGTGCCTGTGCAGAGCCTGCTGAACTGGCCAGAATCTCCCCGGCGCCGCTCTTTTGGGATCCTGGTGCCCATTGAGCATCGCAGGGCTGAGAAGTGCTCATGGGGGCATAGGTGCCATAGGGCTGAGGGCCACTCCGTGCCAGCACAGGGACGGACACGAGGTTGACTCCTCTTCCAAACCTTGCCAACACCCCCTGGGACGTCCCAGTGCGGAGACACACCTCTGCTCTGCTTCAGCCGCCGCGTGGCCACCTTCAGGTGCTTGGTCCTGCCCAGGTCCTCCCCGAGGAGATAGTACCAGCCGCTGATCCCCTGGGTGGGAGGAAAGAAGCTGTCAATGCAGGGGCAGATACTCACCCCCATTTAACCCAGTCTGGTTGCCCATAGCCCCAGAGGGGTCCTGTTGCAGGAGCTGCCCCAGGCCAGTACACAGAGGCTGCCCAGACATGCCTGGACACAGAGGCACAGCCTCGAGCCCTTCTCTTAGGATGCAGCAACAGCTAAAATTCAATCCCTCCTGCAAGGAGGGACCAAGCGTCACTGAAGTAACAAGCTTCTAGGTTTTTAGAGGGAGACAAGGTGCAGAAAAACAGCCAGTCTCCAGTAAAACTGTCCATATCGTGTTTGCAGCAGCCGGCAGTCCCTCAGGGAGCACACGGCTCCAGCCTTATCACCAGAGGAGGATGCCCAAACCAGCCTTCAGCAGTGCTGGGTGCTCCTCAGTGGGGCTCCCTTTGCCCCTGTCCCACACCCCTGCAGCCAGGGCAGCAAAGGGGACAGAGCTGACCTTGGCGATCCCTCGCCCCTCTTCCAGGGAGCTGCCGCTGTCTCCCATATTGCTCCCCAGGCAGCCGGCAGAAGCTGGAGGGACCAACCATCCTGGACCAAGCCCAGGAGTTGGCTGGGGTTGCAGGAACCACACTCCCGGCGGCCAGAGGAAGGGGCCCATTTCAAAATGAGTGTTTTAAATCCACAGTGAGGAAGCTGAGGAGAGTGGGGGATATCCAGCAGCATCATGCAGCACCCAGGAGACAGGGCCAGCTCATCTCAGCCCCAGCTGAGGTCCCAGGCGGACCACATGCCCCCAGCATCCTCCTCCCATCCCTGCCAGAATTAGGGTGCTGTGCATGGGTACTATACACATGAACACTCCATCCTCTCTGCATGAAATGACACCTGTGAAACTCTCTGACAAGGAGGGGACATCTTTGGGGAAGCCAAATATGACCAGAGCAGGAGGCTGTTCCTGGGGAGAGCTGCAGCTTAGAGCTGCTCTGCCTAATTATCTTCACTGTTATAAAAAAGCTGCATCTCACTTGTCCAAATTCCAGAGGAGGCCATGCTCAAACTACCTCTTACTCACTTCTCAGGTCATTGCCACAAATAGCTCCTTTTTAACCTCTTGCTAGGGAGTAAATTTCCACACCTTGGGTGATGTAATAACACTTTCACGAACCCCTTCCAGCTTGCCAAGATACTCTGATGTGCCAACACCAGACCAGGGCTGTCCAGGGGTGAAATCCCTAACCGCTGGCAGCTAGCATGAAACATTTCTGTGTTTTAGAGGGTCGGTGGGAGTCATTTACAGCAGTAGCCTTGCAGGCTTCTTTAGGAAGGCAAACCCAGCTGATTTGAAAGCTGTATTACCAAGCAGCAGCCAGGCTGGGGCAGCAGTACTGTGACCAAATCCGCAGCAGTGGGCACATGGATTCTGGCAGAGACAGCCTGGCAGCACCGCTGCCTCCAGGAACAGCCTGAGACCTCTGCATTTGCCCTCTCCCCACCACCACCTCAGCTGGTGAAGCCCTGGCTGCTGAGCACGGGGAATCAGGCAGACTCCTTGGAGGAAGATTGTGCCCCCACCATCGCACCCACTCGGCCAGCAACCAGCAGCCGCGTGTCAGTTGTGACACATACCAGCAGGCTGAGCAGGGCTGGCCTCACCTCATGTCCCCCAGGCAGCCCTGCTGTGAGCAGGGCAGGCAGCACTCGCAGGGGCCACCTCTCTGCACCCCCAATTGCTGCTATTCTCTTTGTGTCCCTGCAGAAGGGAGTGACGGTCCCCTGCCCTAGCATCCCTCCTTCTAACAGCCTCCCCATCCCTGCCTCCAGCAGTCACACCAACATCAGTCTCACACTGGCCATCCATACTGAGAATGGGACCAGGGAACCCCCTGGGCACCTTCAGAACATCTTTGTCCCTCGGTGGGAGAAGCCTGCTCCTGCCCCAAGGGTGCACTACATCCACCCACCAACCTGAGAGAGTCAGGGCCCAGTCCCACGCGCCGCACTCCCGCACAGAAGTACCTTGTCCAGGGACAGGAGGGACTTGATGCCAAAGCTCATGCAGCCGATCAGTTTGCTCTGTCTGCAGGAGAGCCGGAGGCCATCAGCATGCACTTGGTGAAAACTCCCCTAGGACCAGCTCCCCACATGCACCCCTTTGCAGGGACCCCACAAACATCCCTGCCCATGCCAGGACCTGGGCAGTGCCCAGGACGTGCCTCCCTCTCCATGCTTTGAGCAAGCACGATGTAACCGCACAGCTCAGCTGCAGCAGGGGCAAGGAGAAGCTGGGCTGAAGCATCCCAGTCACCTCCAGGCTACGTGATGCTGGCAGGAGCTAGGCCGAGGGGGCAGATGCCACTTGCCTGAGCAGGCAGCCCAGCCTGCGAGGTGCCAGACCAGTTGCTGGGCTTTCCTCCTCACTGCATTGCCCCCAGAGGTAGGGAACGTCCCCAACCCAGAGCCAGGCTCCAGCCCCACTTGGCTTTAGCCAGCAGTGCAGGCATGAGTGGCTGCAGGAGTTTTAAACACTGGTCCGGCTGATGGCTACCAAGCAGCAGCAATGCTGACAGAGAGCACAAGAGCAGGATTTCCTCTCCACCAGCCTGCACGCGGCATGGTGCTCACCAGCACGGGCTGCCCATGAGAATGACCCTGGCTGGTGCACCCCGCCAGCATGTCCCAGTCCCAGCCCCGCTGCTCAGCTCTCCCTGCCTCACTGGCCCACAGCCTTCGTGCAGGGCAGACCTGACGTCACGGCCAGCCCTCGAGGAGCTCACGTGGGGTGGCCAGAGCAGACGGCCCGTTCGCTGCCATACCAGCCCCATTTGAAAGAGATTATATGGCAGGCTGGCAGCCCCTTACCTGGAATTTCTCTCTCTGTTCCAGACTGTGACCAGGAGACGTTTCTGCTCATCCTCCTCTTGCATCGGGCTGTAACAAGCAGAGGGGACAGCCCATGAGCACCAATCTTCCCCAGGAGCACTTGGCAAGGGCGCCCTCGCAGCCAGAGATCCCTTGCCCTCCTCAGAGCCAGGTCTTCTCCTCCATTCTCTGCACAGAGCACCGCAGCATCACCCCAAATCGTAACCTCCTCATACAACCCACTGTTGCACTAATTCACTCATTCCTGACAGACAACTGCAAAGGGATGTGACCTCTCCTGAGCAGGTGCTGGGGACACCGCTCAGGCGGTTTAAGGGGAAAAATAATCTTGCAGAAAGACACACATCCAACAACAGAGGGTAAATGCAAGGAACAAGCCACATTTCATGCTCTGAAACAACCATCCTGTGCCAGATTAAATGCTGCGTGGGGGCAGAGGTCTGACACAGACTGGTTAGCTAGCAATGACAAGCTCTACCAAAACACAACGAGCCCTATAGCTCCTTTCCCATGCAGAGTCATGCTGTAGCTATAGGAAATCCTTTTACCTTCCTCACTCATACTTCCTCATTCACCATACTATTGCAGGTGCAAGGTCTAGGAAATGGAGTGTGTTTGCCCAACTCCTGCCCAGCAAGAAAGTCCAACTGTGCGGGAGCGCCACTGCCATGCTGTGTGCCAACAGCTTTGTGAGCCTCCACAGAGCTCTGCCCAAAAGTTCAAGGCATTTCAGCTGTAAAAACCAGCAGAATAATGTCTGTCACTCCTCCTCTCAGCAGCAGACCTGCTCATGCATGATGCATGTTTATTAGAGATCATAATGCAAAAGCAAACATGGGGTCTTGGCTTCGAGAGGGTACCCCAGGACAGCAGCCACATGGGTCCTCCACTGCTCAGCGTGAACACGGTGCTGACAGATGGGTCAGAGCTACCTCTGCCCTGTCATACTCACAAAAGAAAGTGCTCGTGGAAAACAGGATTTTTGCTGTCTGGCACAGTCTTCGTCTTCTGCCTGCACTTCCAGTCAGCATCTGGCACGATCGATGTCTTTATAGAGGAAAACAAGCAGCGTGTTAGCACCCTCAAAGCAAGCACTGGCACACAGCTGCCAGCTCTGCCGCTGCAGTGGCAGGAGACCAGCACAGCCACTTTTATGGATGGCTAAGCCCCAAAGATTCAGCTGAGCCTGTGCTAACGGGTGGTTTGGATCACTTTACCCTATGCGTGTCAAGTAATTGCATTACAAAACTCCTCGGGGCAGAGGCGGGAAGGAAAAGAGCAGAAAAATCAAGGACTAATGTACACAAATGTTGCTGGCCAGTCTCTGACTTGCAGCCCCCTTGTAGGGGAGATGCTTCCTGCACCACGCACACTGTGCTGGGAGCAGCCTGCCAAGGTGACCTCCAGGAGAGCCCGGAGCCACACTGTGCTGGCCCTTAGCAGGGTCCCATCCTCCGCTTCTCTGGCTCCATGCAGACACCGTGCCAACAAAACTCGCGAGACCTCCAGCGCTGGACAAGAGACCAGCCACCTCCCTGCATGCTATGGATGCCCGTCCAGAGCAGATCAGAGGAGGAAAGGGAAGGGACAGGCAGCCCAGAGCATGCTTGGAGGAGCCAACCACAAAATCCCAACAAAGCACGAAGCTGCCCGACCAAAGCCCCAGGAGAACCCACCTTCACATAGGAGTCGCATGTTCGGTACTCCTTTCCCATCAGACCTTTTGCTTCCATGACTGGAAAGGAAATGAAACAGTCACGCCCCAAAGCAGCAGGGAAGGCATCTTCCTATGCCGCAGTGCTCTGCTCCATGGGGTACTCCCTCCTTCTGGGGCCAAACCCACCTCCTACCCCAACAGGATCCTGCGCACACCTCCCCAGCAGCCTGGTCTCACTGGGCACCCACAAACAGGTGAAGGATTTTATTGTATTTTTTCTTTAATATACCCATGCTATAAATACAAGCGTCTGTGGGTGAGGTTGACGGCAGATGCAGTTCAGCGTCTGGATGGCAAATTGCATTTCATTTGCCTGACTTCACACAGCTCTGGGCTCCCTGCCCCGTAGCCAAATGTATCATCAAGTTAAATATGAATGGCCACATCCTGATGGCAGCCCCGCCAGCAGGGACTCAGCATTGCACCGCTGCTGACAGTTGGGAACCCTGCGCTTCCCAGCTGCATGGCTGGAGGCAATAGATGTGCAGCAGAGTCTGGATAGCCCAGGACAGGCTGTCGGAATGAGGCTAAGCTCCCTCCTAACAAGCCCGGCAAGGCAGCAGTGACTTTGCCTTTGTCAGACACTGATAGGTGCTCCTAATAAACATAGTCAGCCTGACAGAAACCCCAGTGCACAAGGGGAAAGGGGCTCTGCAAGACCCTCCGGTGCTTCACGAAGCAGTTTGCAAGGTTCCTCCAGGACAGGCTGCACCAAGAGCTTCCTCCTCCAGCCAGACCTGCTTTGGGTTTAAAGACGCTGGGGTGAAGAATGCAAAAGTAAGACAGATCACCCCACATCACCCTCCTCCTGCCCACACCGAGTACCCTGAGCATGTGGCATGTACAGCCAGATGTCAGGTCCCAGACCTTCTTTGCCTCTTTGCTGGACCATTTCTCTCTTCCCAGACCCTCTTTTGGAGACGGCATCAGAACGAGACAGTGACTTGCACCCAGCTCACACTCGGGCTGCTCCAGATGGAGGGGTTTGGGGTGAAGCCTGTGCCAGACCCTCAGAACCAAACATAGCTTGGAGGGTGAGTGGCGGGGGAAAAAAACAAACACATTTTCCTGCCATTGTTTCTTTACAAAGCTTGCCTGCACAGGCAGAAAAGGGCAGCAAGCTCTCGTGGCTGCCGCGTGGAGAAGAACAGGAGCTACACATGGCTCAGCCAGTCCCTACAGTCTCACCAGGCTCAGGACACCTATTTCATTACATCCAGGCAGAGGTGAGGCTGGGCTGTAAGGTGGGATATTGCTCAAGAGAAAGCCTTTTCCATTCCCTCCTGCCCTGCTGCGAGGGTCTCTGGGATGGGGGTGCCTTCCCCACCAAAGCATGGCCACCCCCACGGGCACTGGGAGTCCCAGGGTCCTGCTTTCCCCTTTCACCCCAGAGAGCCGAAATCCAGGGCAGCAACGAGCCTGCTCCTCACAGGGAGAGAATTTTTACTCTGACCATTTCAAACTCTTGGCTTTGTCCTTGATTCTTTAACCATTTACTTATCATGAAGCCCTGACGAGCCCCTGGTAGAAAGAGCTCTGTGCCAGGAGACGAGGACACACACATCCTTCACTGCGGGAGCAATCCTAAGGGGCCCCCCAAGTGTCTCCAGACGGGTTTTTCCTAAAGAAAAAAGCTAGTTCAACACACTCATTGGCCTTTCTAATGTGCACCATTAAAGCTGCAGGGACACAGTTCCCTGGGACCTGCCTCACGGCTGTGATGGAGCCGGTGTCCCAGGTGCTGCATCGCTCTCCTGCACTGGTACCCAGCAGTGGTGGCCAGGCCTGAGTCTCCAAAGAAAGAAAAGCATCTCTTGTCCCCAGCGGGACATGCTATGGCTTCAGGGACAGCAACCCCAGCCTGGACCAGGTGAAATACTTTTGTTGAAGAAATATTGCTGGTGTTAAAAAAATGCAGCATTTGGAGGTAACGGAACAATCTGGAAATCCTGGCAAAGGTGGCAAACGGTTTTGGCCAATGTAAAAGATGTCTCAGTGGAGACAAAGCATTTCAGATTTTCTTTTCCAAATTATATTTGCCTTTTTTCTCTTCACATGCAGTTAAAGGAAAAAAAATTTATACAAGTGGATGCAAAACACACCATGGTCACCCAGAAATTTCGGTTTGGCCTCTAAATCAAAGAGCTCCCAGTCATGCCACTCTACCACAGAGCTGTTCCCGACAGCTGCCATGAAGCTCCAAAGAGCTTGAAGAAAGGGCATGGAAGTGCTGTCCCCATCACTAGCCCACCATGGCTCTGGGGCCACCTCGCCATGCGCCCCAGGGAGATACTTACTGTGCAGTACCAGGATCTGGCCCTGCACCTCGATGGACAGCTTCAGCTGGCCTAGAGGAAAGGAGAGGAGAAACAGTGAAGGAGGCAGGGCTCACCCACCGCCCCCGGCACCCGGCAGCGCAGGGACCCCGCGGCTCTGAGGCTTGCACAGGGCCAAACCCATCCTGCTTCCCCACCCCTGTGCATAGGGGCATCGCTCAGGGAGCCAAGGGAAAGAGGTGGGAGGAAACATCTTCTGCTACCAAGAAAGTCTTATGGCTCCAGATGCAAAAACATTCCAGGAAAACCTGAATACTTTTTTCTCAGCACACAGTAAACTGATGGCAGGAGGCACGAGCCCATGGCAGAGGGGAAGTGGGAGCACCAAGATGAAACAGTCGCTGTGGGATGAATTAGCCCTTGTTTAACAAAGGGATGCAGCGTGCTCAAATCCTCCCCCCAGCCCAGATTCAACTTCCCCTTTGCCTCTCCTCTCAGCTTCTGTGCAGGCAAGGGGCTGTCACCCCTGCAGAAGGTGACAGTGGGCCAAGCTGCAGACAGCCTGGACGAACGCCAAGGACAACCGGTGCCTTTGGTGGCAGGAACATGCCGGCACAGGGTCAGCCAAGGCTGGCTCTGCTGGGGGAGCCTGGGCCATGGCACTAACCCGCTTTCATCCATCTGCTGCTGCGGGACCTCGCTCCACGTACGCCTCCTCCCTGCTTGCCCTGCTGCATGCCTCATCTGTCCAGAGCGGTTTTGGGGAAACAGGAAAGCCTTAAAAACCCCTTCACTGACTGTCACGTCCAGCAACAGTTTGTTATCACCGGCACTATCGAGCAGAGAAGACGCAGCGATGAGGACTAATGCAGCACTGCTCACAGCACAAACCCAGCCCCCAGGAACTGAAGCACAGCAAGAGCACCCACATTGCAGCCTCCTGCATTTCCTGGGGATCCCAGACAGTACGGGCTGGTAAGCAGACAGGTAATCTCCTAAAACCAGGAGTCAATACTTGCTTTAATCTAGGATTAAACAAGAATGGTTTCAGTCATGTGTTTTGACACTGAATAACTGTCAGGTGGCCAACGAGGGCAGGAGCAGCCAACCCCCAGGGAAGAGCAATGCTCCACCATCCTGCAATCCCTCTGCTGCAGAGCCTGGGGAGGGGCTCGGACCAAGCAGGACCCCTGGCTCCCAGTGATGCAGCACCCCTGGGGAAGTGCCTGGCTCCCTGCACAACAGCACCGAGAGCTTTTGATTGAGAAGGTGGGGGTAGGGGAGAGCCTTGAGGAGCTACATGAAAGAAACATTACTTTGGAGCAGGTCTGGATGGAGATCCCCCTTGCTCCTGATGCACTGGCTTACCCACAGCTGTCCACCAAGCCGGGAAGCAGGACCTGCCTGCCTGGGGTGGCCGGCTCCCCACTGCCAAGCCTTGCAGGGGACCAGCTGCCCATCATCATCGTGAGCAGAGCGAGGAGCACGGTCAAGGGATCAAAAGCAGGATGGTTCCAACAGTCATTAATAAGAGCATTAATAATAAATTAAAATAAATAATAAATAAAAAGCAAAAATAATAAAACATTAATTAATAAGAGCACACGGGCATCCACTTCTGCCCCTCAACGGGGCAGAGAATAACATAGAAGGGAAAGAGAGCTCAAAGTGCCAGGATCTGGTGCCTGGAGCGAATGACAGGATCTTTCATGGAGCAGGACATGGATCTGACTTGTTAAAGGAGGACCCAGGACCTAACCCACTCCGCAGGCAGCCCTTAAGGAGGAGACTACTCCCCGTGTGGATTGGCACAGCACAGCAGCAAGAGCTCACCATGGGACTCAGCAGTCCCTCACGGGTGCTGCAGAGACTGCCTGCACAAGATGGCAGCCCAGCGGGCAACATTTCTACCCATCAGTGCCTTTTAAGCTACCTAAGGAGAGAGAGGAAGGGAGGACTCGGAGCAGAGAGAGGAGGTGGGAGGGATGGAGCCAGGGAAGTGTCAGAGCAGGGTTCCACAGGGAGCACACCAGAGTAACTCAGCTCAGCCTGAGCATCCTCCCGGGGAATTGCTCTCGCTGTGCACTACACGGGCAGATCCAACCTCTGTGCTCACGAGCTTGTCTACTTGGGACAGGGTCAGCTGAAACCCCAGTACAAAGGCCGGGAGTGCTCAGGGAGGCCTCTGAATCCAGAAACCCCTCTGCAGAGGTGCAAGGACAAGATGGGAGGATTATTTCCAAAGAAAGAATGAAAGGAAGAAGCATCCCAAACACGCCTTTGGCTGGCAATAGGCAAAGTCACCACCTGAAAACACAGTGTCCACAACTGCAGAATACACTGCTCACAGCCCGCTCTGTGCATAGGTGAGGGCCCTTCGGCAGAGCTGAGAATAAAATCCAGCTCTTACACAGGACCAAATCCAACCTGCAGTTCCCACTGCCTTTTGAAATGCCCGTGCCAGATTCCTGAGCTCCCGCTGATTTTCAGCACTGCCTGGACCTGTCTGCCAGCAGCTGATTCCCAGCATTGAAAACCCAAGCGGTCACAGACCCTGCGCAGGAGGCCAGCGCCTGGGAGAGCCACACGTGTAAACCCCTGCTGAGCAAGGGCATGGGTCCCAGGGCGGCAGCCCTGCTCTACCAGCTTACCTACAGTTATACACTCGCTTTCCCATGCGCTAGCAACTCTGCATCAGCCCTAAAATCTATCCACAATACTCAGACTGGCACGAAGACTGGCATTTGCCAGGGTCTAGGTGAAGTGCTGCTGGGGTGTGCAGCGGGCTGCCGGCCCCCGGCTCGCTGGCCCCGCTCAGGCACAGAGGGCTCTCCCTCTCTGAACGCCTTCCCAAGGGGGTTCCCAGGGAGCTGCCGCCTGCCAGCCTGGATGGGATGTGCAGATTTTAGGGGTGATGCAGGGTCTGAAATCTGTGTAATTGTTCTGGACCAACCCAAAACTAAACATTTCCCAATGCTCCTGGAGAATCAAAAGACGGAAAGCACCATTAGCACAATGTTTCATTTAGTCCAAAGCAAAATATCCCATTTTCACTTGTTTTCCAGCTTACAAAACACAACAAACAAAATAAACTTGTAAACATCATTTACAGACATCTAAACATCTTCCAAATTAAAAGCCAACATTCCATTTTGCAAAAGACACACCCAAGGGCTTACGTTTGCTGGGATGGGGATATCTGATGGGACTGTTTAACCTGAAACAATTCAGAGAACTCATATCTCATTTTTCACTCAAAAACACATCGACATAAAATTTTCAAATCTCTCTCCAGCTTACGTGTGTCCATGTGTGCATCTGCATGTTTGAGAGCACATGTGTGCGCACATGTGGAAATGCACGTCTTTACGTGCATGTATACATGTGCAAATGAGGGCAAGGTAAGAAAGTAAAGACAAGAGCCAGGTGGTGTAAATCAGGACAGCTCTATTGAAGCTAATACTGATTTACAACAGCGAGACTATTGTCCCCCAGTTTCATCATGCCACCCCAGCCTTTTGGACCAAAACTTTAACCCTTCTGCGATCTCCAGATCTCTGATGCTGTGGGAACCCTCTCGCTGTTCCACTATTAGCATGTAACAACTGTTACAACACAAAAGCAAAATGCCCCCATCTAACCAAGCATGACGAGGAGTCAGCCCAGTAATGAATGGGCCCTGGGGAGGAGAAAGGAAGCTTTTGTGCTGGGTAATTCGGGGGGAGGAAGCTCTATGCCCAGCCCTGGCCTGGGGATGGCTGGGGCCGCTCAGCTCCCGGGGCAGCACATGGGGACAAGGCTTCTGTACAATGAGGGATCGGGTCAGACAGGACCATAGCCTCATGCATCGTGTGCACTACTGCTGCTTCTGGTGCAGGGACAATGCCCGTGGCCCCTGTGTCACAGGCAACACCAGCACTAAAGAAAGGAGAGGAGGGCAGGGAGAAAATGGGCAGTTTTGCCTTTTTCAGAAGTACTACAAATTGGCCCCTAGTAAAAAGGATTTGGGAGTATTGGTGGGAAAGGTCCTCTCCTTCCCGTGAGGAACAGATGACACTTCTCTCTTAATGCATTTGCTCCCAAGTGTCTCCAAAGCACATGAAGGGACAAATCACACGCCCCAGCCAGCCTGTCTGACCCCAAAGGGGTCCCAGCCTGCTATGCCAGGGAAGCACTCACTGGCTTTGTAGCAATTCCAGCGCTTGTATGGGGCTGGGATCAGAGAGAGAAGCTGCTGTCAGAAAGAGGTGATCCAGCCTGAGCTGGTGGAAGGGATTTGCTGTACCAATGTCTGCACTTGGACTGGCTCAGTGGCAGCAGTCGCATTCTCTCAGATGCACGGAGCAGTAACCTTCCTCCAGACCTGGGTGGGCAGAAACACAACCCCTATCAAGGCAAGTTCTTGGGCTGCATTTCCACCTCGGTCCAAGAGCAGAGGGTCAGAGAAACATTATCCCCTGGGTTTATCTCTTTTGATACATCCCTAACATGAACTAAGGGAAACAGCTTCAGCAGAGAGGCCCTGAGACAGCTTGTCCAGGTCACCTGTGTTCAATAAAGGTTAATATAATAATATATCGGTGCATACACCAGGGGGGATTCTTACTGGAGGAAAGCAGCGTCAGATAACTGCCTGGGTGTGGGGTCCCCATGTGCACAAGGCAGAGCACCCCAAGATCATCTACATCTATATCTACAACCTCAGGCCCTAGCACCAGCCCTTTTGAAGACCCTCTCCTTGGTCACCCCCATGGAGACAGTAGTGCTGGCCCTGTCCTGCCACTGCTGTCCTGCTCAGAGCACGCAACGCCATGTCTCACCAGCGATGGTCAGCCCATGAAGGGAACTGCGGCTGCAGAGATGATGCTTGGCCCAGACTTGGTTACAGAGCCAAGAGGCACCACAAAACTCACATTATTTGGCATGCGTAAGTCCTGCAGACAAAGACAGGAGGATTTCAGCTTCCAGGCTGTCCTCAGCAGTTTGATGCTTAAAAGCCAAAAGGAGGATCAGCATCCCTGGCTACCCACGGAAGGGATGCCCTGCTCTACTCATGGAACCCCCTCTGCTTCCCTGCAGCCTCTTTAACAGCACATTGAATGATTGCCTGCCCTGCTCGCTAAAACAAGCAGAAACCTTGAAAGAAAACTGCTGCTTAAAAAGTGGCACCCAGGAAGGGCACCCAGCTTCCCTCTGCGTACGACGGCTGCTGACAAGCCATCACACACCACAAGCAACGGCCATGACATCTGCTGCCAAATTCACCTGCTCGCAGGGTGGGTATACAGGACTCGTAGCCCAGCCATCGCTGGGCCGGCTCCAGCCCGCAGAGCCAAGCCACCACTGCCCGTGGGCTTCTTCAAGCCCATGCAGCAAAACTGAGGCAGCCACAGAAAGACCCACAAGGAGCAAAGAAGGAAATTGGGGCTCTGCCCAAACAGGGGCTACAGCTCTGGCCAGCCCTACACAGCAATCCCAGCTCGTACCCATCCAGGGGGCAAAATGACCTGGGTATTCGGCATCTGGCTGACTGCTGCAGCATGCCTCAGCGGCTGCAGCTTGCTTTCAGCACGCTCCCCGGTTCACCAGCTCGATGGAGCCACATATTATTCCGGCTCAGCGAGGCAGAAGCGAGCAGGCTGCTGGTTAGCGTTAATGCCTTTGGGGAGCAGCTCTCCAGCCCGTTCCTACCGCGCCGGGCTTTGGCCATGACCTGCTGCGGTTCCCTGTGCAGCACCGGCCAGGGCCATGGCCACATCCCCCGGGCACCGTGTGCACCCCCTGCTCCCTGGAGCTGCGGGCTCAACGCTTACCAAACGTGGTGAGGTAGAAAGAAGCTCCCAGGGGGTCAGCCTGGCGGGTGCAGAGCGAGACTCTGTGGACATTGCCGGGCTCCATGGCAGGACACCTCTAACTCTAATTAGCCAGTAATTGGAGCCCTCCCTGCCTAGCCTGGGAAAGCCAAGCAGCTGTTTAAGCAGGGAGTGACAGGCAGCCGTGCAGCTGGGTTTCCATGGGACACGTGTCCAACCGCCGCGCGTTTGAACGGCGCGGCTCCCATTGGCTCCGTGGATTTGAACAGGGACTGCACCTGTCTGAGCAAACAGGCCTGAGCCCTGCGCCGCAGCCATGTGCAAGGATGTGGGCGGTGCTCTGCCTTCCCCTGCGGACTCGAGACCTATGCCAGCACTGTCCCACGGCCACCCTGCTGATGCACCAGGAATGAGCTCCTGGGAAAAGGGGAAAACCCTGCAACGTTTCCTCTCCTCTGCAGTGTGCCAGGCTGTAAGTAATCCCTGTGACTGTCAGTGCCATTGGGTTTGCTAGCACATGCTCAGCTGTTCAGTGAACTGTCCCACCAGCGCAACACGGGACAGCAGCATTCACAGCACTTTGGGGAAATTACTGCAGGCAAGGAAAGGGTGCAGGAGAATTGGTCTGTGGGGGTGAGCCGAGAAAGGGAAGGATGGCAGGGCATGGGTTATCTGCTTGGCTCTCATACGACAAGGAAAGAGGCAAGCAGCCCCCCAGGCTCATGGGGTCACTCTGCAAGCACCCCCCAGAGCAGCCCTTTCCATCACCTGGGAGCTGGCGATGCACCCACCAGCTCCAGACGCTGCGCCACAGCTTAGCGGGAGGCACCCAGAGCTGAGCACAAACTCTGGAGAGTGTGGAGGAATGATGGAGATGGTTTCTCTGAAAAAAAAAAAAATCCCAAACCATCCCCAAAGGCTGGGCTGTCCCAGAACTCTCTCCTTCCCGCCCATGGATCCATGCAGCCCTGCTCCCCACGGTGCAGGACCCCATGGGGGACTGATCTCCAGCAGAGTACCCAGCAGAGTGGACCTGCTCCCACACCACCCCATGCTGCAGGAAATGCCACGCTCAATGAGTTCAGTTCCTCATGGCATTGCTGTGAGGCTACAGGGTCCACAACAGTGTGGGGGACCTGGGGTGAGCTTGGATCAGCCCCGTAGGGGCTTTCTGGGTGAGAGTGGCCAATTCACAGGTCCTGCTGCCTGGGCCCAGGCAGACGTGGGCAATGGTGAAGTGAAGGTCAGGAGAGACAAGGGTGCAGCCCAGCACAGGCTCTGAGCAGACGTGCTGACAGTGTGGATGGCTGCTGTCTGTGCTGTGCAGGCACCTCCATTTCCCAGCCCGCGTCCAGCTGAAGTAATACTAAATATATTGTCCTCTCTGGGATGGAAAAGGACAAGATCTCCTGTAGAGTCCAGGGTGCCGGACACGCACCGCCACCACTCCTCCCCATGGTTGCTCCTCCACACACTCCTGGCCTGGGCTGAGCCCCCGGCTGGCCCACAGACCCTCTCACACCCATCACTTACCTTTCCCCTTCACTCGTGCACGGCTGATCTTCCTCCCGCTCCCCAATGGTCCCCTCTGCTTCCGCAGGGAGGATCGTACAGCCCCGCATCGCCCCTTCGTCAGGGCTGGCAGACACTGCGGCAACTGGGGACTCTGCCCTGTCCCTGCGAGAGAAAAGAAGAGAGGATAACAGGACACGGCAGGACAGGGAGCTGGGACATAGGGGACATCAGAGCCTCTGCAGTACACTTGGTTTTACCTGCCACAAGGGTATGTCTCCACCTTCCCCAGCCTTCCCCAGAATACCATGCTGCCAGGTCTCCTACACTGAGCTTCCCCTGGCCAGCTCTGCACAAACGTGGCACATGCTGGTAGCGTGGCACATCTGTCCCACACCATCACCCCACTGCCCAGCCCTGCCTGTGTGCAGAAAGGAGAGGAGTGGTGGCGATTCACTAGATCCAGTGTCACAGCAGAACACAGATCCATGTTCAGAGGGAGTCACCCCTGGCACACGTCTCAACCGCAGCCTTGGCCATGGCCCTTTACATGCCATGCACCAAGCGCATCCCAGAGGCTCTGCTTAGCGCTGTTGTATTTTACTGCATTTAAAACAGACAACTAGCCTCGTCAGGGCTTCATTAGTCTGTAAGTAGCTCTCCAGGACACTAGAGATGCTGCCCTACCACTGGACAGGACAGGGACAGTCTTGCAAGGCTCTGGCTCAGATCCAGCTCCCAGCCCACAACCTGCTGATACGCTCAGGCTTGGAGCAGCAGGGAGGCTCTGCACAAGGAGGAATTGGATGGTTTCCTCGTGGCCAGCACCCTGCAGATGGCATACCAGCCCCAGTCTGCCCCTCCTTGCTCACAGCCATCAAACCACCACCCAGGAACCTGCCACAGGATCCCACGCTGAGAAAGACAAGAGTGCAAGAAATGGGAGCCTTCATGGAGACATCCCCCAGCCACAGCACAGAGCAGAGAAACCAGCATGGCCCAGTAACTCTTCAGGATCAGAAACATCTGCCCAGGCTTCTTCCACAGAGATGAGCAGTGCAGGACTAGTGCAGCACAAGTGTCTTATGTTGCCCTTATGCAGAGCCAGGGCAAACACAACCCGAGCTGTGGAGTCACGGGTTAATTCCCCCATGAAGGCAGCAGGGCAGAGCAGCGTCCCTCATCCCATGATGGAGCAAGCCATGCTACACACACACCACGTCCATAAAAGCAAAAGAGCCTGACCTGTGACTTTGATACAAGATCAAGCCCTCCAGAGCCAGGATGTGCCACTCAGCCCCATGACATGGCAGCGTGTACCAGGACATACAGCACCTAGCGCACACTGCCCAATGCCTTCAGGTACCCCAAAACATCCCCCCAGCTCCATCTTTGCAGCTCCTAGCCAAAGGGTCCTGGCACAGAGAGGCAGGCAACTTGGAATGGCTGTTCACTCGCTAGAAAAGCTGCCTTTTCCCCCCAAAGTTTGGCTTATTCTCTGGCAGGGGCACTGGCTTGATTCAGCTGAATTTACACCAGCAAAACTGCCTGAAACTGCAGCAAAAGCAACAGAAGGGACACAGAGGGAAGCAAGGGAGGGAAGGAAGGAGGGATGCTCTCTGGACAGCCCAATCCATCACTGCCAACAGACACCTATTGTACCGCTGCCATAAATCACAGCCCCTTTGGGCGTCAGGGGAGAGACAAATAATGACCCAGCAGCCTCCAAAGGCCTCCAGACAAAGAGCGCGGCTCTGTTTGGGCTGCCTGCCCTCCGCAGTGCTCAGCCCTAACCTTGGCAACGCACAGGAGCCTTGAGAAGGCGCCCCGCCAAGCAGCCAGCTAACGCCACTCGCTGTTTTACTTGCCTCCTAAGATATTTAGAGCCTGTGAAGGCCTAGCAGGACTTTCTGCTGGCAGCTCCCACACAAAGCTCATGCCCCGTGGTGGAAAGGGGCCAGGTGCCTCCTTATCCCTTCTTCACACAGCAAGGCACGAGCCGGAATGTGAGCTGTATGATATGCAGCTCAGCGATCGGTGGAACAAAAAAAGGCCCAGAGCTGAGTCCACTCGGGCTGCGAGATTCGCCTTCCTGCTCAGGGAACCACCCAGATTCATCCCTATGGATGCTGCGTTTCTGGAGCCTCCTGCACCCAGGGGACTGCACAGCCCAGGGGAAGCGGCACCAGGCACAACTGTGGGTGAGAGCTGTCGGCACAGCTGAGCAGCCCTCCCGCTGCTCAGCCTTTCGGCAGCAATGCCTGGGAGCCCAGCGGGCTCCAGCTCTGCCCCCCATCACCCCGCTGCCTCCAGAGTTCAGGGTGGGGTAAAGAGGGGGCCCCTAACAAAGACATGATTTATTCTTTAATTGCTGCTTGTTTGTTGAGCACCGGAGTGGCCTTTGCTGCCCTAATCAAAATGCAGAGGATGCACAAGCAGTGCAGGACATTTCGACAAGTAGAAACACCTGTGAGACAGGCAGAGCCAGAGCACCAGGAGCTCCCACAGCTTCTGGTTTCTCAGCAGCTCCAACACGTCTGTCTTTTCTCACAATACTACTGGATTTGAGTGCAGGGGAAAGATGGATCCCTGTTTCCCAGCAAGGCTGACAATGTCAGAGGCTTGAGGGGAGCCAAAGATGCAGCCTGGTGACACTGGTCCAGACCCTGTAAGCCTGGGCCACCAACTAAACTCTTTTGGCTTCCTGATGGCCCCATAGCTCCCACTGCTACCCTGCAGCCCCAGAGCTCCCGAATTCTTCAGGACCCACTAACCCACAGGCAGCTGGGGAAGCTGGTGCTGTTGGCTCCTGCCTCTCCAACAGGCACTCGAAGCAGCAAGCTCAGGGTGAGGTCTGGTGGAGTATGGTGGACACAGGAGGGAAAAGGCTGCTCCAGCTCTTGGGGCTGTGTGATAAAAGCATATCTGCCCATAACAAGTACCTGGCTTCCCAGATCTGGCACAGCTGCTTTGTGGGAGGTAGGGATTAATGCAGTCAACAAAACCCAGAAACACAAGGAGGGGAACACAGAGCCCCAGAGAGGAAACGGGTCCTTTGCCAGCAGCCGGGAGTACATCCCTGCACCACACGCAGGCTCTCCAGCAAAGAGATGACCTGGCCAAGCACGCAGTCTATGCCACAACATCCTGCAGTTTCCTGTCACAGCTGCCCAAGATGATATTTGCACCCCGGCACTTAGAAACACGTCCCCATGGCCTGCTCTGCTCTCCTTGTAGACACAGGTACAGCCAGCGTAGCAGGTCTGGCTTTCCCCAGCAGTGAAGCCTTCAGCTCCAGCCAGAGATCACCAACATCAGAGCTCATCCAAATTGTAACGAGCTGAAACTGGAGGTGTCACATCCTCTACCACATCCCAGCCACATCAGCTGGCATGCAAGAGAGCCCTGGACACAGAGCTGGGGAGGGGATGAACCCCTTCACCCCATCCTCACCTCCATCCCCTGTCCTCACAGGCAGCACTGGCAACAAACCTGGGAGAGGAACTGAGTCACATGTATTTATTACAGAATATTACAAGAGCTCTCCCCTCCTCCCCACAGGGAGGGTCTGGGGACCCGTCATCATCCCAGCCCTGGGGTCTGCAGAGAAACCTCACAGAGGCTCAAAACCCCTCTCTTACAGCTGCGTCTAACAGCAAGATCGCAGATGAAGGTCCCCAGAACAGAGGCCCCTGTGGTCACAGTCAGTGCTGCTGTCACCTCCTGGACAGGAAGGTTGAAGAAGGACCCTGCCACTGTCCCCAACATCCATCTATCCCTTGCCACATCCCCCAGAAGCACTGTTGATGCCTGAGCACCACAGACACAGGTAAATGGTGTCAAAGCACTGTCCTGGACAATCGGGAACCAGCACACGGGTGGGATGGGCACTGTTCAGGGATACAGGATAATTTCTAAGGCACTTCAAAATGTTCCTCCCTTCAGGCTTATCAAAAACTCTTCCCCTCATTTGTTCAGCTGAATCCATTTGCTGACATCCCCAGTGATCTCCACCTACCACCCATCAAAATTAAAGCTTTATCCCAACAAACTTGCTTGCCCCTGAAAAAAAAATACAGTCTGGGATTACATGTTTCAGTGCACAGCATCCCCAGCTATCAATGACCAGCACAGCACATCTCAACTCACAGGACATGCAACACCAAGCAGTCCTACTAAGGGGACAAGCAAATGATCCACTCCGCAGTCCCAGGTATCCTAAACCTCTGTTAATGCAAGCAGAGTGTGTACCAGCCCAGCCTTGCCATGTCCTTGTCCCCCTCACCACACATCCCCATGACAGCGTCAAGACTACGGCACTGCCAAGCCTGCAGCTCTCCCCAGCACATGCAGCAAGCAGTGAGAGGCGTTTAACATGCCACCCTGTCTCCTAGGAGCTCCCCAGGCTCACATAAAGCCTCCCCTCTCCATGTCTGTATTGCAAAATGCTGTTAAGTGGCAAAAGGAAAGACAAACAGGACAGTAACAAAATGCACTGTGTCTCTATATAAAGCAGGCAGTCTCACAGGTTTGGGTAAAAGAATCCCATGAGATAGGCTTTTTCAAAATTAAAAAAAAAAATAGTAAAGGTAAAGAAGAGTCTCTGTGGGACTCCAGGACTCCAAGGCCATGGGAGTCCCCCACACCCTCCTCCCAGAGGGCTTGAGGCTCACTGTCCGCAAAAATCCGTCCTAACTCTCAAACCCAGCAGATTCAAGTCTGCTCCATGCTGCAGGGCAAGGCGCTAACAGAAAGCCCAGAGATCAAACACAATCCCGCAAGGAGCTGGGCATCTCCAACACCCCACAAAGGGCATGTGGGAGATACAGTCCCTTATCTCCTCCAAGCACCAGGACCGGGTTCAGTGGTGACAAACAGGCACCTGCACAGTCATAATCCATCCTTCACCCAGGAGACAGAGCAGCACTGCAAACTAAGCAGAGAAATCATCTGAGCACTCACGCATGAGCCCTGGCTCTCCCAGCTGCTCCATGACTCCCATGTGGGACGGTCACTCTCTCCAGCAACGTCCAAGTACCAGCATCCTGCACTCAAGCTGTGATTTAGCTGCCACGAGCCTTTGACCTTGGCACCACTGTAAAGGAGGGGGGAAAAAACCAGTATATAAATGTCCCAAGGGAGCAGAGCTCCAGGACTAGGAAGTTACAAATTAAATTGCATGCCGGGAAGAGATGGTGGTGGTGGCGCGTGCAACGGCCCCTTTCTCTACTGGCTCCCAACAGCAAGGTACCGACTCTTTCTAACTTCCCTCTTAACATTCAAACCCCTGGGGACTGACCTTAACCTGCATTTTATTACAGTCTCCAGCAAACTGCACATTCAGCTGGTTGGCTTGGGAGTTAATGACTTTCTTTTAAAATTTAACACAGTACTCCGTCACAAATTTCAGTTTGCCAGCACTAGGATCTGCCTTTGGCTGGATATTCAAATCCAAACATGTGCTTAGACAGTTATTCCAGGCAAAAGGGTAACATATGCACACAGAAAACCCACAAGGTTGAAGCTGGCTTTAAAACTAAAGAAACTAAATCAGACTGGGACAAATTACGGGGCTTCCCAGATGGTAAGAGGATTGGAACAGAAGAGGTTTGGGCTATTTCTGGGCAATCCTGAGGGCAGATTTCGGGATTAGCAAAGCATGCCATACAGGGCAAACACACAAACCTCAACACTTTCCCAGTGGTGGGATTGCTGCAACCTCCTCTCCACCAGGGTCTATAGCAAGCAGCTGGGGTGCTCCTGTCCCCGACACCACCTCTGCAGCAAGCACAGCTGAATCGTTCCCTGAAAAATGCCAATGAGGAAACCAGCAGAGATGCAGACTGGCTGATTACTAAATCCTTTTCCAATCTGGGACCCCAAGAAAGGGTTCCCCTGCTGCAAGGGTATCTTTAGAAACACCGCACCTTCTCCGCTCACATCCCAGAGTCTGCACATTCTGTTGGAGCCCAAATCTGCAAGCCAACCGCAGCACCCACAGCAACACCCACGCCGTGCCCCAGTGCAGTCTTTGCTGCTGCCTTTGCAAATTGCAGCTCCGTCTGCTCACACCAAAGGCAGGCTTTCAAGGCAGATGTACCTGGGACTCCACGCTCCTGCAAAAGTGCACCTCCTGGGAGGGAGTGAACGCAGCACTGGGGATTAAACTAGCATTAACCCAGTGTTAGCAAATGCCTCATGAGCTGCTCCAGCCCAACGCACAAGCTATCCATCCCTTTCTGCAGTGTCTCCCACAGCCAGCACAGGATCCCAACACAGCACTCAGCTCAGCACTGCTGCTTTGCTGAGATAACAGTCTCTACGATGTCCAGAGTTTTACAAGAACCTTGTCTTTGCATCTTTATAGGACTTGACGTGTTTGGCATTTTTCACCCATAGCTTTGGGTAACAATTTTTTTGGCTGATCCCTTTTCTAAATCTCTCTCTCTGCCCCTTCCCCAAAAAATTAACAGTCTGAACATGCAAAGGGACTAACCCACAGCGATTCTTGGCCTCTGCACTGGTGAGGCGTTGCCATAAGAACTCAGGATGTCTGGGGCTTAAAGCACAGCAAGTACTTCTAGGGCAGGCAAAGGATCCGTAACAAATTCCATGTGAGCAGGAGCTGTTACAAACCTCGTGGGCTACTCACAAGGAATGCAGAGCACAGAACAGCCTGCGTGCACAACTATTTGTTCCTGTGCCCATCTTTCAGCAAGGCCAAGCTTGCTGAACTCTGAAAACAGTTCATCTTGTCCCTCACCCCTTTCTATTGCTAAGGCTAAACTGTGGCTGAAACTGTTCAGACTAAGGCTGCTACGACTAGGCTGTGGTTTGTATTAGAGCTACTCCATAAATCAGCTCCTCTCCATGAGACAGTACACAGCAGAGAAACAGATGGGAGAGCAAGCAGCTCTTCTTTTATTTTCAGTTCTCAAAGACTTTCGCCTGTCTTGAACACTCTGAGGCTGCAGAAACCACCTGGCTGCTTCCCTCACCTGCCCTGTGACTGGTAAGGGGAGACAGGCTAGGTTAATTCGGAAGGGATCCCTTCGAAGCACAGCAGTGCTTCCTGATCACTCCAGAAACGTCCTGTACAAATGGTCTCCTACAGGGGCTGGCAGAGCCTCGCACTGTCACCCTTTGTAGTGAGGAAACAGTGGCTATAGAGGATACGGGCAATCAGAGCAACCCGTGGGTTATCCTCAGGAACACAGCGCAGTCCAATTCACTCTCAGAAGGCTGAGAGGAGATACCGACCCCATAGCACCAAGGGGTCACAATATTTTTCTTCTCCTCCTGCCCCCTTTTTCCATTTCTAGCCTGCAGAATAACAGTTGGCTGGGCACACACCTAATTTAGGAACATTACACAAACACCCCACGATCTTACCACATCAAGGCTTTGTCCTTGGCTTTGCATTTCTTTAAGGCAGTGGGACCTTCACAGCCAAGGTGTTTAACACATACCTGTCTTACAGGCTTTAACCTGAATAAAAGCACAGCTAATTGCAGCACTACATAAACTCACAGCACCATTCTTCGCCATGCACTCTGATTACACTAGCAAGAGTAGCACCGTAAGACATTCCAGGTCTCTTAGAGGACGTCTGAGCTGAACATCCAGTTCTCCTGCTGCAGCAGCCCTAGGACCCATTACATCTGATCAAGATGCAAAAAAATAAATACAGTGGAAGTACAGCAAAAACTTCAACAGCAAGTGGTGAGGATTGCCTACTCCCACAGGTCACTGGAGCAGCTGCTCCCACTTAGAAACTATTGTGCAGACATTGGAGCTACCTGGTCTCTGGGTTTGCGATGCTGAGTCTCTGCTCTCAGACCCTGCTGCCTTGCACACAGAGCTGGGGTCCAGCACTCTGCTGTTGGAGCAGCTGTTACCTCTGTATATGTTAGTCACCCTGACACCACTTCAGGCTTTTGATATTTTTGATGTTTATAACAACCAGATTTCCACTGTCTGAACAGTAACCCTGCTTAGAAGCAGCTATCTCAGGAAAATGAAACACTCAAAGCTAGCATACAGATAGGCTACAATTAGACACTTCAAGAGGTATGCTTTTCTGAGCCTGCAGTGCTGCTGTGGATTACCAGATTCTGACAAATGCTCAGTTTTAACCTGTTGCTGATTTATTTTAATGCAATAAAAATAATATAATAATCAAGCTGGGTCTTTAAAAATTTTAGTGACACTTCTCATAAAAGAGATAGGTTTCAATATAGCAAAAGATCTCTTGGGAATGATGATTTTGGCCTTAGTATGGTCACATGGATCAAATTAACTAAGTTAAAACAGCTTAAAAAGTTATTGCCTGTCACCGGAGCTGAACTGTGTGCACAGTCTGAAGCTACATGAAATAGTTGAACTGCTCTATCAGCTAGCTGACACCGTGCACCTTGACACTGCTTTCCAGGGCCTCACCCAGGGTCTGGCACTATTCAACCTCTCAGTGAGCCAGTTTAGCTCACTAATTTCACAGAAAATAAACTATTTCTGGCATTGGCATATCAAACAGATTTGGCCAGGGCATAGGACGGGGGGAGACACAGATCAAATGCTGGAAATGGCACAATGGAAAGGGGTAAGTTGTCCTTTTTGCTGGCAGAGATCTCCTTCGTCATTTCGGGAAGCCCCACTTCTAGTCTGCGCAAATACAAAGTAAAATAAAACGTACCGAGGTTCTCCTACACTTTTGTGTTCAGGTTAAGCTGATATAGTTGAAGGCTGCTGCTGTAAGGGCAGCTGCCTTCTTTCTCTCCCCGTAACTATATGATCCTGACTCCCCCCTTTTGCCCAACCATGGGAGCAGGCACATAGAATCTCTCAAGTTGAAAGGGACCCATAAGGATCATTGAGTCCAACTCCCTGCTCCTCGCAGGACTACCTAAAATTAAATCATATGACCAAGAGCATCTTCCAGATGCTCCTTGAACTCTGACAGGCTTGGTGCCGTGACCACTTCCCCAGGGAGCCTGTTCCAGTGACCGACCACCCTCTCGGTGAAGAACCTGTTCCTAATAGAATTCAAGAATATTTAAGAAAATAAAAGCAGGCATACTGGGTCAGACAAAGGTCTGTGTAGCTCAGTATCCTGTTTCTGACAGCGGTCAGAAGGTGATGCCTAGGGGAGAACACAAGAATAGAGCAGGCATGAGACATTTTCCCAAAATAGTTGCCCAGCGCCTAACAATTTTCAGCTCAAGGACTTTCAATAGGGTCAACTCAACTGTACTGTACATTTTGCAGCCATAGAAGGAGTTGGATCCCATTTGGGTGGTGGCACACCATTAGTTCAGCCTTGATGTGGCCGCTTTAAGCCACCTCTGTGGATTAATTCGCATTCTGAATCAATTAGCAGAGCATAGCCTGATTATTGCATATATTGTTTCACAACAATTATATTATCTGTAGTCAGAAAGGCGTTCCCCTCCCTGCAAGCTGAAAGCACTCACTTTTACAATGTTATTAAAGAGCATGAGGTTCATCTGTCCAGGTGAGATAATGTCTGACCCTGCTGCAGAGTTCAGGCTGGAAAAATAGGTCTTTCTGAACCGCAATACGAATAGAAGCAAGATTCATGGTGAAACAAATGCAAATGAACAGTATGAAAGGCAAATCAGAGCTTACCCTACAGGTTTCCTTTTCAAAGCACTTTACAAAGTGAATTAACAAAGTTAGCGTTAATGTAATAGTCGGTCCACGCAGCTGAAAATAGCTCCTGAACTGGTACACATAATTTGTCCAAATATCTTTCTTAGGTCAGATAGGAAAGTCCACTCAATCAATAGAATTTTAGGCTGGCGATTTTTTAATAGTCAAAACTGCTGAATTAGTTTATGGTAAAAAAGAATCCCAAGAAGGTATTTTGAGGATGGAACTGCTGTATTTGGAGGCTTTAGTCAGAGCTGATCTAGCCTTAGAAGACCTGACGTAGGAAGAGAAGCGTGCGAGTGACATCTACATGGTAGCGCACTCCACTGGGAACAGGGCTCCTCGTTGCAATGCCTGTTTTGTCTTTAGGGAAAGAAAACACGGAATGATTCCAGACATTAGAGATAAGTTTGAGGACAGATGCGCTTGAAAATTTAGAAAATATAATGACAAAGTAAAAGCTTATTTGCTGTTGAAAAGGATACCATCAAGTGTTTAAAATGCATTCTTCTTCTACAAGCAAAAAAAAAGAAAAAAAAAGCAGAGCAGCCATGGACAGTCTCCCAGACAAATTTAAACTAGTAAATGCAAATCCCTGTAACAACGGCCCACACCACCGAAGCCACTCTGGTTTGAGCTGTGTAGCTGTGTCCCTGCCTTCAGCTTTGTGAATGTTCGGCCTCTTGCTGGTTTGTTAGAAACACTGATAGCTAATGGGGCAGGCACCTAACCCTGACCTTGAGCACTTCGCTGTCCCCTCTGACTCACCGTCGGTGATAACTTGCTCTCAATAGCAGCTTAGGGTGGATCCAGTGAGCACTAATGAGGGGGAAGAGGTGTGAAGTGACTCACAGGCCTGCAGGGGTTAGAAACACAACCATTTGCAGGCTCAAGCTCTCACAAAGCCTTATACCTACATTTAGTCTGGCAACCATTAGACCATTGCGAATAATCTTGCTACCATCAGAGCCATTCCCAGCAGACCCAACAGGAATGTTTTTGGCGCCCAGAGTGAAGGTTTTGCAGATTAGAACATCGACTTGCATGTGTGCCACCTTCTGGCATGCTTCCTCCCCCATTTTTAGAAGAGGAAGAGGTTCCTCTATTGCAGTAACAGCCTCTTTATTACAGAACTTGTATTGCACCTATCGTAATATGCCTTGAAGAATGATGGAAACAATATGGGTGTTCCACAATGACTACTCTATACAGGAATAATCTGTAATCATTATTATTATTATTTATTTGGCCATGATGATGCTGAAGTATCATTTTCACAGAAGTAAAGTTAAGCAAGATTCAAACCCATCTGTACGAACAGTGCATTCTGCACAGTACAAACACTACTTGGTAAGCTCTGTCTCTACTGCAGCTGGACCATAAATGTAACATTTTTGTGAAATTCTGAGAAAAACAAGCAGGCTATCATCGGAGTGCCCACCCTTACTGCAGGCTTAGAACTCAGAGATAGGCCTTCAGTGTAATTCTCCTGCCATCAGTATCTTCTTCTGAGCTTTCTTGAATCAGAGAACGCAGAAGAGAGGGTGCAGCAGAGGTGGAAGGAGTCCTGTGACACTCAGAACATCTAATCTACCTCCTTGAAGAATGGCTGGGGGAGATGTTTACTCTTTTCAGTGTTAGAAGTTCATCTAAGAAAAGTAAAGCAAATACAAGATGAACACCAAGGATCTGATAATGACAAACTATAGAGTGCACCGCCACAATGGCTCTGTTTAACAATAGCCAGAATTTCTAGCTAAGCAAACAACAAGAATTTACCTTATAGCAACTGCAGTTTTTCCTATATGCAGACCACATGCCAAAAATGCATCTCTCACACCACAGTGTTTGCCGCATGCGTGGGACCTACAGAGCCTCACCCTTCCTTCGAAGGGCAGGAAGGTTACTGCAACCCCAACAGCCACTTTGCTGCTCAGAATCACCATTAAAGGGCTCTCTCCAGCTACAGAAGACAGCACGTGGTCAGACTCCCGTGTATCTTGAGAAATTCTAGTAAGGCAAGCATAGCCATTCTTTCTTCTTAACTATCTGTGCATAGCGATCCAGTTCTTGTTCACAGCCAACAGAAAACCCTTTAAGGACAGGACTGCAAGATTTGTCTAATATTGATGAATCACTTGGTTAAACAGGAGATCACACCTACAGGCACACACTAGAAAGAAGTGATCAGTGAGTATATAAAGCAAGCTCCAGGCAGCTGATACACAAACGTCACTTAGAAGGACTTAACTAAAGCAAGCTACTGAGGTCCATAGCTGGAATAAAATCATTAGTGAGTGCGGTTATATGCACATATATACACAAGGAAAAAATACTGTTGGAAGTTGAGCACCTAAATTTAACAAGCCATTTCCTGCCATAGGAAATATTTTCCTGCCAAGGAAAGTAACACATTATCTCTTTCTTGATGTCAGCTATCCAAGTTGAGAGGCTTTATTTGAACAAGCTACTGAGATAAATTCTGGTGTAGTCACCCGTTATACAGGTCAGACTAGGCAACCTATAGATCACTTCCAGCTTTAAAAATCTAAATATCTGTGAACAGTGTTCAGCTTGACTAGCTACCTCATGTGAAACCCCAGAACTGCCTTAACTTCACTAGGACTCCAAGTTAGTTATCGCAAGAGTAAGAATGCTCTTTTCCCTTCTTTATTGAAAATCAGAATTTAACCATAACTTTACCTTCCCTTTCCAAAAGGCTCTAAAAATTGAAAGAGTTTCCTAAATGGATCCAAGGATGTCCCTCCTCAGTTTTCTTTAGTGTATCCCAGCACTGTGGATGTTGACAAGTAACCACACCATAAATAGTTTCATCCCACTGGCTCACATCTGCAGTCATCATCTTTACAACCACTCCAGCAGGGAGAACAGGAAGATGGTATCATCTATGTAAATACTCTGCAAAACGGAAAATTTCTGCAAATTAACTTAGCAGAAAAACACCCAAAACACTGAGGATGTATACAGCATGAAATAAAGTTAGCAGAACAAAATTGTGGAGGAATCAGGTTGTCCGCAGGTATGGGTACATCCTAGGTCATGGTAGGCTGACAACCTGGCCTTATATCCTGTAGCTCCAGAGCTTTTATACTAAAACAGCTTTCTAGTCTCATTTAGCTGTCAGGTGTAAAACATGAAACACGTTAAACGTGACTTGCAGTAGTCAAGCTTACTACTGCAAGTCACATTTTACACTGGTACAAAAAACTTGCTATTTGTAGCACAGGTATGAATACAGTGACACACGAGCAGTGGCTTGGCTAAGCCAGCCTGAGTGGAAAAGCAAAAAGCATGAGACAATATTGTCCTTCTGTACCTCATGAAAACACAAATTAATACTTTAATAGATGTACTTTGAGCCTCCAGCTGTTGTAATTAAAAACAAATATATGCACAGACCATCTTACTTGTAATTTTACTAGTGACCAAAGCATCCAAGAAAGAAGAGAGTCTCTCGTATCAGGAAGATACACACGGCTCGATAGTAAGCGTCTGGTCTTTGCTGGTGAGCGGGAGAGCTTTGGGCCGTACCCCTGGCTCTGGGCCTGTTCCTACTCCATCCTACCCCCTTGACAGACAGTAACCCGACCCTGCCTCGCTTTGTTCTCAAATCATGCACAAAACAACCTCGCCTTCAGGCAAAAAAGAAAACAAAACAAGCTGCAGCAGCTTCTGATGGCTCGGCTCTCCTAACAGCAGCAAGTCAACAGCCCTGGCATTAGCACCGTCTGTTACGGTTACAAATGGATGGGTTGCAATCAGTCATTGCCTTCATCAAAAAGTAACGCAAGACCCGCTGCAGCATCTCACCTCCAAGAGCCATAAAGCGACCACAGAGTTAACAACAGAATACATTAAAGTGTCCTAAAAATGAGACTCGAGAGACATGATTTGTGCACGCAGTGATGGTTTTTATTAATCCAATCGCTGTAACTGGGAAAGTCATCAAGCCCTCATGCACACAAGCCTTTCTTCAGGTCTGACCTCTGTGTACTCAAAATGCTGCATACTACCGCCAGCATACTACTACATCTGACACCTCTACCTATAAATGTGTCTCACAAATGTCTGTAAACTATCCCATTACAATAATTCTGCCCTCGCTACTGGAAAATATACACGTTCTATGGAAAAAGGCCGCATTGTGGATTGCTGTTCTCAATGTCAGGTATCACCCCTGACACGGCACCAGATGAGCCTACTCCCTCCTTGCCCTCTGAGCTGACTTACTTGAATGACCTCGTCAGGTTACAATACCGACAAAGCCTTGTGATATTAACGGGAGCGTGGGCCAGGCGTGGGGGCTGAGGTCTGCGGGGCAGCGACGGCTTGGCCGAAGGTATGCAGGCACGCTGGGCGCCCTCACGCTCACACAGCGCTGCGGGGAGAGGCCAGAAACCATGAGGGGGGCAACGCACC
>WAAD01016096.1:1058755-1071801 GCA_013389945.1 Fregata magnificens
GGCTGCGGCCCGCCCGATGCCGCCGGGGCCTCCCGCGAGCAGACGGGGCCCTCCGGGTGCCGGGAGGGCCGGGCCGGACTGCGGAACCCGGCGGCAGTCGTCCAAGTCACGATGAAAGGCGGCGGAGCTCTCGCAGCCGAGCCAGCTCCCCCAGGGAGACCAGAGCAGAAGCAATCCCGTGCCTCTGTAAAAGCCTAGAATAATTCCCAGTCGTTAACTTAATGATATGTTTGGTCTTGAGCCGTGAGACGTCGATGGATGGATCCGGTTACGGCAGGGCGATTGGTCTGTGTCAGCAATTTGATGGTCATCGGATGAATTTCCCCAGAGATGGTGGCCGGGCCCACCACTGATCCAGAAGTTACTTTGCTTCTGGGGGAGCTTACTGCCTTTGAGAGAACACAGCCAAATTGCAGTTGGCTTTCAGCTGGCATCAAAGCTTCTGTGACAGCATCTGAGATCAACATTTAGCTTCCAGTTGTGCTGAGCCCTCTGAATGCCTTAGCAGAACTGACACATGAATTATGCAAGTTTAAGTCATTTATAGCAGCTGCTGATAAAAGTTGAATTTATTTTTCAGCTTCCTGATGGAGTAAATATTTCCAAAGAAGCTCGGAGCGCAATATCTCGAGCGGCAAGTGTGTTTGTGCTTTACGCAACATCATGGTAAGAATTTGTTGCATCAGATGACCAGTGCAGTTGATTTATAATTCACCACTCTGCTGGCCGTCCTGGAGATCTTTTCCCAGCGTTTGTTTCGGTATCATCTGTTTGTAAAAACAAAACAATCTTTAGTGTAGCCCAGTCTACCAGACTGCAGCAGTTGGGTTTGGACTGCCCTTAACAACCTGTGGGGAAGGCAGCTTGGCTCTGTACGCAGAGATGCCCCGACCCCCCCAGGGACAAGAGGGGTCCCAAGCTGCCATTAGCCTTCCAATACGGCTGTGTGGCCTTTCCTGGCAAAGGCAAGAGCCCTTTGCTGACTTTCCAAGCTGCTCACCACGTGGCTGCATTAGGGCAAACGTGAGCCAGCCTAGTCAGCCTTGGAGCTGGTCACAGAGGACACAGTAACGTCTTCGGGGTGGCTCAGAATACGTTGTGCAGGCGGTCGCTTCTCGGGTGTTAAGTGCTCAGACGGCTTTGTGGAATTGTCCCCTTACAGCCAATGTTCAGACTTTCTCCTTCCACCCAGTTGTAGAGAAGGTCCGTGCAAACAGAAAACTAATGTTGTGGGAAAGCAATGCAACTAGATGAAAGCGCAAACAGCCAATGTAAACAAGAAGGTATCTTAAAGTACTATTAGTAAGTGATTAAAAAAAACCCTGGATATTTAGGAGATGGCTTTTTTTTAAGTTGATTGTGACTTTAATAAACAGGACTAAATTGATGACGGTACCAATGAACTCTGTTTTCCTTCTTGTTTTTGACTAGTGCAAATAACTTTGCCATGAAGGGGAAGAGGAAAACGCTGAATGCTGGCGATGTCCTCTCTGCCATGGAGGAAATGGAGTTTCAGCGATTTGTAGCCCCTTTGAAAGAATCACTGGAAGGTATCGTCCTCAGTTCATGTCGAGGGAGTCTAAGCAGCACCAAGTCCTGTTTTCCTCGAACACTGGACAAGCAACACTTATTTGCCTGTCTTGTTTCTCTTCTCTTTGCCCAGCATCCTACACTGCAGTTTGCCTGGGGAGTAAATAATGTGCACCTTAACAGGACTGGGATAACGTTATTTCACAACTGATGAGGATTGGGAAAGTCTCATCTGCTATCACTCCCCTATTATGTTTATCTAAGGAAAGTCTTAGGTGCTGCCTGTAAATGTGAACTCCTGCGTCCTTTTCAGCATTTTTCTGCTGAAACTTAACCTGATTTCCTATGGAGCTGGTCAGCACAGCTCAAATAATAGGGTGAGTTGCTGCTATGAGTTCACTGCTCCCCTTGTAAGCCTGGAGAGCAAGTGGACATTGGACTTCAGCTACTGTACTGCTCATGCCATGGAAACACTGGCTTGCAATTCTTCAGTGTGCTCTCTCTTTTTTAGTTTACAGGCGTGAACAGAAAGGAAAGAAAGAAGCAAGGAAAGATAAGGACAAGAAGGCAGACTCAGAGGAGCAAGATAAGAGCCGAGAGGAAGAGAATGATGACGATGATGAAAGGATGGAGGAAGAAGAGCAAAATGATGAAGAAGATGTGGACAACTGAGCTTGCTGATGAGACATGTGCAGGGGCTGGGTTTTGTTCAGAGGGATATAAACGCTGTAAATCAACCTTGCTGTGTCCCCTCTTGTTTCCAGTAGAGCTTTGTACTGTTCCTCTGGGGCCCATCCCTTTTTGGCTTTAACTTGTACGTACAGGACTTCCGCTAAAGCTTTTCTCGTGGAAGGACCGCTCCTCCCCATGCAGAGGGGGCTTGGCACCCTCCCCAGGTTCTGAACCGACAGTAATGGGACTGGGCTTTTTATGCTGGGTTGCCTCTGAAATAGAGGAAAAAAAGAAATGTCGGATGCTCATTACAGAAGCTGGCCAGGAAAACTTGAGAGACTGTTGAATAAGCTCGTTAAGCCAAGTCAGAGGCTGAAACAAACAGATCATTAACCCTTTGGGGTTTAGAATCTACATGATGATGTCAGCAGGCTTGGAAGCTGAACATTTAAGCTTTTTATCCAAGTGACTTGTTTTTTTCCTTCATTTTCTTGCATTCTGGCTGTGCCTTCTCTTCCTGCTGTAACTGTGACAGTGATACTGCATCTTTCAACCTTACCAGTCGTATGCAGCAATACAGTACAACTGTACAAGGACCAGTGGTCCACTCAGCTGACTTTCTCCCCCAAATCAACCTAAATCAAAAAACTCCACAGCACTTACGATGTAAACTAAATAACAAAAGTGCTTGTTTTGTGTCTTCAAAGCCCTGGGAGACCACGAGGAATTTTATTAAAAAACTAAAGCAAAACCAATGGCTAAAATGTGTATCAGGATGATAAAAGGCGGCTGTGTCAAGTGGCACATTTGTTGCAGGTCAGCAGTGGGCACCAGTGGATCTGATGGTCTCACCTCCTTTTTCCCCTTTGCAGAGCTGCAGTTCCTGCAGACAGGCTGGTGATTGCAGCAAGTTTAAATGTGGTAGAATAGAGTGGTGGGTTTTGGTGGGTTGGTTTTTTCCAACTGGAATGGACTAATGGCATCAGAGGTCCCTCTTTAGCTCTTTTATACTTTAATTCTTAGTTTTGATGCCTTTCCTTTCTCTTCTCTGAGAAAATATCTATTAGAATAAGCTCTTTTGGGGGGGGGGAAGCTTTATTATTTGACTGATCTTTTTGAAGGCTACTAAACCTAATATTTGAACTTAACCGAGGTGAAGGAAACTTGAGGAAAGTTTTAGGTATGTTTAAGTAAAACCCATGAGTTCTGCTGATGTGCAGTTTTAAAATAGCACTTGTCAGGAATAGTATGTCCTTTTCACCAAAAAACTGATGCAGAGCTACCCACAAGAGCGACCCTGTCTTTATGCTTTTATGGCATGATGGCTTTTCACACACAGAAGCCCAGCTCCTGAAAAGAACTGAATCAACAAAGATTGTCTGCCGTCTGGTATCTACTGGCCTACGGTCAGTAACAGATGAAAAGACTGAGTTGACGATGTCTTCCCAAGCTCTCCAATAACAAAAAGGCCTGCCTTCTAGCTCCTCTTCCTCTTTTTTTTTTTTCCTTTTTTCCTCTTCTAGTACATATCTGGGGTGCATATTCTGGAAGGGAACAATATCTAAATAAAAGCCAGATTTTTTTACAGAAATTGAGTCTCTTATTTCTGTCAGTGATAAAATGAGCTGGTTGTGGTTGCATAAGCATGCATCTGAGGGCGCAGCGAAGGCAGAAGCAAACTCGCTATGAAGTTGCTTACGGAGCAGCTGACAGCAAAGGGAGGATGAAGATTGCTGCAACCCAGCCTTTGTGCGAGAGGAGTGAGGGGAGCGCAGAGACCTGGAAAAACTAGATTTCCAGTTATTGCAGAAGTGAGGTTTGGGTGCTGGTGTTTGTATCCCTGGTGGAAGGAGCCTTCAGCTTGCCCTTGCTCCCAGTGAGAGGCACTAGGCTGGGGGGAAAGAGAAGAGAGAGATGGGGTCTGGGTTTATGCCCTGCAGCAGGCCAAGGAGACAATGTTATCGTGTGGGAACTGCAGAACACCATGCAATAAACCCGATCCATGCATCCCCCGTGCTCTGATGAGATGGAGAAAATAGCATGTCCTGCATGTGTGCTGCCAGGCCTGCAGCATGGCTCCAGCCTCCCTTGGCCTGGCAGGCCCACACAGCACCCCGATGCCTGGCTCCAGGCCCCTGCAGCACCCCAAAACCTGGTTCCATGCCCGGACAGCACCTCCAGCCCTGCTCCTGTCCCCCGCAGCACCCCAAGGACCTGCTCTAGGCACATGCAGCACCCCAAAGCCCTGCTCCGGGCCCCCCCAGCAACCCAAAACCTGGCTCCAGGTCCCCCTGCAGCACCCCAAAACCCGGCCGCATTGCCCCACAGTACACTCAGCCGTGCTCCTGGCCCCCCCCAGCACTCCAAAGCCCTGCTCCAGCCCCCTCCAGCACCCCAACCCCCTGCTCCTCCTCCTCCTCCCCCTCCCTCAGCGCACCCCCCCCGCCGCCTCCAGCCCTTTCCCGCGCTCCGCCGCGCGAGAGTTCCCGCCGTCTTCCCGCGGGGCGGGTCTACGCTAATGAGGGGGAGGGGTTATGCAAATCACGAGGGCTCCGAGGGGAGTCGCACGGCCGGAGCAGGACGCGGCGGCGGGTGNCGGAGATCGGGACGAGTCCAGGGCCAGGGCCCGGTAGCGCAAGGAGGCACCGCTTGGGTGCAGGCAGGGTGCAGGCAGCAAGGGCAGCCCTCGGTAACGCGCAGCAAGGGCAGCCCGGTTATTTTTGCTCGGTAACCCGCAGTTACCGTGGCAAACGTGGGGAAAGCACCGAGCAGCGTGTAATGCTGCGGGTTGGCATCGGTCCTGAGCCCCCGCTCATCCTGCGGTGTAGTTACAGACCCCCCCCGACCATCCCCATTTCCAGATCCCACCTGGAAGAGGAAATCTTCATTAACGTCTTGACTTTTGTTAGTGACTGTTAATTAACCCGCAGCTCCGTTGTCTCCCTGGGGCGCTCCACTTTCCTAGCGCGCTCCAGTCTGTCCCCGCTCCCACCTGGGATTTTGGGAGCTTGCGTGTCTCCAGGACTTCAGGTAAATAGTTGTGCAGCAAAGGATGAGACCGCGTGTATTTCTGCATCCCGAAAATGCTAGAAAGCATCTTCCTTGTATCTCGGTAGTGAACAGGCAGCTGCCGGCTCGGCGGTGCTGTCAGCAGCTGGAGCGGACCTTTGCAGCTCACCGTCGGCGTGCGTTGGGTCTGGCTTCAACCCGTCCGCTAAGTTTGTTTCATTTGTGCTAGTGTGAACGGGAGGGCGGCGTGGCCGTGGGTCTCTTGTTTTCCGGTTCCTTCTCTTTCCTCAAATACAGCAAGGCACCCGGGGTCACTGCGGTGGGCCTGGGCTGGGCAAAGGCTGGGGTTCGGGTGCTGCAGGTTTGGGCTGGTCCTCGAGCAGACCCAGCGTGGAGGAGCAAAGGTGAAACCACTCTGCTGCGGAGCTGTTTGATCGGGAGGGAGCTGCAGGGCTGTTCTTAAACCTGTCCTTACTGATGCTCTGGTGTGCATGAAACAAATTGCTTTAGAAATACAGATTTGGGCATTTAATGTCGGAGAAAGAGGCGCATGTGCTCTGCTGGGAGCGCTAAGGGGATCTCGGGGGAAACAGCCCCGTTCTAGGCTGTAACATATTTGGTGCAACGTCCCCTTATTGCGGCACTCTCACAGTCCTTGCTCTGCCTCCCTGCCGTCCTTCCCCGGCTATCGGGCAGCTCTGGGGCACGTGGCGGCTCTGCCCTCGTCCGACCAGGTGCCCTGAGTGGGCAAGGGGAGCCTGCAGCCCTTGGCTGGCGGCAGCTTCTCCTGCACGTGGGGCTTGTAGGGGAGGGCCCCGGCTCCCCTGGCCTCGCAGCAGACGGGTGCTCTGCCGGGGCCCACCCGTCCTGGCTGTTATCTCCGCTCTACAATTCTGCTGGGTGCCCATCTCCTCCTTCCCCAGAGAGCGCAGTTTCTGGAGCTGTGGTCTCTATCTGTCCCCTACAGAGTCAGGTGCCTCCAGTCCCACCCCATCCCCCCTCCCCTTTCTCCTGTGGGATTAACTGTTTAAAGCATTTTTTGGATTCTCGAGGTGGGTTTTGTTCACTGAGCCCTTTGTTCTTGATCGCTGCCTGCCTGGAGCCCTGCCCAAGCAGCCCAGCCGCTGCGCTGGGGCTGCCAACTCCAGTTCACCCGAGGGCTGTCCCCTTCCCTGCGAGTAGGAACTGGAGCAGCAGCTTTCCAGGGCTAAAAATTACTTGCCAAGTGATGCCGTGACACTGCCAGCATGCCCGTCAGCTGGTCTGCATCCCCGCAAGCACCATCCAATTTTTTTATACAGTGTTTTTATACGCGTAAGCCTATAAGTAATTGAGAGATGTCTTTTCCCCCGTCCCCAAGCAGAGGCCATTGCTAGGGGTACGAGAGACTCGGTTCAAACCCTGGACTGAACGCAATGCCCCTATATTACAAGTGCTCTATGCACTGGGGTGGCCTGATACAGACTGAGAATTTGGCTCAGCATTAGAATATCTGAAGGGTCTTGAGTGTGTAAAATACAGGTGGACACCTCAAATTAAAGGTTTTCCAGAAGAATGGAGCCATCACCTGCCCAGCTCCATTGCTGACTGCTGTCGTGGGTGCTGGTGTAAAACTTTCTCCCCTGGACGGCATCCTGGAATGCCAAGTGAGCCGTGTCTGCTCTACGGAGAGAGCCACGGGCAGCAAGGTTTATTGCTGGGGAATCCCTCCTGGGATGGGACTGGGGACTGCAGGGCTGTTCCCCTGAGATAGGTCCCATCCTTGTGTCTGCTCTGTCTCCCGTGGGAAGCCCTGCCCTGCCCGGGACTGCCAGCAGAGGAATCCCGCTTGCTCTTTCAGAAGCCTGTCTCCAGCTCTCCTCCCTCTGGTTTCAGCTCTCAAAACAAAATCTGTGGTCTCTGGTAGGGACTTTGCTGTTTGTTTCCTGGGGCACCCCCAGCTCCTCTGCACGGGGCGTTTGTGGGGTACAGCCCTGCATGTGCAGCCAGCAGACGTCCTTGAAGCCACTCTGTACAGTCTGTTGTTTGGGTTGTGGCTCCCCGGGCATCGCGGCCGTAACAGCTGCTCTCTTCTGCGCTGCAGCCAAATGCCTCGTCCTGGGGCAGCCCCCCTTCCCCGGCCCCCTCCGTCGCGCTCTCACCAACCACATGTTGGTGAGAATTTAGTGCTAGTGGAAATTTAAATCTTAATAGTCTAATCGCAGAATTATTACTAGATCTAACTGTTACAGAAGAAGAAAATATTGCTACAGAAAAAGTTTCAACAATAACATAGCTAACACTTGATTTATGCATATTGAGTAATTGCTCTTTGTTACCCCTGAAATCAGTTTTGCCCAACTCCCAAGTTTTCTTTATCCAGCAGTAAGCAGCCGCTGGAGTTGTGGGACAGCAGGGTTTAAAGCCCTGGTGTGTTCAGGATGGTCGTGCACCTCTCTCCCATCCAGTGCCCGTACTCTAACCGCACCTTTACACTGTGGCCACAAATACTTTGTGCTACGCAGAGCAGCTTTTTATTACTCTGTATACAAAAGCTGTATCAGACAATTACACAGCGTTAAGCAAAACTAAAATGAATTAAGCAGTGACCATCTCATCATTAGAAAACTGTTGTTACAGCTACGCAAGCTAAAACAGACGGAGCCTGATGAGGGTGCTAGTGTTGAACCATGTGAACATGGTTCTGCCGTGGGAGGATGCTGGTGGCTGTAAATCGGTGGTTTCACACACAGAACTGGGGCGTTTTGTGGGGAGGAGTCGGCATGATCCCTGTTTATGGGAAGTGCTGTGCTGTAACTGCTGATGCGGGGTCCTGCAACACCCACCCGGCACGGGGCAGCCCCTGGGAGAGTGGGGCTGAAGCTGGCTGGGCTGCAGCTCTCACTCCCCACACATGCCTGGAGCAGGACAAGGGACAGTCCTGCAGTGGCTGCCTGGATCTCAGCCCCCTCCTCGCGTGCACCAGTAGCCGTGGCTTACCAGGACACCGCCACTAACCAGCCTGCCGGTTTCTTTTGGTGTTTCAGAGTCTCCTTCCACAGCCTCCTAGTGAATGCCCAAGATGCAGGCAGACTCCCTTCTTCACAGCGGCTACTTCCACCCTGTGCTACGCTCCTGGCAGTGTACAACAACCACCTTCGATGCCTCCAACCTCATCTACCCCATTTTTGTCACGTGAGTGAGCCCTGGCTCTCTGGGTTAGGGCTGGACCAAGCTCAGGTTGACTGGCTTAGGTGCTCCCTGAGTTCTTAGATAGGTTCAGACTCCCCAAAAGATTCCCCGTGGAGAAGCCTGGGGCGGGGATTTCCTTCTCATGCCAAGTCCTCACGTCTCTGTCCCATCCACTCCTGCAGTGACAGCCCTGATGCAGTGGAGCCGATCCCCAGCCTCCCTGGACAAGCCAGGTAAGAACCCAGCCCCTCCAAGCTGCGTGCCAGTCACTGCCATGCCCCATGCCCGAGCAGGGCTGATGTATGGCCTGAGATGAGCATGGGCCAGGGGTGACGCTTCCAACCTTCTCTGGTCCCTGCCTTGGGGATCCCCCAGCATCAGGCAGGGCGGGAGCATTCGTCCACCATGAAAGTGGAGGGAATCATACTGGGGATGCTGGGAAAGCACCAGTACTGGCAGGGATAGTGCCAGGGTCTCGCGATGTCCCAGAGCACTCACATGTCACGTGGGTTGGGCACGCAGGGAAGTTGGAAGCGAATGCAGCAGCTAGAAAATCTGTGCAAGGACACGGGCTCCAGTCCTGCATTAGATCTTGCTGGACTGGCAGCTCCCATCTTCATCTGCTGCTATGTTAGCAGGGCTGTGGTCAGAGAGGCCCCAGGGGGATGGTCCTGTGGGGAGGTGGGTTGGATCTGCAACCAGGAAGCTGAGATAAGGGATCCAAGGGCAGGGCATGCTCGTCCTTTCAGAGCAAAGAGTGTCCATGCCAGGTAGATAACGCTCCTGTAGCCCCAGGCATAAGGTCCTGGATTGTTCCTCCCAATGTTCAGGCAACACCTCACCTGCACCTCCAGCTGCTGCTTGGCGTGGATGCTTGTGGATGCCGGATCGCTCACAGATCAGCATCCAAGTCACAAACCAGCTCACCCCACAGAGCAGGCCTGGCAGCCCCCTTCACTTTGATCTTCTCAGGTACGGAGTCAACAAGCTGGAGGGGATGCTGCGTCCTCTCGTCGAAGATGGTCTGAAGTGTGTGCTCATCTTCGGGGTGCCCAGCAAGGTCCACAAGGTCAGTGTGCGTGGTGGTGGCAGGGGGCTTGGAGTAGCCACAGGGGTGTGGGAGAGCAGTGTGGGGCCAGGGGGGTCTCCTGATCAAACAGGAGCGGTTCAGGGTCTCTGGGCATGCCTGCACCCCGCTCAGCAGAGCAGGATGGGGATGGGAGACTGCAGCGACACCTGAAATGCTCCTGGTGACCCTAGGTGTCCTCTGTCCCTTTGAACGAGCGGTGCATCACTGTAGGGCAGAGGAGAACAGAGAGCTCTATGCTGCAGAAAGCAGGGTGGATGACTTGAGAAGAACATCTCCCGTATGGCCTCCCCTGACCCAGCCTTGTGCTGGGAACTGTTGCAGGTGGCCCCAAGACCTACACTCACTGCTCAGAGGCACTACTCTGTCACCCTCTTCCATCGCTGGTGGTCACACTGCCCTGTGTGACATGGTCTCGCGGTTCAGTTCTTGGGCAGAACTGCTGCCACGGAGGAGTTGGTGGGACACCCTCAGCTCTATGTGCTGAAGCATTTCTCTTCTCACAGGATGAGAGAGGCTCTGCTGCTGATGCAGAAGACACGCCTGCCATCCAGGCAATCAAGAAGATCCGCTCCACCTTCCCAGACCTGCTTATAGCCTGCGATGTCTGCTTGTGCCCTTACACCTCCCACGGGCACTGCGGTGAGTGCACAGCCTGGGGTCCTGGGCTGCTCGTCGGGCACCTTCCCAGGACTGGGAGTCTCTGGGGTTTTGCTGTTTTCTGCTGAGGAGCTCTGGGTGCTGGTGGGGCCTGGCCAGCTCCTGCCCCACAACTTGGCTCCCCAGTACTGGTGCAGTTGAGCCTGAGAGACCTCCCCTAGGTTTCCAGAGCAGGGTGAGAGGCACAGGTGGTTACAACACCCACTCCCTGACCATCTGAATCTGTCTGAGCGCCCCTCTGTGTATGCCATCTCTGTCTTCCCTTCCCTGGAGCACGCACGTGTTGTGTCCTGGAAGGCTGCGTCGTTGGTCTCCTGGTCCTTATCCAGCTCCCTTAACATGTTCCCCGCTGTTGCTCTGAGCACCTGTGTAGCGAGAGCCACGCTCCCACCCTAGGGATTGAGGCAACTGGCCGTCCAGCCCCTCACCTAACTCCAGGTTTGTCTCCTAGGCATCCTGCGTGAAGATGGCACCATCCAGAATGAGGTCAGCTGCCAGCGGCTGGCAGAAGTGGCGCTGGCCTATGCCAAAGCAGGTGAGGAGTCTCCTGGCAGCGGTACCTGAGTTTGACTCTTGCAGACTCACCCTCTCTCGCTTTCAGCAGGCCCAAAAGCAAACTGGGCCTGGCTCCAACGGGGAGTGCTTTTGCTCCGAGCCGGGGGAGGCTCTCCCTGCCCTCCACACGCTGGCCCCGGCAGAGCTGCAGGCACCCAGGGCCCCTCTGGCCCTGGGGTCACCTCCTCCTGCAGGCGGAGTCACAGCCTCGGGCAATTCTCGGCATCTCTGCTCTTTCACTGCAGGCTGCCACATTGTTGCCCCCTCAGATATGATGGATGGGCGCATTGCAGCCATGAAAAAGGCGCTGATCTCCAATGACTTGGGCAACAAGGTGAGCTCGGGATCTGCATGTGCTGAAGGCAGTAGCGACGTCCATGGGGAGGCCGCACCACAACAGGTCCTGGGCAAGCAGTGGGAGAAGCAAACCCCCACTTTGCCCAGGACATGCCGCAGGCATTTCCCTGCCCTGGTGCACGCAGGAAGGGAATGTCCTTGGCCGGACATGGGGACAGCGAGTGCCAGGCCTCTGGCAGGGGAAGGAGAATGAGGGGCACAGTATAAAACTGTCGTTGGTCTCCTGGCCCAACGGAGGGAATCGCTACTGTCCTGGTGCAGGAATGCCGTGCCGAGCCTCTGGCCCTCACGGCTCTGCTTTCCTCTGCAGGTCTCAGTGATGAGCTACAGTGCCAAGTTTGCTTCGTGCTTCTACGGTCCCTTCAGGTGGGTCTGTCCCTCAGCCGAGAGTGTCCCCAGCTGGCGCCAGGCTGGCCGGGAGGTGCATCCCCAGATAGTTATTTGGGAATGGGGCTCAGCCAGAGTCTGGGCCACAGCTGGGGCCGTGCTGGTTGCTTTGGAGCACTCTCCTCCTCCTTCCTGGTGCAAAAGAGAGGCAAGCATACCTTGCCCAGGAGAGGCTGGCTGGTGGGAAGATAACCTTGGGTGATCTTCCAACCCACCCCTTCACCTGCTCATCCTGGGTGCTGATGGCAAGGCAGGCAAAGAGGGAGCTGCCTGCAGCTGTAAGGAGCAGTGAGGAGGGGAGCTCACTCCAGTGAGGAGTGTTGCCCCAAAGGGTGGCTTTAGGGACAAGCCTCAGCTCAGTCAGCTAGCAGAACTCGTCCCAAGAAAGGCCTGACCCTGATGGGGTGTCCCTGAGGGACCTGCCTCGGAAGAGAGCAAAAGGAAAACATCTGACATGATTTTACCCCAGACTTTGGGCATGGGGAGGGCAGCGGGTGTTGAAGCACAGCTCCCAGGGCCAGCCTGGGCCTGTTGGACTTCCCAGAGCAATCCTGGGGCGCTGAGGCGGGTCGGGAGAGCCCCCCTCTTTCTTGGCCCTGATGGCTCAGGCACTTGGCTTAGTCTGTCCTCACGTTTCTGAAGCTGTACGAGGTGAGCAGCACAGGGAGCCATGCTGGTCCTCATCCCCTGCTCTCTGCCTTGCCCATCACCAGGGACGCTGCGCTATCCAAACCTGCCTTCGGGGATAGGCGATGCTACCAGCTGCCCCCAGGTGCCAGGGGCCTGGCAATGCGTGCCGTGGTGAGTGAGCTGGGGTCGGGCTGCCTGGGGCAGCAGCAAGGGTCGTGGGCTTGGGGAGAGCAAGCCCAGGGGTGTTGGAGGCAGAAGGTGGTAGGAGGCACACCAGTCAAAGTGGCCAAGGCTCTTCCCTCTCAAGTGAGAGAAATGTGATGCCTGCCAGAGAGCTGGTCCCCAGTGTGGGCCTGAGGACTGTGCGCTGGGAGCCGTGGAGTTGGTGACGCCATATCCTGATGTGACTTGGGGTGTCAGGTCTGGGGACATGCAGCCACCAGCTTTCCCCAGGCACTGTGCCTCTGGTGAGGGGAGCATCAGCTCTCCCCCCATCACAGCCCATCTCTGGGCTCCTGTGGCCATTAGGGGCTCACCAGACCCTTTTGTGATCCCTCCTGGGAAAACCAACCACCAGGTTAAAACTTCTGGGGAAAACCAACCGTGGAGTTGCTGGAAAATGTTATTCTACCCTGAGCTGCTGGGGTTGCGCGTGTGTTCCCCTGGCAGGACCGGGACGTGCGTGAGGGAGCGGACATGCTGATGGTGAAGCCAGGGATGCCCTACCTGGACCTCGTGAGGGACGTCAAGGCTCGAGTAAGCTCGCTCTGCACGCCAGTGAGGGGATGGGGTGTCCCTGGAGGAAGAGGGGTGGGGAGAGGTGTGCCTTTGGGATGGACGATTTGGATATCCAAACCGGAGGGGATGGACTGTTGGTTTCGCATGTCGAGGCGGGCGCCGGAGCACCTCTGGGGGCCTCCGTGCTCGTCCTGGGAGCGGTGGGCTGGGTGTCCTCCGTCTGCCGGCCGGCTGACCTCCCTCCCCGCCG
>WAAD01016096.1:1072229-1083799 GCA_013389945.1 Fregata magnificens
CACCCAGCCCCCGTACACTCTGGGCACAGCCCCAGCTGCACCCACCCCATCCCCCAGCAGCCCCACGCAGGGCTCCGCTACAGCACCCACGGAGGGGCGCAGCTGCCCCGGCCTGGGAGACTCTGCACCCTGGCACTCAGAGCAGGGCCTTCCCTCCCCTGCCATATCTCGATGCGGACCCTAGAGTGGGCCTGAGCCCCCCACGGGGGCCACTGACACCAGTGGGTGTGACGTGGACAAAGGACCAGTGCCCACACCCCTCTGATACGACCGGCGCAAGCCACGCTCAGCACCGCCTCGCTTCCAGCAGAGCATCTGGCTCTCACCTCCCTGTTTGTTCTAGGTTTCTCTTAGTCCTGAGCTTTACTGAAGCCATGCTTAGGCTCCGCTTACTAACGTGGGACGTGAAGGACACGCTGCTGCGGCTGCGGCAGCCGGTGGGGGAGAGCTATGCGTCTGAGGCTTGGGCTCACGGGCTCCGGGTGCAGCCGGAGGCTCTCAGTCAGTCTTTCCGGGAGGTGTACGGAGCCCAGAGCCGGCGCTTCCCCAACTATGGCCAGGGCCGGGGGCTGAGCTCCCAGCAGTGGTGGGTCGACGTCGTGAAGCAGACCTTCAGGCTCTCGGGCGTGCATGAAGACAGAGTCCTAACGCTGATGGCGGAAAACCTCTACCATGACTTCTGCAGCGCCCGCAACTGGGAGGTGTTGCCAGGAGCTGTCGAGACCCTGAGCCAGTGCTGCCAGCGTGGCTTCCGCATGGGGGTGGTCTCCAACTTCGATAACCGGCTGGAAAACATCCTCTCCCAGTGCAACCTGCGGCACCACTTTGAATTCATCCTCACCTCTGAGGACGTGGGCTTCGCCAAGCCGGACGGGAGGATCTTCGAGAAAGCGCTGCACCTCAGTGGGGTCCCCCCGGAGCAGGCGGCTCACGTGGGGGACAGCTACACCCAGGATTACAGGGCAGCCCGAGCTGTGGGCATGCACAGCTTTCTGCTCCGGGCTGCCAGGCAGGGCGAGGAGCCGGAGGCGCCCCCTGAGCACGTCCTGCCCACGCTTGGCCACCTCCTGGCTCTTATTGAGAAGGGGTAGCTGCATTTCGGAGGAGGACCAGCACTGCTGCTGAGCAGTGAGCCGGTGCTGGCGTGGGATTTCTTGCTGCCGGTTGGGCAGGGAAAAGAAGCAAGCGCTTCTGAGCGCAGGGAGCAGCGCAGCCTGCGGAACAGGAGGGCTGTTAATGCAATAAAATGTATCTGATGCTCAGCGATGCTGCTGATGTCTTTCATAGCTCTAAAAACACTATGGAAGAGGGTCAGCGGTGGTGTCTTCCCTTAACAGAGCTGGGGACGACTGGGTCAGGCTGCACTCCAGAAGGCTCATTCTGGCAGAAGGGATGGAGGCAGACATTGAGGTTTATCCCTTTCTCAGTCACCCCAGGGAGAGGCTCAAGCATCCCCCTGTGCAAGCGCACCAGCAGAGCTGGGGTTGGGCCCATCCCAGGGACGGTCTGCTCGCGCAGAGCACCCAGGAAACCCGTGCACAGGCCCTGCATGCCTCGGCGTACCCCAGGTTTGCCGCCTCACCAGCATCCCCCTCTTCCTGACAGCGGTGGACGGGAGGTAGTTGCAGGCCTCCTGCTGTGGGCAAAACGGTCTGGAGTTGAGCGATTTCACTTAATTTAATATATTGCCAATCAACAAATGTTATTGATTTGGGTATTGAGAAATAAAGATGACAAATTTTAAACAGTTAGGGAAACACCTTTCCTGCCCTCCTCCCTGGCTCAACTTCAGTCCAACACCTCTCCTTCCTCCCTGCCTAACATCAGCTCCCCGTTTTCGCCCCGTTACACTCAACCCACCACTCCCTTTGGCGAGGCGAGGAGCAGCTCAGGTTAGGTTTCTTTCTGCTGCTCCTGGCTTCTTAATCCGCTGCTCTGACATGGGCTCCTCCATGGGCCACAGCCCCTCAGGGGTGCCCCTGCCCCGGCGTGGGCCCCCCACGGGTGAAAGCCCCCCGCACTGTCCCTGCTCTGGCATAGGGCAGCTCCTCCCAAAAGTGTCTCCAGCTGTGTCCCAATGATGTCCCCTTCCACGTGCCTCCTCCCTGCCATTCCTCCAAACACATCTCTTAATATTTCTCCTGTTTTCTAAAGTCCACTGTTGGGCTGGAAAGCTGCCCTTGGTCACAGAGGAATTAACGATTCACCTAAAAGCGGCTGGCAGAGCCAGGCATTACCCTGACCCCTTGCTCTGACAGGGCAGACATGGGGCGGGTGCAGCCCCAGGAGGACAGGAAAGCTGCTGTAAAACACATGAAGAACAGATACAGTCTGAAGGCAGGTCTTGTCTGAACACCACTGTACACAAGCCAGTAGCCCTGTCTGAGCTCCTTTCCCCCCTAAAGGTACTGTATAGTGTATATACAGTCACTGTATATACAATTGTATATTCACCCCCCCAGCAAGCGCAATGCTTCACTCACTGGACAAGTGAGATGCTCTGGTGCGCCACAGCAAAGACCGGATAGAGGGGTTCCGCGAAGGTCTCCCTATGGGAGAAGAGGATGGTGCAGGAATCGGGGTCGTAAAAGAGCACCTCCCCTCCCGCAAAGTCCACCAGCACCCCGATCTCGGCCGGAGACTTGATCAACTCAACTGCCTGCGGGTGACCGGCATGCAGGAACCTGAACTCCTTGTCATAGCGCGAGAAGACCCAGGAGGCGGTGTTGAAGCCCAGGCGGACTTCGTTGCCAGACCCCTTCCGCGGCACGGAGCTGTAGCAAACCCCCAGCTTGTAGGCGCAGCTCTTCTCCACACTGATCTTCCATGCACAGACTCCCGAGCGGAAAGCCGCAGTAGCCAAAGCATTGGGCCAGTGGTCAAATCGCTCGGGGCAGTCCAAGTCCACCTTTGCTTTCTTGGGGCTGAAGGTCAGGGTTTTCCTGTCTTCGGACAGGCTGAGTTGGGGGCTGACAGTTTTCTCATCAATGTGAATCTCCTGTGAGCCTGCAAGAGAAGCCACACGGTGAGTGCCGGCTCCGTGGCCCCTGCCTGAACCGCCCGAAGAAGTCACGGCCATCAGAGACACAGTCTGCTCCCCCGGGGTGACACGGCGTTGGGGGCTCGGGCTGGGTGCCAGCAGAGCAGCTCCCTGCAGCCTCCCCTCTCAAGCCAGGGCCAGAACAATGCACACTCATCAAAGCCCAGATTTCAGCAGGTACCTCTCCACCCTTGCACAAGAAGTCCTGCAGAGCCAGAGAGGATGCTGCTCATCTTACTCTGACCCTGGCCCGAATCCCCACAAAACAGAACTCAGCAGGTTCAGTTCATCCCGCTTTTGGAAGAGACCCAAATCTGAGCCGCGTCCCTTCCCACCCCCACTGCAGGTGAGTAGGACCCGACTTCTCCTCCCCCAGAGTCAAGTGCCTGCGCAAGGATGGCAGGGCTGTTTGCAGAAAACCTGCAAAGCCGGTAATACGGGAACGAGGAGGACTGGAGAGGGCTGGGCAGGGGAAATCTCTTTCCTCCTGTAAAGTCCAAGTCGTTAATCAACACACTCTCAGCACTTTTGGAGCAGCCGCAGGAGGTGGCACCAGGCATGAGAGATGAGCATGGCCATGACTCGATTTGGTTTTGCTGTGAATTAAGGGGCTGCCCACCTGCCCTTGTGCCACAGCACAAACCCAGCGAGCTGCAGCCCGGGGCGAGCGCCGGGCTGGCTGGAGGACGCCGGCACCTGCTGGGGGGCTGCTCTACTTCAGACCCGGGGGCTGACAGCACCCAGCACCGCTCACCCTGCCCTGGCTGCACGCTCCCCCCCTGAGACCCCTCGGCGGGTCTGCAGACTGGGTGTGAGTGCCGAATAACTGCACAAGCATTTCCCTCGCTCTGTAAATTCGCTAAGCAAAGAGACAAGGCTGATGCCCAGCTGACTCACCTGCTCCTGGGGAGACCAAGTTTCTACCTGCGGGTGCCCCTCCTTGCCCTGCCTTCCCCCACCCTCAATTCATTCATTTTAGGTCTTAAACTGCCACGGAAACAAGGCTGGAGCAGGTGAGTCATTTGCTCTCCCAGCCCTGCCGCCAGCAAGAGCTCCACCGTATCACGCCTGCTCCGGCTATTTCCCAGCCACCCTCTGCTCGGCATCCAGCACACGCCAGGATGAAGCCCTTAAAGAATCAAACAATTACGTTGCACCCTGAACGGGGTCGTCCCAGAGCCTGACCTGCTCCAGCACCGACACGGACCCAGGTCAGCATCCCTCCGACCAGCGAGCAGCACCCAACAGCAGCAGTGCTGGTCGAGGGGTCAGGCTGCACCTGCCCTGGTGCTCCCTGGCAGGAGACGAACCGAGGCCGAATTATCAGTTTGCACAACATGGAAGTGCCAGGCATGCTTGCACGTTAGGTGGAAGCTATTGCAGGCAACAGTGAGCAGAAAGAGGAGCTGAAGACAGCATCCCCTTCCAGCTGAAGCAGACAACCTCATTCATTTGATGATTTTTTTCACTGAGCAGCAGCCAAACACTCCGCAGCGTGCCTGCCCGCCACGCTGTGCCCTCCATAGGTCTCCGCAGCTGTATTTGCCCACGCTGCCTGTTTGTAGGTTGACTTTCCAGGAAGCCAAACACTGCTATGAATTCATAGAAAACGGAGCAGTACGAGACTTTATCTTCCTCTGACAGAAGAAGGGCACTAAACCTCATATTGTGCAACACACATCTAACCTAGGTACGGGGTTGCATTCTGGTGTTCATGTACAGGGATCAGCTGCACAAGGAAATACCACCCCGATGACACCCACGTAGCTTTGGCGTGGAATTACGATTTCAGGGGAGCACCTAAGGGAGGGGAAGTGCTGGCAGAGTAACAGCAGAGTAATTCAGACCAGCAAGTTTTCCCACACAGACAAGTGTCTTGTCATGATTAAATCTGCCCTCTGGATATTCCTATATATTCTGATGAACAATTCCACGGGGAATTCATCTCATCCCAAAATCTATTTTCTCTGTGTACAGTAGCCATCAGAGTGGCCTTGCCACTTCAGAGAGACAAGGGATGCCGAGTAGGTAAGTTAACATGGTTAACATCTCTGTCAAGTACGTATGTGTTAGCTGCAGGACATTTTACTACTTCTAAAAATCCAAGTTCCCATTTCCAAACTCACACATCTGAAATTAAAATCCTCGTAGCTAGACTTAGGCACGAAGGTGGAATCCAGACCCAGCCTAGGCCCTGGGGCAGAAGGTCACCAGGCGGCAGCCCAACGTCTCAGCCAGCTGGGATGGCTTCAGTCTGTGTCACCTCTGCAGAGGGTCCTCCATCAGGGCTCCAGCCAGCATCACTGCTTACCTGCCCCCCAGCAGGACTGATGTGGGTGGCCGTGAACCGAGATCCCTCCCAGAACCATGCCAGGAGATTTACATCAACTCTCGGTTTAAGGAAGAAGCTGCCAACCCCAAACGTAAGTGAAGCAGAAGCCTGGATGCCGAGTACAGACATCAAAAGAACCATGTTTATTTTTGAGAGTGAAATGGAGGTTCTTTTGCCTGCTGGTTTCCAAGTTTTTGAGAGGCGACGGGCAAACCATCAAGGCTAGGAATTTACTTTTTTCAAGCAAATAAACAAGACTGCCTTTGGGAGGAGGGACCACCAAGTGGAACATAACATTACTGTGTCTTAATGAAAGCTAGGACCACTGCAGTTAATATTAAATCTCTAAGGCTAGGTCCTGGGTGGACTATGGACTAGTGAGATAAGCAAGGATATGGCAGGCATCCTCAGCATGCAATAATGACATATTAAATGTAACCACAAAAAAGAAAACCCAAACCCAAAAACCCAAACCAGAGTGTAATAATAGCACCAACAGACCCACTGCTAGGATCAAATGCCTTAGAGTCATTACATTTGACAAGGATGCTATTGGGAAAGGAATCCATAAAACCTCCCCCATGTCACAACAAAGAGAACTAGGGAAAGGTTTCCTGCATGACTTGACAGCTCTGAACATCTGCTGAGAACCTGCTCGACTTTGCCAATGTACAACTGCAGGAGCTTGCATGACTGCCAGCACTCAAAGACTCAAAACAGAGGGAAATTAATCACAAAGGGAGAGCAACACCAGAGTTTGCAGTAGAAGGAACAAATGATGGTGTTGTCTGGCACGCACAGATTCTCAAGCTAGTACTGGAAAACACAAGAGCAATAAAAGCCAGAAGCGCACTCCTTGGAGAGGGACCTGGAAACGGGAAAACTGCGAACCGCTCATCAGCGTCAAGAGCGAGATGAGCAAAAATCAAAGGTTAACGCAAAAGCTTTGGGAAGATGACCCCAGGGATTGTTCAGGAGGTGGCACACAGGACAAATGTTTTCAAATTGTGAAAGATATTGCCATCTTTGAGGAACAAAAAATACAGCTGAAACGCTCTAACGATGGCCTGGAAGCAAGAGTAAAAGCAAACATTTCACAATCAGCAATTCAAGCAGATCACAGCCAGGAGAAGAACGTCTCTCCCTGCTCAACAGAGCCAACACCAGCCTGGTAAAACCATACCCAGAGCATGTCACTGGCCTGACAAACACCTCCAATGCAACCTCGGCTGTACAGCAAGGGCTGAACCAGATCACAAACGTCTCCAACAAACCACCAGCTCGTGCACAGCCACAATCTCAGCTTATGATCAGAAAGCTGCTGCATTTACTCACTTCTCATTCCAGCACGTCAGAGCGTCTCACAGACGCCACGTGGGCGAGTTCACCCTCTTTTAAAATCACCAGCAGGCCAATGCTAAATGCGGTAAAGAGGAATTTCTGTGACAGAAATTCCTACGGCGGCATCAGCTTCGTCGCTGTCACCGTGCGACGCGGGAAATAGCAAAAGGAACCAAGTGGGGTTAATCAACAGAGCTGATAAAAGACACAGTCTTTTCAAACCCCTGTTCTCCTCTTAGCCACAACCAGCTGCTTCGAACCACTGTCCCCCCTCCCAAACCTCCTACAGCTGCTGCTGCCCCCCTGGCTGGGGGGCTCCCAGGAACTAGCAGGGACAGCAGACGGGGGGCAGGACGCCCCAGGTCCTGGGCAGAACACAGCATCAGGATGTTTTGACACAGCATCAGGATGTTTCTTTGGGCACAACATGAATGAGCACGCAGGAATCCCCAGAGAACGTGAGACTGACCTGCGATGCAGCAGAGAACAGCAGAGGCCCATAGTCGATGCAGCAGTGGACTCTGAACACAGGTCTGATTAAAGTTTAACTTCGGGGACTGCTGTGGCTCTAAGATTCCCTCCGCCACCTCTGTCCTAGCAAAGGAACACAAGAGTTACTTCGAAATACAATGATTTATTGACCAGTGCTGGGCGGTGTTTAAGATCGCTAGGAAGTATGACAGAAATACGAGCTGGCGCAGTTGCAAGAGGAGCACTTGCTGCAGAGAAACTGCACCGGGCGTTTCTGGACAAACTCTCCTCCCAAGTGATACTTTCGGTTGGCTTTGATTAGTCCCTTCTGAAAGGGCCTCAGTGTTTCAAAATACAACCCCAGCAGCCTGAGTCAACAGCCTCCTCACTCAGCAGGCACAGATTAAACGCGTCTGAGCGTGGCCATCAAGGTACAAGAGGAGCAGAATGAACAGGCTGCAGTGAGAGAATCAGATTTCCCTCTTTATTGACAAAGCCTCGCTGTCAGAGCAAAGGGGGATACAACAGGAGAACAAGCCAGGACTCTGGGCTTCATACAGCATAGCAAGGAGACTGAGGATTTGCTGGGTTCCTGTGGCCTGCAGTACCCACATGAACTCATGGTTGTAAGTAAAGGCTCTGGCACTGGCTGCTGGTGATGTGCTGTGGCTGGTTTCTTACTCTCTACAGGCAGGCTCCAGGCAAAAATACTCCTGAAAGCCCTCTGGGTAGCAGAGTCCAACCAACGCTAGCTAGCACCCTTGCAGCAGCCACGGAAATAAATGCCTGTAAAAATGCAGCCACCAAGCTGCCTTCTCAAGGAAGGGCAGCCCAACGGTACTGATGACGACTGTCAGAAACGCTGACACCTGCACTTAGTTCTCTCCTCGGTGCAACCTCTCTGTTGGGGAAGGAGGCAGCGCGAGTGCGGAGCGTGGGCGCCCTGCCCCTCTGGGCGATGCTGTGCCAGCAGCCCTCCAGGCACGGAGCACACCAGCTTTCCAGGTGGACAATCCTACCTCCTGCCAACAGGCCAGGGACAGGCTTGCTCCGTCTCCCAGGGAGCCCTGTGGAGTTTACTAAGGAGTTGGAGAAGGTCTCCCGTAAGCAAGGGCCAGCGCATCTGGCAATGCCTCTGGGAAGACATTGCACATGGAGCATTTCTAGGTGCCAAGACTCCTCCGTCTTGAGCTGCAGCGCAGCACGTGAAGCAGAGACAAGAGGCCACGCTGGCATCTCTGTGCTTTGTCCTTGTCCTCAACAAGAGCAGCGTGAGGGAGGAAAGAGGGGGTGTCACCTGCTGCCTGAGCAAAGGCATGCTGCTCACAGCGGGAGCCGCAGAGCGTGCAGGCAAGCTTGGAGCAGGGGTCAGGGAAAGGTCCAGGAGCAGCCAGGTACCAACCTCTCGAAGATCTCTTGTTCTGCATGCTGGGGACAAGGAGAGAAAGAGTCATCACAGCTGAAATACCCCCAGATAAAATCCCAAACACAGGCTGGGGCACAGCAAACCCAGGACCCAGGGAGCACTGTTCTCCTTCCTGACCCAGAGAAACCACTCTTCACCCCAACGCCAGCCCTGGGGAGCAGGGGGAGCGTCCAAGATCCATTATCTTCAGCTGCAGCACTTTCCACTCCCTGACTCAGAAAACGAATGGGAATGGCTGAGGGCAGTACATCTTCTACATCTAGCTAGGGGTAACGTCTGCTGCAGCAGTGGGACTGAATGGCTGGGTGACAAACAGCTCGAGAAGGGCATGGGAGCATCCAGACAGAGCCTGCCACTGCTTTGCTGTGCGTGCAAGCGGTGTGAGAGCAGAAGACCGCAAGTACAGCTGGCTCGTCTGGCACAAGGGAAACACGTGGGAGAGCTGAGGCAGGTGGAAAGTGTCAGACCCAGCTCTGACTCCATACCCTCTGCATCTGGGAGCTCTTAGTGCTGCACCCTGCCTTGCCCAGAGCGTGAAAACCCCAGCCCTGAGGTCCCCCCTCCTCCCCCACCCCGTTAGGGCACGCTGCAAGAACATCCTGTGCTTGCAGCAAACAACCCCCAAAGCTTTCAGTAAGGGGCGAAGCTGCCCTAAGCCAAGAGTCAGATAACCTCGTGATCAGTCCCACTTGTTTCTGTACCCACAGGCAATGGTGCGTTCTCAAGGTACAGCCCAATTAGCAAAGTGGTAGGAAAAAATCTGATCCCTGCTCAAGTATCAGCTGCAGGGTGCTCTAGCTCTACTTGCCTTCCACTTCCCTGCGACGTGACACGTTATCAACTCCTGGTAGACACAAATACCAACACCAACGATCCAAGGTGGAGAACGTATGATCCCTATTTCCCCGCCACTACGTGGCAAAAGGAGAGATTGAGGGTCTCGCTGTTTTCTGCCGCAGGCATCTGATGGATCTTTGCTTTCCAACCTCTACTCTCTACAGTGAGGCCACAGCCCAGCCAGCTAAGATGCTGGGGCAGGGCAGAAGCTGCGCTTCCCACCAAAGGAACAGCCATCTACCTTCTGTCTGTGGGATCGGTTCTGTTTTCCAAGCAGAGCTGATGCCCCCCTCTTCACAAAGTTACATGTGGCAAGCAGAGGCTGAGAGCAAGGAAGAAGAGGTGCAATGCCTACCTGCTCGCATCTACAACGAGAGGAATCGCTCGGGTAAACCGAGACCGTTTAATAGCCAGAAAGGGAACTGAGTGAAGGGAATCACAGGCTGCTTTGTACAGTAAGCATCCCAAACAGAAGCATGCCAGACAACAGGGCAGACCTTCAAGAAATGCTGCAGGTGCTCCCAAGGGTCATGTTTTGATTAAAACTAGACTAGAAAACTGGTGGCCCAAATGACGGCTGTAAGAGCAGTTCTCAATCCAATAGCTGTCCTGGCTGTCAAGCCTAAGGGCATCTGAGAGCTGGCAGCTTCAAGCCAAGAGCTTGGAGACCTGAGCCTGGGTGGTTCTGAACCTCACTGCAAGCAAAAGCAGAATTGGGCAGAGCAGATGCTCTAGGAACCACCGAGAAACCACAGGGGCTTCTCAGGACCAGGTGAAGGACTTTCCTTGAGCTAGACCTGCAAACGTAGGTCCTGTCCAACTCTGCCTCCTTGCCATCAGTGCAGCAAGCTGCTGAGCACCGTATTTCAGTCCCATAATATCCGTGATAAAAAGTCTAAGTCACTTCTGGGCTGATTGACCTGTCCCTCGGTACAAGGAGCAGCACTCACCACCAGGCCCTGGTCATCCAGGTTGGTGATCATGTCCACCAGGTAGGTTCGGAGGGCAGCCAGCTTCTGCAAAGCCTCAGTCCAGTGCACCCGCTGGGTCAGGATGCTCTGGTGCGCCCGCTCCTCCTCCGCGTGCACCTTCTCCAGCAACCGCTGTTCTTCATTTTCACACGCGTTTCCCACAAACATCAGCCTCTGGATTACCAGCTCCCGTGCCGCGTTGGCTGCGTTCTGCCAGAGCAAGGAGAGAGGAGAAACATCAGCCTTGCTTCAACCCCAGCAAGAGCACCAACTGCTTCTGCTGGCTTTCTGTGGGCTCAGCTGTTAAGATTACTCTGTTAATTGAGCCCAAGCCACAGTAATCATCACGATGCAAGCAGAGGCAAACGGCACAACCAGTCCCAAACCTGCCTACTGCTTTCTGGCCTAACCCTGGTACCTAAGTGACAACCTGCAAGGGACCAGAGTCCCACCCCTCAGCAGATCTTCCTGCATTCGCTATTAGCGAGAAACAGAGCCACCACGAGAACTGTCTTTTGTCCTCAGTGACAGTGAGGCACAAATAAAATCAGGAATCGGTAAGACACTGGTCCTAGTGGGATGTTTGACGGCTGTACGCTAATACCAAGAAATTTATTGTTTGTGTACATTTTTTAGGCAAATGAAGCAGGAATCGCAGGTGCACCCTGGCACTCCACTTGCACAAGCTGTGGGGTAGGAGGGGGACAATCCCTGCACACCGACGAGCCCCCCAAGAGCTCAGCATCTCCACTGGGAACGGTGAGCACGGGAGCACGCAGGGCCAGCACGCTCCACAGCGTGCTGGGAGAAGGGGCAGGGACTTACCAGGACGCCCTGGTCCTTGCTAGGCAGCACCTCGTCCACGTGCCGGGCGATGGCAGCGCTCTGCAGCTGGAGCCGCTCACACCAGTCCACGATCTTGTTCTGGAACGCAGAGCGGCGGGCAGTGCGCAGGTGATGGCGGCCCCAAGCCCCACGCTCAGCCTGCCCAGCCAGCCCCCCGCCAGGCCCCCAGCCGGCCCCAGGCCTCCCGGGGCCCTCGTGCACCACCCCACAGACAGCCCCCGCTCCCACGGGGGACCCCTCGTGTGGCCCCACACCCTGCCAGGTTCCCCACAGAGAGCCTCCTTCCCCACGGGGGACCCCTCATGT
>WAAD01016096.1:1084865-1104305 GCA_013389945.1 Fregata magnificens
CCCAGACCCTTCCCGGGGGCTGCCCCGCCCGGAGGGAGCTGCGCTGCGCCCGTCTTGCACCCGCCGGGCGGCCCCGCATCCCACCGGGGCCCCCCCGTCTACAGGGAGCCGGGATGCGCCCATTAGCACGCACGGGGCCACCCCCGGCTGTAGGGACCTGTGTCATTGCCATGGGGTCACCCCCGGCTGTAGGGACCTGTGTCATTGCCATGGGGTCACCCCCGGCTATAGGGACCTGTGTCATTGCCGTAGGGCCACCCCCGGCTGTAGGGACCTGTGTCATTGCCGTAGGGCCACCCCCGGCTATAGGGACTGGCATCATTGCCATGGGGTCACCCCCAGCTATAGGGACCTGCGTCATTGCCATAGGGCCACCCCCAGCTGTAGGGACCTCTGTCATTGCCGTAGGGCCACCCCCGGCTATAGGGACTGGCATCATTGCCATGGGGTCACCCCCAGCTATAGGGACCTGCGTCATTGCCGTAGGGCCACCCCTGGCCATAGGGACCTGCGCCATTGGCATGAGGTCACCCCTGGCTATAGGGACTCGGGGCTGCCCCTGTGTCCTCCCCAAAGACGGTTAAACATCCCTCTTCCAAAGGATATTTAACACCCCGTGAAAATGGGGAGAGGGCTCTGCTACGATTTCTGTGCCCGCTGCTGTGGATACTGCAGTTTCCTCATTCCATGGTACGGATTTCCCTGCAATGCCTGAACAGGCTTAGGCAGCAGCGTGGGTTATTTTTTAAAAACAATGTAGTAAAAAAAAGGTTTTGATTTCTGTTACGCAATGCATTTGGGGGGAAGGGAGGACAGGAGATCCTCCAGCATGAAATTCGGTCTTCTGGAGCTATAGCTTTGTGCGGATCAGTTGCTGCAGGATCCCTGTGTCGTTAGGGAGCTTTGTGGTGGACCAGGTTCATGATAAACGTGTGTAGGGAAGCCTGCCAGATAGCAAAACCTCAGATGAACATCCTGCCCGAGCAACTACTGTTCTCGTTCAGGATTTGGAAATATCTACTCTTTTTTTGCAGTGGGCAAGAGGCAGAAGAACGCAGTTAGACATGAGATAGACCTCCCGCTTTCCTTGCAGCCTCCCGCGGTCACCGGCAGCTCTCTACCTCGATCCAGCTTGGTTTGAGCTGATGTGGGGGTAGGGACGGTTGCATGTGTACATTAACCACGAGTGGGGAAACTAACTGCTGGTTGGGAAACATAGTAATCATTGTAATTAAAAAATCAGAATTTACGTCTTAGCTTTTTCCTAGAATCTTGTTTTGCAGGAGAAACAACTTCCAGAGTTCTCCTGTTGTCAAAGAACAATCGCGTTTGTTGCTAATCTACTGAAACGATTTAGACACTCGGTCTGATTGAAAGAAGTAAATTGCTGAATTATCACTGCCCCTCAGCTGCGATTTATCGTTCTTCACATCTTTTGAACATGCAAACTCATGGATAGAACAGGCGGAGATTAACTGGGTATTACTAATTGCTAATCACAAAGGCTGTCAGGGTAAAATTGGAAAGGGAATGTTTTGTAGAAACGCAACCCCTCTTACTTAGTGCTGCCAGTATTTGGCTTCCAAGTTTTTGTGGGCAGAGCCTTGAAGCAGGTTTTTTCTTTGCTGGAACAAGCAGGTGGAGGTTTTTTCTGATTTCTATTAGCAAAATACTACTGACCCAGAAGACGGGAATGCTAATGTACACCTAGTACAGACTAAATCCAATTAGTGTGTCTTGAGCTAAGAAGAAGTCACTCACTGTCATTGAAACTGGTTTCTGCTTGGTCTGTGACCCATGAGGATAAGAGGGAGAGATGCTGCCTCGGCCCGAGCCCTGCTCCGCCAAAGGGTCCTCCACCCAGGCGGATGCTCGTGCGGGGGCGGGCTGTCATGATGCCGCTTGTGAGCGATGCCCTGGGACGGGGCAGGCTGGTCTCAGCCTGGACAGCAAGTATTTTTTTGCTGAATGCATCTGGGTTATCAAGACGGTCTTGTCTAGCCTGGATGTGGGGTTGGAGTTTGGACACAGAAGCTGCTGTTCCCAAAGTGTTCCTCAGCCTATGGAAAGACCACTTCAAGCTTTACATTAAGTCAGGCTGGTCCAGTTAAGTTCGGGCTGCCTGTGACTGCAGTTATCTTGATCTAAAGATACAGGCCCACCAGCCAGCTGCATGAACTTCAGTCTGAAGGTGTTTGCGTTCACCAGTCTAGATATCGGGATCTCTGGGAAATATGGAAGTCAAGAGCAGATACTGGAGTAAGAGGAGGCGTAAGGTGCTAGAAGAGTTACAGGCAGCAGCTCCATCTCTATCGTGGCCTCACCAAGCTTGGACATTTTTAAAGCTCAGCTGTAGGGTCCCAGTAACCTCAACTCTGAAGCTGGCTCTGCTCTAAGCAACAGGTTTGACTAGGGAGCTCCAGACGTCCCCTCCTCTGAGGTTTTTCCTCTTATTCTAAATGAAGTTAAGATGTAGATAACATGTTATCAGCACCTTATCCCGTATATGTATCAAGCAGAAACCTCTCTGGATTCCCAGTAATGCTGTGTCTCCTCACCCACAGGTCATGTCCCAGCAGCAGGTGCCTGAGATGCTGATGTGATGCTCACCACTGCTGGCTGTAGCGGGAGCCGTGCTCATTGGCAGGGCTATGGGGAAAGTGCAGAGTAAAATCAGCTTCCACACCTCCAAATACAGGTGAAACAACCCCAGATGATCATGTCTCAAGTTAATAAACCAGTTATGAGAGTGAATAGAGAACAGCAAATGAACAGAGAATATAGCAAGCACATGGTTTTAGTTTCATTGTTGAATGTATGAATCAGATTTTCATTTTTGACCCTCGTGTCTAAAGTCTGCTGAGCTTCTTTGGGGAACTGAAATCCAAAATGTCGCCGAGCATGTAAACGTGGACGGTGGTCGTGCTCTGTGATGGCTAAGGCAGAGCTCTGAAGGCTAGCAGCTCCGGGGTGGCTGTTTGGCCCAAATATCCAAACTGCTTCATTGCCTCTTCAGAGACTGTCATCAGCTTTCATCGGCAAGACGAAATAATTCGGTATGTGGCAGCAAGGTGGGCGATCTCTGCCTGGAGATCAACTGAGAGCACGGGGTGGCAGCAGGGGGGACTCGACGTGCTTGGCAAGGCTGGTGTGAGAGCAAAGGAGAGCAGCAGAGCCTGAAAGGTGTTAGTGGAAGCGGAGGCTGGTAAGATAAAAACTTCTTTTCTTCTTTGCACCAGGACGGAGTGAGTAAACATCTAAATATTTAGCAGCTCTAGAGGTGGAATAGGTCTACTCCGTCTCACCTAGTCCAGGAGATGCATTTGTCCATTCACAGCTTCTCTTTGGCTTTCTAAAGGCAGATGCTGTCGCTCTCCAGCCCAGCCAGTGGTGCCATCTCCCAGACCTCGGTCTCATTGGGGAACGGCACCCCGACCTGGCCTTAAAGCGCCCTGCAGCTCCCGCCGCTGTCTCTCTGCCTGCTGCAGGGCCGACAGCTCCGTGGAAGAGACGGGACCTGTTCGAGCCGTTCAGCAGCATGGCCCCGCGCACACCGATGCCGTCACTTCTGTGGCTGCCCTCAAACCAGACCTGTGTGTGTCGGGAGGAAGGGATAAGGTGAGGTACCCCCTGCCACAGGGCACAAAGCACAGTCACAGGCAGGTAAATGTATTGACAGGCTAGGAAAATAAGGTTTAAATGTGAGCTTTAAACATTTCCGTGCATGGTAACAACTTTGTCAGTTCCTGAATTTAGAAAGAAAAGATGAGCTTAGAGTGGGGGCACACACTGAATCAAATTTTATAACCTCTCCGGAGCTCAGATCACATCAAATGCTCTCACCCAGGCTTGGAATCACTGGACTGACCCCTCTCTTATGTTACCTGGCAATGGATGGGCTCTAAAGACAGTTGTACATGCTGTGGGAGCTCAAAACCAGAAGAACCCATTCCCTCTCCAAACTTGGACTGTGCACGGGCTTTGGTATAACGTAACCAAGAACGTGCATAATCCTCCTTCACCTGCTCTCCTGCTGCTGCTGCTGATTGCCTCTCCCTGCTCCTCCGCAGAGCGTGGCTGTTTGCAGCTGGAGATCCGGGGCTGCGCTGCGGCGGTTCGTCGGGCACGAGCGGGAGGTCACCAAGGTGAGCGACAACTGATGGAGTGCGGTGGGGTCTCCTGTACTGTTACCTGTCAGAACCTGGGGAACCAGGAATGATGGAGCAACGGTTTGTCATCCACAGAGGGCTCGCTTTGCTCCGTCAGAAAGAGGGACTGGGGTATCAGAATGCGTTAGGTTTTTCCCAAGGTCCCAACTGATACTTTGCTGTCCAAGGAAGCAGCACGGTGTGGTTGCATCCAGACTAAACAGGGCTCCAGGAGGCTTGGATGTGTGCTTGACTTCCCCTCCAAGAGACTGTGTAGCAAAAACTCAGGATGAATTACTAGGTCAAGTTTTTGATTCGGAGACGCCATTCACTTTTCTTCAGGTCTCATTCCACTAGACTCGTTATTCTACAAATCAGCCATGCCTGGGGACAGCAGGGCTTTAATTTTCCTTCTGGCATCCTGATTACAAAGCCAAACATGCTACTCAGACAGCAAACGTGCAGGGCTGTATGCACGTGTGCATGGCATGGCCAGTGCACCTCCGGCTGGGGACAGCCCCAATGGGTCCCCTGTGCTGTGGGTATTGGAGGGACAAAGACGGCTTCATTCATCCCAATGCTCAAAGCAACCATGCACTGGGCTCACTTGGGTTTTATGGAAGTTTTTCCCATAAAATTAATGGGAACACCCATCCACCATGCATGGTTCCGAGAGGATGTGGGTCCTGCTAGCGGGTCGCACACCCGAGCTGCCCGACATTCCCCGCCACGACATGCATGACCACAGTATGGGCTGCAGCAATCGCACTCAGGCTGAGCAGTTACCCAGGCCCCGCTGTGTCGGGGTTTGCCTGTGGCTGGGATCAGGCAGAGCAGAAGCAAGCAGGAGTTGCAGCATCAGGCAATCTGGCACATGCACGTCCAGCATGGACAAGACAGAGATTGAAGGTCAAGCTCTCCCCAGTCACGTTTCTGCACATCCTGGGCTTTGATACGACAGCAGGAGTGTTGTGCCCTCCCCGCACACAGCTGGGCTGGGTGGGGAGGCTAACCGGTTTCTCTCATCGTGTCCTTGGCAGGTCACCTCTGCCCTTGACTCAAACAGAATCTTCAGCGCATCCCGGGACAAGACGGTGATGATGTGGGAGCTTCACAGGACTTCAGGGCCAAGCCAGCACTTCCCAGGGCATGACCTGGTTGTTACTGGACTGGCTGTGAGCCCGGGTGAGGGACAACACGCTCCCATTCCCCAGGGATTTCCTGACAACTTTTCTTGACCTTTTTTTTATGTTAACTTGTGGTTGCAGATGCCTCCCAGCTGTGCACGGGTTCACGAGATAACACCGTGTGCAAGTGGGACACAGAGACTGGAGAGTGTCTGGGCAGAGCCGCTATCTCCAGGAATCTGGTAGGAGCCGCTGGTTCCTTGCATCCTATCATGGCACCTCGCTGCCTACTGGGTTATTTTGCACATGAAGCCATGTAGAGTGAATTTGTTCTGAGGCTGGTGCTACAAGAAGCCCTTGAGGCACTGCACAGGTTGCCTGTGCACCTGGGGAGACCAAAGCTTGAGGCTGGTTACTCTGTTCTCCAGGTAACAACAAATGCAGGAGCACAAAGATACCAAGAGACATACGGCAGTTTATTAATGCTCTAACTCAGAGCTGTTAGGAAGCACATTGTGCAGTGGGGGCTGCATTCCCTTTTGTACCAGCACAGCAGCGGAGCTGGTATGGGTACCATCTTCTGGTGCCCGTGGTACCCCTATTCCCATGGCTCTGTGTCTATTTAAGTTGCTGGCACCTCCTTGCCTGCAAATCACTCCCAGTAACCACGCTGGGATTGAACCTGGTAGGGGAGCAGCATTGGTGGGAAGCAGAGAAAAACTTATCCAACATTTCCTACTCACAACCCAGCACGAGGAGGGAGAGGATGGGAGCTCGGTGGCTGTGTATCTACAGGCGGACACCAGCCTGGGCTGCACGCAGCGGTGGGCTTCTGCTCATCCTTCCCTCTCCGCAGGTCACACATCTGTGCTGGGTTCCTGGGGAGCCTTACGTCATCCAGACCTCAGAGGATAAAACTGTCAGGTAAATTCTATGTGTGGCCACAGAGAAGGGAGTTACAGCCTGGGGCACATGGGGATTACAGAAGATGCCTGTGCACAAGGGGCTGTTTCTTTGGGTGTTTGTCATGACCACCTGGTCTCCCGTACCCTGCTGGGGTGGCTAGAAGCCACCTTCCAGCTCACCTGGGTCTTGGAGTGTGGTCTCTTGCCAGGGAAGGACAGTATGGGGACACCCGTGGCTGTAAGCAGCGCTGGGTGGCGACTGCGGGTAAAAAGGAGAATTTATAAAAAAGAAAGCTCGGCACAGCTGCTCTGGCTAAAGAGTGATCGAGGACAAATAAGTGCAAGGATGCAACGAGAGCTCTGGGAGCTCGGCTTGCTGGGAGGAAGGAGGGGGACTGCCCCATGAGGGACAGCAGCAAGGGCAAAGCGTGAGGGCGCAGTGAGGGTGTGCGGGAGGGCACGGAGGGAAGCCCATCATGGCACCGATGCGTCAAGAGTCCCCCTTCCCCACTCCTGTTCCTTCCAGGATCTGGGACAGCCGGGAGCTGCAGGTGGCACACACGTTTCCAGCCAAGCAGCACATTCAGACGTGCTGCGACGTCAGCCCGGACGGGCGGTACTGCCTCAGCAGCAGCAGCGGCTCCACTGGGGAGGGCGGCGAGGCGACCGTGAGTTTGCTGGGCAGCAAGTCCTGCTTTTTCTGGTTTTTTCTCCAACGTCCACGGCATACAGTGGAGGGCAGCAGATCAGTGGACCTGCTTGCTCCCATTGCGTTGGCCTTATGCTGGTGTCACCAGCCAGGGCCAGAGCTTAGTGTCTTCCTGCCTGTCCCTTTGGTAAGTCTTCTGCTCAGAGGATATCTGAGCAGATCTTACACAGAATCACAGAACGGTTGGGGTTGGAAGGGACCTCTGGAGATCATCTCGTCCAACCCCCCTGCTTGGGCAGGTTCACCCAGAGCAGGGTGCACAGGACCACATCCAGGCGGGTTTTGAATATTTCCAGAGAAGGAGACTCCACAACCTCTCTGGGCAGCCTGTTCCAGTGCTCTGTCACCCTCACAGTAAAGAAGTTTTTCCTCAATATTCAGCTGGACCTTCCTGTGTTCCGATTTGTGCCCATTGCCCCTTGTCCTGTCGTTGGGCACCACTGAGAAGAGTCTGGCCCCAGCCTCTTGACACCCACCCTTCAGATATTTCTAAGCAGTGACAAGATCCCCCCTCAGTCTTCCCTTCTCCAGGCTGAACAGACCCAGGTCTCTCAGCCTTTCCTCATAAGAGAGGTGCTCCAGCCCCCTGACCATCTTTGTGGCTCTCCGCTGGACTTGCTCCAGCAGTTCCCTGTCCCTCTTGAACTGGGGAGCCCAGAACTGGACACAGTGCTCCAGATGTGCCCTCACCAGGGCTGAGCAGAGGGGGAGGATAACCTCCCTCGACCTGCTGGCCATGCTCCTTTTGATGCACCCCAGGATGCCATTGGCCTTCTTGGCCCCAAGGGCACAGTGCTGGCTCATGGTCAACTCACTGTCCACCAGCACTCCCAGGTCCTTCTCAGCAGTGCTGCTTTCCAGCAGGTCAACCCCCAACCGGTACCGGTGCGTGGGGTTGTTCCTCCCCAGGTGCAGCACCTGACACTTGCTTCTGCTGAATTTCATTCGGTTCCCCTCGGCCCTGCGCTCCAGCCCGTCCAGGTCTCGCTGGATGGCAGCGCAGCCTTCTGCCATATCAGCCACTCCCCCCAGTTTGGTATTGTCAGCAAACTTGCTGCGGGTACACTCCATCCCCTCGTCCAGGTCATTGATGAATATATTGAACAGGACTGGACCCAGTACAGACCCCTGGGGAACACCGCTAGTTACGGGCCTCCAACCAGATATTCCTCCTGATTAAAGCACTGGGATTTTGTTTCAGTAATGGCATTGAGGAGCATGAGGTTCTTGCAGAAAGCCTGTAAGAGACCCCTTGCTCAAGGTGTTTCCAAATCAGGGATTCAATCCTGTAGGTTCTCAGCCCTGTGTGTGAGCATCAAGAGGATGAGACCATCCCATCCCAGAGAGAGCAGGGCTGAGGACGGGAGCAGGCTGAGACATGGTTATCTGCCCGCACAGTCTTAGCCCATCAGCTCTAATGGGTGTGGGCACATCCTCCAATAATCACCGACGGTGAAAATCCTTTGGGGTTTGAAGTTCTCCAGGACTGTGAGCATGAGCGGGGGACAAAGGTGGTAGATGTTGTACTCTGAGGATTGGCAGGGAGCTCTTTATCCAAAACCATCTTCCTTCCTTTGTAAAACAGCTCCATGCTGGCAAGTGACAGTAACAGAGCCTGAGCTCTAAATGCTGCCTGTTGCCTTGCAGCTGTGGGACCTACGGCAGACAAGGAACCGAGTGCTCGAGTACAAAGGGCATTTCCAGACCACAACCTCGTGTGTCTTCCTTCCGCGGGGCCCAGCTCTCGCCCCCATCATTGCCACATCCTCGTACGACAGCACAGTGAAGGTCTGGGACCGAGACACTGGAGGTAGGGGAGGGTCCTGCCCACTCAGTGTGCCTTACCCTGGGCTAACAAAACTGCTTCCTTGGTTTCTGTCTCCCGGTGGTAACGGGCATGATGAAGCCTGAAATCTGGTTTTACTCCAATCCAGCTGGAGGGCAGGGTGGAGATATGCCCCAGAGCAAACCCAGGGGCTTCTGCTTGCCCTCCAGCAAAGGAGGGTGTTTGGGTGCATAACATTGGAGGTGACGGGTGTCCGTCCTAAACTAAAAGGAAGTAATGACAAGATGGCTTTTAAAGTTATGTCCAAGTTCAGCAATGAAAGGACAAATGATAAAAATCAAAAAAGAACAGAGGAACTCCAGGGCTTTCCGCAGATACAAGTGGAAAGTTGTAAAGAATAGAAGTTGTGCTGGAGGACAGAGGGCTGGTCAGCAGCTGCCCTCACTTTGATCGTCCTCTTGAAGGGGAGTCGCAGGCATTTCAGGGTTAACCCTGCTTGCTGGAGTACTTGGTGAGGGCTGAGTCCCCACCCCAGCTGGACAGAAAGGCTATTTACCTGCCAAGCCCTGCCATAGCAGCAGGCTTGGTAGTAACACCTTGTGCAGGAGGCAGAGACCTCTTGGGAAGCGGTTCAGGTTCACAGACGGCCACCGAATGCAGTACAAGTCATCAGCATTAGACACTCGCTGTGGCTCAGCACCTCTCCAAATGCACTTATTTAACGTAGGATGAAAATAGAAACCTGATGATCTCCCATAGAAAAGCTCTTGCCTTCTGTTTCACTTACCTCTTCTTTTACCCTGGTGCCTGGGCATGCCATGATGGCAGCAGGTTGGCAGCAGCTTTGTTTTGATCCTATTGCCTTCACAACTGGGTGACCTTCACAGCCATCAGCCTTAATTCGGGTGCTCTTGGAAAGGTCTAAGTCACCACAAGTTGCCTGTACATCTGTGTCGGATGCGGCTCTGTTAGCAGCTCAGTGCGGGGTTGGTGTCGCTGCACAAATACCGCCTCAGGATTTTTTTTAATAATAGGCATGAACAGAAGGGCTGATGTGGTGCTGGATATTGTAAATCTTATTTCTGTTTCTCTTTTGGTGATTTCTCAAAACGGCATGTTGAGTGTAGCACAGCCCTTAGGAAGAATTTTTCTGGACTGTAAGCAATTTGGGAGAAACAGGCATGTTGGAAATGCCTCCACGTGAGCCCTGCAGCTCTGCCTAGTGGGGTCTGTCTGTCCATCCATCCCTCCTTCCTCTCCAGGGAAGGGGCAGAGCCCAACCTCGGCCTGGATCCATGTTAGCTGGGCAATGCACAGATCCCCTGCGGGGCTTACGGGGGTGGAGGGTCTCTGTCCCAGAGGGAATGTCCCAATGCCTTCAGACGTGGGGATCTGGGACAGCGAGGGGCGCAGCTCACCCTCCTCGGGTGAGCAGACAGACACACATGGGCAGAGCCAGGAGGCGGGAGGTTGGTGTGGTCATGTCTCATCTCAGCAAACAAGTGTCCCGAGCGACTTCTCTCTTCCCTCCCCAGCCTGCCTGGCCACCTTGTGCCTCGAGGGATCAGGACTGCTGGCCTCGCTGGCCGTCTGCAACAGCTCCACACTGCTCTGTGCCAGTCTGAACTTGGGAATTCACGTACTCCGGATGAGTGACCATGCGGACCTGGTGCTGGAGGAGGTGGCACTGTTTTGTCCATAGTAACCTTTCCGACAGACTGCCCTGCAAGCGGATGCGATTCCCCGAGAGCTTCCCCCTGACTGCAAGCACCAGGAGACCTTACGCCTGTAGAGCAGCGATGTGTGATCAACAGGGCAGGAGGATTTATTGGTTTCAGTTTGTGGGTGGCGGGAAGGCACTAGAGCTGTCTAGAATAAAAACCAAATCATGGATGCATCACTCCTGAAAGAGCCTTGTGTGTTTTATTTACAAAACCTCCATGCAGGCTGGCTGCACCTGATGGGGGCTAAGGGAGGAGATGAGCTGTGAGAAGCCAAGGGGCAGCACTGAAGGGTGCCAGGGCACGGGGCAGGGAAGGCTCAGCTTCCTTCCCCTTGCTCCAGTTGAGCGGAGCTGAACACGGTGTGACAGAAACCCTGCAGTAGGATTTATACTCCAGGAACAATGCGAGTGTAAATGCAGAACATTCGCTGGTGTCCAAAATTTCATCCTAAGCCAGCTAGAAATGTGGGAGCCTGCTGGATGACTGCTGGGCCAGGATTGTCCCGTGAATGGCAACCTGATGAGAGACACCCTGGGGGGGCTTGTCCTGCTCTCCAGCTGACAACAGGGAAATGAATCGGTCTTCTGAAGCAGACAGAAATCAAACTGTGTGTTGTGAAGTACCTGTAATTTCTCCATTCCTTAGTCAGAACCAGAGGCTAGGGTGCACATTCAAAACTTGTTTTGATTTTTCCAGAACACAACATTTGCAAAACCTCAATTTAAGGAATAAACAACAAATAAGAACGCTCCCCACAGCGTAAGTTACAACAGACAGTCCTACACTGAAATAGCCTTTTTTGTATCATCTCAGGTGAGACACAGCAAAAACTTAAGCAGGAGGTGCCTACATGAATTTGAAACACCTAGTTCATGAGACTGCTCAAGGAGCTAGGACATGAGATGGTACATGGGAAAGAAAAATTTCCCTGGCCTTTAATATCTACTGTGAGTGAATACAAAGGGGATGCAGACCTCCGCATTGAGAGACTACCTTTGCGGAGGCAGTGGAAGGAGGGTACCACGTTCCCGTAACTCTGACAGCTAGTTTTTCTTTCCTTAAATGCAAATCAAGTTTGAAGCCACAGACTCCTACCAAAGGCTCCTGGAAAATGGAAGGTAAGAAAGGTGTTAAGAGAGGCTGTACAACACGCCATACTTGAGGTGTTGTGTGGCTACCTACAAACGTTTAAAACAGACCAGAGAAAACCTGTGAGCCTAACTTGGAAGGGAGGGTGGAAGCAGATGGAATAATCTCCAAATTACAGCAGAAAGCAGTATCTGCAGTATAAAAACAAAGTCCTAAAAACCGGAAAAACATCACCCGAGATGTGACTCCAGCCAAGCCCTGGCAAACACAGGTGCTTCGAAACCACCTCAACCCAAGATCAGCCAGTGACAACAGCTGCCATATTGCATGTTGCAATAGCCGATTCCTTTTTCTTTAATATAAAAAAAGCAACTCTTTAGTTCAAAGCCCTTAACGTCTCCATTCCAGTTCATCGGCAGCACCTCTGAGCTACTCCGCTGTCCACAACTTGAAGGTTCTATCATAGGAGCAGGTCGCTATCAGCTGGCCGTCAAGGGAGATATCCAGTCCCATCACCTTTCCCTCATGACCAGCCAGCGTTTTCAAAGGGGACCAGCCAGGGTGAGTCCAGATCTTTGCAGTGTTGTCATAAGCGCCTGTGAGCAGGAAGTTACCGTGATTGGCTGCAGCAGAGGATGAGAAAAAGGGAGAAGTGAGATTTGCACATAAAACCATGACAAACCTTCTCTGCTAACCAGTACAGGCCTTCTTGACCTGAAGATGTGTTTTTGAGTCGCCCCATCCCCTGCCACCTCAGCTCAGGATAGGCAGGGATAAGGAACATCTGACAGGAAGCACTTACGCTCAAACTTCACCCCAGTCACGAGGTTCTGATGGGCAGGAATGGTGTAGATGCACTTCCTCTGGCGGAGGTCCCATACCTTGCAAGTATTGTCACCACTGCCAGTCGCGACGTGGTATCTGCCAAAGGGTGGAGGAAAAACATGTTGTTGTTGGGAGCTGGGGCTTGTACTCGGAGCTCCCACGTAAGCCGTGCAAGTTCTTTTCTTACCCATTTGGGGAGAAGTTAACCCCATAGATCTCCTTCAGGTGGCCTTCTAGAAACATGATACAGCGTCCCGTGCGCAAGTCCCACACCCGGCCAAAAGCATCCAGTCCACTAGGAAGAGAGAACCCGAGCATTACCCATCAGAGACTTCAGCAACTGCCAGAGTACGCTCAGCCTCACCAGCAGAAACCGCTGGGTCACTTGGCATCAGTCAGCAACAAAACCTTGATATTTCAGGTCCAGTCCTGACACAAAGCAAACTCACCCAGTCCCAGCGAGAGAACCGTCCGTGTGAAAGGCAATGTCATAGACACCTTTGCTGTGCCCCTCCTGATGGAGAATCTCTTCCTGAGCTTCCAAGTCCCACAAGCGCCACGAGTGATCATAGCTGTAAAAACAAAGCATTTGTCCAACTAAATGTATCTCCAAGGAGAATAACGGGATATTTCACTAACTCCGTCGGCATTTTGTTTCCAGCTGGAGACCAACTGCGTCTCATATGAGGGGCAGAGAAAGGAATCCCAATGACTTGCTGTTATTTACATTGCAACAGCCCAGCCGTTGTCAAGAATGGCCAACCCTTGCCCATGCTGGGCTCCTCGGCCGACAAGCAGTGGTACCCACTGGGCTACCAGCCAGACAGCTAATGGTAATGTCTTAAAGCAAATAACCAAATCTCCATACCAGGTAGTACCCAGGAACCTCCCAGATGGATGCCACATCACACGTGCCACTCTCATGCTGTGTCCTTCAATATCTGCCACCGGTTCATCACTGAAAAACAGAAACAAAAATCATTGGACGCTGGTCAGAGGTGGCTGGCTCTAGCCAGGCCTTTGCAAACATTATGATCACAGCAAGACAGCTGCTAATTAAACACAAGCCAGGCAGGAAAATCAGAGTTTTAACTAATGACTCTGAATTCTGCCTTCTGTTCACACAGCTAAGGCTCTGAGTGAAAGCCTTTTATCCACATTCATGTTGGGTTATGAAGTTCTCCCAGGATAACTATTTCCTGAAAATTAACAAGGCCCTTGTTAATAGCACTTTGAAAGTACTAACAGCAGAAACAAAACGCGGACCCCCTGTACAGCAGGGAGTTTTACTGTGACTCCATAGAACACATCCTGAACTACAGCAAATCCAGCTATTCTGAGGAATTGCAGGGCAGGCAGGATAGAGTGAGTATTTATTCTCCCAGAATTACAGGCAGCAGGTCAGTAGCCTTCAGCAGAAGACCTGAACAGCATTTAGAGTTTCCTTCCAACAGACCAACTGAAGAGATGTGGTCACATGAGACTAATAAACAACCTGTCCCTTTGCACAGGTATGCTTCTGCAATTAGAAACAGTGGCTTTCAGCTAAGGATAAGCAACCAAGGATCTAAGAGCTGCCTGCCTCTTCCTCAAGTGCACTGCAGGGCTCCACTTTTCAAACGCAGCAGATGCTAGGGCTCGGTATCTACACCGTTCTCTTCTTCACAGGCTTGAGTTAGCTGCTGTGCATCTTCCAAAACTACACTGTGCAATGATAGAACACTTGTTTTTATTACTGGATGAAGCTATGGTGCATGGTCATGTATTTGGTTAGTCCCTCTCTGAATACTGGTGCTTCCCAATAACTCAAAAGTTCATTTCTTAATATCCAAGAGGGGAAATTTTCTCCTAAATAAGATGTTAGAATGAAGCAATCCCCAAATGTTCCATCCATCACCCAAAGCAGTCTACCAATGCCCAGCAGCAATTCTGACTTCATTCTTTTCAGACGATTTCCCCTCACCTTGATTCCCCTAATCAGGGTGATCTCTTTTCCTGCTGAAGAAGGTGGCACATACTGAGGCCAGGAATTGCACTGGTATAACTACAAGAAAAGGTTATATTTGCAGGAGGATGGTAAGTGTCCAATGTTTTATAACACAAAATAAACCCCAAAACAACAACACTGCAGCTGTGCATGCCTCGTATCATTCTGACCTTTCAAGGCTCCAGAGTTTGACAGACCCATCAGCCGCACACGAGGCCAGGTTAACGTCCTTCTTGTCTAGGGAGACAGTGGCTTTGGGATGGAAGACTATTGCTCCTACGTTGGTGTTATGTCCTTAAGATAAAGGAAAATCAAAATTCATAATCTGCCACGTGATCTTGGCCAGTTCTTCAAAAAAACAGCATTTCTTTTTTACTAATTAGTCAGGTACCAGCGAATACTTTCACTGTGCCCTCCCGTGTTGGGTGAAATTGCATTGTAACCACCCGACAGATCTGTCCTGCAAACAGCTACACTGCAACTCCAGTAGCACCCACTTAATTAAGAGTATCAAATGCCAAGGTTTGTAACTCTCAAAATGCAGTGAGGATTCAACATATGAATCAAGAAATTTGTCCTCACATTTGTATTTAGTCAAAGTTGTGACCACTGTTCAAAGAACCCCACTGCTGTTAAGTGGCCTGGCCAAAAATGCTGATATTTGGCTCAAAATATCTCAAACCAGGTTTTGAAACAAAACAAGAACATAATTCAGAAACAGAGACAACAAACTCGGGTCTTGGCTCTAAGAGAAAGGCCAGGACTTCCTCTTGATTATGAGACACGTGCCAATGCTCCGCAAGCCTGAGTGATGCTCTCATTAGAATAAAATCTGCCCAAAGAATGCTACGTTTTGAGTCACAAAGTAATTCAGATATGGGAACTCAACCCAGCGAGCAACAAAAGAACTACGCAAAGAATCTCAGTGAAAGTCGCTCTCTACCTCGTAAGGTGTGAACAAGGTTGCAGTCAGGCACGGACCAGAGCTTGCACAATCCGCTCCTGTTGAACACAAGAAATAGATGTCAGTGTAGACAGGAACATCAAAGAAGAGATCAAACACAGGGCTGCAAAACCACCCATGGGGGTTCTGCACTGGCTAAAATACCAATACACTTTGGGCAACCAACCACAGGGACTAATGGACTCAGGTTCAAATCTCTGCTAAGCTCTAAAATGGGGTGAAGAGAGAGTTTGGAGTAGGAAGAAAAAGCATTTCTGAACTCTCACAATTCACAGGCCTCCAGTAACATCCCTCTCCTTTGCTCCTGCTGTGCTCTCCCAGCCCCTACAGTAAGTGCTGTAAAAGAAAACTTACCAACAGGCCGTAGCGAGGAGTTTGGAATTGGGGCTGAAGTGGCAGTAGGACAGCGGGCGATCATCTCCAATCTGACTGCAGAAGTTATTCAAGGACTGTAACCAAATACAAAGAAAACAATGAATGAGTAAAGTACAAATGACCTAGGGAAAGCCCTGGCCAAAGACTGAGGTGAAGGAGGCAAATGTGCGCAGGAGGAGGGGGAGCCCTTTGGAAAGTCACTTTCAAAGGGAGGAGCTACCTCCGAGCCACTCCAGCTCCAAGCAGGAGGGCCACTGAGCCAGCCTGACCGACGTAAGCTAGCACAGCCCTGGGGCACAGCTTAGCTCTCAACGTGCCACCCATGGTACTTGCCACCAACAACCCTGTGGGCCTGCTTTGCAACTACGGTTTTGACAGAGAACTTACTGTAGTTTTGGCCTCTTTCTACAACTCATCCAATGAATACCACCAGAAAGACTAGGGCAGGCAGTGCACTTAGGGGAGAAGCAAATCCTCTGGCAGCTAATGCCTCTGGGTGTAAACAGGATTAGAGTGGCAACACACTGTGTGCTTGAGCCATTCTGTTCAGTTAAGCTGGGAATCTGACTTAACATGCTCGAAAAGGGCGTTTCAGAGTCATCTAAAACATGTTTCGCATTACTGTGTTGGTTATTATTTCCCTTGGTTTTATGCACTAGTGACCATTGTAGAGGAAGAGGAAAGTGAGCAGTCCCTTCCCAGCCAGCTAAACCTGTGACAAAGCCAGGAATAAATTCCTTTAGCTTCACAGGCAAGTGGCAAGGCAATGCAGGGATGTCTCTTCATCCTTCCGCCATGCAAGGGGACAACTAAAGTACATCTCCCTGAATCACTGAAGAGTTAGAGCATGCTTTATGCATATCATCGGGAAAGAGAGAAAAAGCAGAGCTTTCCAAGAGGTAACAGGCACAGCACAGAAAACTACATGCTCTGGATAGCACCTCTGGGCAGCTGATCTCTTTCCGACCTCTTTGGAGATCAGCAAAAAGTTTTAAACGCAGCAGCTGAGCAGCAGCTGCCAAACCTACTCGTAGGGATTTGTGTAGCTCCTGTCTCTGCGATGTCCTGGTTGCCTCCGGAATCTCTTTGAGCAGCCGGGCTTCTTCTAGCCGCTTCACTGCCCTGTGAAGAGGAAAGGTGGAGTAACAAGTCCCAAGATTTTCCCTGCCCTGCTGCTGGAAACAGGCCTTTCCCCCTTCTTCCCCCAAACTGTGCTAATGCTACAGTCAGTCACTGAGAACTCAAGCTCTAAGCAACCTGGACTTGTCTACAAGATTATGTTCCCCATTCCTTTGATCTCAAATTTCCTGCACTACCTGTGATGAGATTAGCGGCTAGATTTTACAAAAGGTTGTATCTCCCTCCTTCCTTTGTGCCGTTTTTCCGTACCTGGGGAGTGAGTAGTTAGCAAGCCACAGCCTCGCTGTTTTCAGACTGCGTGGTCCTTCGTGGTACCAGGTTTGCTGATACTGTAAGAAAAAGAACAAAACTGAAGAAAAAGCTAATATGGTACAGCTCTTCCATTCAGTTACCTTAGATGACCTTCTCTTAATATGTAAGTGCCACCACAGCATCTGCTCTTAAATCTTGCTGTGTTAAGGCCTCTTTTTAAGGGCATTTTGCATAACTATAAGCCCTAGAATAAGGGATTAAGAGAGATAAGTCAAACCCTCTGCCCTACAGATCAGATCCTGACGCGCTGCCATTTCACTCAAGAATATTCCAATTGAACACTAACTCATTTTTACTTAATGACGTACAGCTCCCTCCTTCCCTACACATCACCCAGTAAAAAGAAAGCCCAGAGCTGCAGAAATTGTCCTTACTTCTTACAGCAACCCCCAAAAATAATAAGGAAAAAATGGACTCAGAAAAGAGAAAGGAGAAGCAGAAAGAAAGAATCAAAGGCAGAAACAGATGCAGTAGCAGGAACATACTGTTTTCTTCCCAAGTATGAAGACAAAGAACAATAAAAGACTCGCTATACTAAGTAACAGTCCAAACGTCTTATCTCCTGTTTTGTGTGCGGTACACAGCACGGGATTTGGCCTGCAGTACAAGCCAGACTTAACACTCCTGATTTAGACAACACATTGCCACAGTTCTGCTAAAACGGGCAACACAGAAGGAGCATGAAGGGATGACATGAAAATCCACAGACTGACCAAAACCAAGAGTCCTGGACATAGAAGAGACCATCAAAATAAGGCACCTCAAAGGGTATTGTACCTATCTCCCTCAGCACTGAGAGAACAAGAGAGACCATTACCTCTTCTTTGGATTTTTTAGACCTGTCGTCATCTTTCCTGGTCTTTTTTAATGCGTCTGTGCCAACCACAGAAAGGATATTTCTTAATCTGGAAAGAAAGACATTAAGTCGTATTCACTCAGTGAATTCTCAGCTAACCTGACAAATAATCACCGTCTGCCATTCTTTCTTCCTCAGCATTCTTGCTGCATTGCAACAAAGCATTATGGACTGGCCGCGCTCACTGCACCCCAACTACAAGGAAAATGTCAGGAATTTGATAAACTGAGAGTTCCTTGTTTGGAACACTTGGGGCAGACACAGCACCTCTCCCTCCTTTCTGCAGGACCTTCTCCAAAGAGCGTGATGGGCTCCCCAAGGGCTCGCAAACAGGCTTTCACTTCAGAGTCGTCAGTGGACACGTTGATCTGCCGGGCTCTCTTCCTGCGCTCAAACTCAGCCAGCACTTCCGCCTGCCGCTCACTCATGTGGTCTTCGAGATCAAAGACCTCACCTGAACAAAAAATGAAACCATCAGACTGAAAACAACGGTTGGACGAGAGATCCCTCTCAAAGAGGAAGATCCAAACAAAGAGCCAACAATCCGGGCAACGGTCTCATGTTTTTGATTTTTAAATTGTGCTCAAAAGTCGATCAGAGCGAGGCAAGGGGGGGAAAGGTGGTTAAACATGCTCACCGCTGCTTATGTTGATGTTGCCAGCCTCGATCGCAGCTTTCATCCCTTCTTTTCCCAGCAACCCTGATTCTCCTTTTGCCAGACGCTCCCTTTCTTTCTCTTCCAAACTGCCATAAAAGATGGGGGCTCTCTTGGGTGGAGGAGCATCGCTCTCTTCTGCGGGTTTGCTCTTGGTGGCCTGGAAGGTAAAGGCAGAATTTTAAGTGTTTTGGCTAAAAAGGAGACAACAAACAGCTTGTTTGTGCAAGAAATCACTGCTCAGCTACAGAAAGTTAGTATGTACATCATGAAGAGACCCTGACATTGTATGCGAGGTGTTGATCTTGGACAAATACGGCTATGCCCCAAGTGCAAAGATCAAAAGTAAAATGCCATGTTAAATAATTTGCTTAAATTAGACTGTGCTGTCTTTTGACTCTTTGTTAGCTGCTCGGACCTCAGTTTTAAGGCACTGGAGTTTTTAGTTTTTATTTTTTTAAAAAACCGTTAGAAGATGAAGCTTCTCCTAATCTTGCTAAGCAAGCCCCAGAAGAGGCACAAGCGATGCCGACCGCCAGCTCCCGGTGCCCTCACTGGAAAGCAGAGGCAGATGCAAGGTGAACAGCAGCTCCTTCCCCCCACAACAGGCGCGTTACAACAAACTTCCCGAGAAAAATTAAAGGATTCTGTAAAAACGCATGAGAACAGGACAGCGCTCCGGCCGCGGCCCTCTGAAGCGCTCTGGTGTCACCGACGGCACAGGGGTGCCTCCCCACACCGCGGCCTCTCCGCCACGGCAAACCCCACACGCCCAAAAGCAAACGCGAGCCCCCGGGCCGGCCCGCGGCCTCTCCCCGCTCCGCCGGGCCCGCGGGTC
>WAAD01016096.1:1113533-1135527 GCA_013389945.1 Fregata magnificens
GGGTGCACTCAATCCCCTCATCCAGATCGTTGATGAAGACGTTGAACAAAACCGGCCCCAGAACTGAGCCCTGGGGAACACCGCTAGTGACCAGCAATATATATAAATATATATATATATAAAGCAGGACCACAGGTTCCCCTGGGTGAAAATAAGGGCTCCTGAACCTGCATAGTGAATGCTGTGGGAAGGGGAGATATCAATGATCCCCCAGCCAGCTGGAGTTCATATAATCTTCCCATCCAGGTAAATACATGGCAGTTCAGCATGTCTTGACCACAGCCGCATACAGCTTTTTCACATGTAAAGTACTCACTAAGCTAGAGGAACTTCTCTTCGAACTCCCCTCGTTGCTTAATTAAAGTTATTTGCTGAAGATCATAATTATGATTAATTTCAGGATCCATAAGAATCAGCATTCATTCATTACCCCCAGAGCAGAAATTACTACAAAACACCTGTCAAAGAGTACTTCCATTTCTTTAATGAATTTAACATTTTCACATTTAAAACAAAAACCGCACAAACCAAAGAGCGTTACAGCCTCGTTCCATAAACCACAGCTGAAACAGAGCCTGTTACTTGGTGCAAATGAGGAATGGGAATATGCATACATTAAAATGTGTTCAGTCTAATATCTAAGATGCTGTACCCATTTACTTCCTTCCCTGATAGTTTCATGTGCAATGTTAATTCAAAATCTTGTGCAATTAATCAGAGTTTTCAGTTGCAGGGTAAGGCAGGGTCCTGTAACTATCCATTGAAGACAAGAGCACTTGACGCTTGTAAAGAAACGGCATGTATATGGAAAGTAACGGATCAGAGAATGCCAATACTTAGCTGTTAGATTATATGAAGAGCTTCTCAAGGATATCAGTGACCATGCTGGACTGCAAGTTCCACCAGCACTACTGGGCTTTGTACTGGGCCACGTTCACAAAGGGGAAGGCTGTTCTAGTCCTCTCTTCTCCTGCTATGATACTGTTTGCCATATAAGTAGAAGCAGTGATTCTTGATTCCTTCTTCGGGGCGCATAGCTGGCAGGCAAACTTTAACTGAAGGCTTGCAAAATATACTCCTGAGTATATTCTCATTTGAAATGGAAATGCACACTCTCTCTCCTCCTTTTGAAGTTTAACCATAACAAGTCATGTTTTAATAATCTGAAGCTCACTCCAAAAGTATTCAGAAAAGGGAAAAAAAGCTGAAAAAGTCCCTAGAACTGGCTACACACACAGATCCTACGGTCATCTCCATGGAAACTCTGGCCAGGGTCTCTGCAAAGCTTCAGTGATGCCAGCAGGCACATGTCTGAATTTGTTTAAATCAAAGTTAGCTAGAGCAGCAGGAATCAGGACCAACACAGCCAACGGGGCAAAGAGCCCTGGTACCACTTTGCTCCCCAAACTGAGTGCGTACTTAAAGTTCAGGAGGAAAAGGGCACAGAGGCTGGCCACCTGCAGGTCAGCACAATCCATCACACTAGTGTGCAATCCTCTCAGTGCCGGTTAAGGCTTTTGCTAACAGTAACAGCCTGGAGAACTCCATTCATCTCTGTTTCTTGCAGGAAAATGCTTACTGTGCATTTCTGCCTTTAGCTGGCTAGAGAGCAGACACCAGCCTGGCTGCTAGAAAGGTTTTTGCAAGAAAAGACCATTTTGCCAAAGGATCTCCAGCTTTGAAGTACATTTCGTATTGCATATCACCTCATGCCACTCCTTCATTCCAGAAGAGCCACAATGGGGTCTGTGTTTTAAATGGATTGATTCATGCCTTCCAAAACTAAGTTTAATTCCCGATTCTCAAGAGCACAGTCTTTAAGGTGACAAGTTATGCTGAACCACAGACAAGGAAAAGCTCTCCGGTTAAATTATGACTTTTCCACTTACCATCATCATCATGCCAGATCCGTGACCATGTGCTGGGGCTGCCATTGAGTGGTGATGTTCAGGAGGATGTGTGGCTGGCAACATGGAGCTGTTCATGTGGTGACCGTCAGACATCTTTACAACAGTGATATTAAAAAAGCCACGTAGAAAAGTGGGACCCTGGAAAACAAAAAAGAGATATAATAAGAAGCACTTTTCTAAACAGAATATGGTTTCTCTACTGCTACTGCAAGAGAAAATACTCTAAGCCACTGAGAACTACTGCTTCTGGATAAAATTCTGGAGCATCCTCATGGTCCTGCGCTCTGACTACAGAGAACACGCAGCAAAGCGAGCAGGACAGTTTAAGGAGGTGTGCCCCTCTGAGCTTTACATCATCGTATTGCTGCACCACCCTCAACATTCTTGCCAGAAAGGCAGCCTAATCTGATTGAGGTAGCACATGGGGACAAGTACTCAGCATAAAGGAACATTTCTTATCTGTAAGAGGAAAAAACCCAAGTCTCTTCTCAATTGCAGTCATGCAAGACGCAAAAATATCTCAAGCCCTATTTTAAATTACATATACTAAAGGATTGGATTACAATATTTCTCTTAATTGACAGTTATGCATTTTATTGGGAACATGTTTAACAAAGAAATTATGTTAGGTAGTACAAGACCTATTACCAGGCACAGGGCTGCAATAGCCACAGGCAATCCAATTTCATTTCCATGAGCTTTACATTGTCACATCTCCCCTCTAATCACATTACACACAATGAGAGAAACACTCAAAAGGCTGCCAGTCCAAATCCCTAACCTAGTTACTGCCAATCAGGTATGTCTGGACACACTATGTTAAAAACAAAAATACACCTCGTGGTTAGACATGGACATGGCTTCTGCACTCTGCACCCCAGCACAACTTGGGATGGAACAATTTCTGGCGTGAAGTGAAAAGTCACCAGATGGAAACAGCAACAGGAGAGAAAACAACCTGGGAATACCAGTCAGTCCTGAAATGACAGCATCTGTTAGGGTGACAGAGCCAGGCAAAGGCAACCCTAGCATAGCCCAGGTGAGATATCACTAAAGATAAGTACCAACACTGCTGTACTAGACCCTGTCTGGAATACTGTGTACCCTTCCAGTCTAGTCCAGCACTCAAGTAAAACCAAGTGAAATAAAAAACAAAGTACAGACACTTTATCAAATTAAAGTCTAAAAAAAAAGAAAAGAAGAGAGAGGAGACATACTTCCTTCCAGATAAATCATCAGGAGTGTTTACAACTGGGACAAAAGAGCTTTTTAAGCTAAAAGACAATATGGTGTTTGAACAGATAGGTATGAATGTATTTAGACTGGAAAGGGGAAATGAAACTCTAGAAGAGCTTTCTAAACTGAAAGCAGCACTAGCAAACAAAACCCCAAATGGTAACCAGCTGATGGTGGAGCTGGTTAGGTTTGTGACAGCGACCTCATGACACAGCTCTGCAGGAATCACCGGTGGCCCAGAACACAACTGCCAGTGCAGCCTCGCAGAGCATCAGTGACAGGGGGTGATCTCAAAAGGCTTTGGAGTTACATTAAAAAGAGCAATGAGAGAAGTTAAAGATTTGGGGAAGATAAGGAAAATAAGTCAGCACTGCTGGGAAGAACTCAAGAGAAAGAATTAATACACCCTGCAAACACTGAAAGTAAATAATGCAAGTAAGCACCTGTATGCACCCAAGTCAGCTGGTACAAGCTACACCAGCAATACACAGTTCAGCTATTTTCTCCATTTCTGTGCAGATGAAATTTGTAGCCAATCTCTTATTAAATTACACAACTTCACAATAACTCCCCTGGAAAGTTAACTTGTAATATAATCTAATGGCACTGGCTAGAAGCAAATATATTCCCTGTCCATATTTCTGCTGATACTTTTTAGCTCACTCTGCCCCCAATTTGTGCTTAAATATTAAGACCAGAAAAACAGCTCAGAAAAATGTTCAGGGGGAGGAAAAAGAGAGAGACTAATGCAAGAAGCAGGTCACCTGACACAGAAAAGCATTAGCAAAGGATACCTGCAGAACAAATGGTGTGATTTTCATATATCATAGCTTTGAAGATTATACTGTTCCAGAGATGAAATGTTCAAGCGCTAGAACTGAAGTCCCAAAATACAAACGCTTGGGACAGGAATCCTCTGCCAAGACACACAAACTTCAAATCGCCTTTTGCAGCAGGGAAGGAAGAACAACAGCCAAACTGCTTTACCCCACAGGATCAAAGATAAGCGTGCTGCAAGAGGAAAGAAGTAACCTAAGAACCTCCCCTCTCCCCCGGTCAAAATCTCGTCTTCTTCCTCTTCTTCTTTCAGTTGACTGATATATTGCTTTTGCTTTGGATGCAACATTCTTGCTAGTCACTACTGTCCAATTCGATTCTTTATTCATTTTAGGATTTCATGCTCCTGCCAAACTCTGCAGGTTCCAATACACTCCACAGAAGCCCTGTCTGTTTATGAGGTTAAAAACTCCCTTCATTGTTGGGTTGTGTCCAACTTCTCACTGATTTACCACCACTGGTCTTCAGAAAGGGAGAAACAGGGGATATGTTCTCTAGATATTTACAGTGTATTAACAAAGTCAATTATTCACAAGCGGCTGCAAGTGGATGGGCAGGGTCTTGGTACAGGTTACAAAGAGCATGCTTGATGGAGATGGTGTAGCTCCTTCCCACCCTGCTATAGTAGTGCTCCAACACCAAATCCAAATCCCTTGCTGCAGTTACCCAACACTGAAAGATATTTTATGAGATCCTGAAAAGGATGGGATATTAAATAGCGTAAGAGGAAATAACGTAGACTGAGCCACTTCAGCTGTCTTTTGCGTTACTAAAGGTAACCAACACGTGGATAAATTTCTGTTTCAAAATAAATCAGTTCCAGTGGAACACCCCAGTACAATCAGTCTCTGAGTTACAACTTAGGAGGTCTCCACCTGTGCCTTGGGGTAGAAAACAATATCTAGGGCAGCAGCAGCCACAGGTTAATGGCCGTGTAATATTTCAAGCTGCAAATCCCTGGTTTGCTTGCACAGACTCTTAAGAGACAACCTGACTGACATGGAGCTGTGCATATCATGAAAAGAAGGGCGCTATTTTTAACAACTCTGACTCTATACCTGGAGGAAAAAATCCACGCACATAAGTTTCTATTATCGCAAATTCTTTAAATAGGTTTCGTCTTGTACAAACTCAGCACTTCAGCAGCAGGTATTTTTGTCTGAATGGGTGATTTGATCTCTTGACTGCTGCCTGCTCCACATGTTTGCACAGAGAGAAAGAGAGGCATTGGGGTGGATTCCTGAGCACGCCCTGGAGAGGGGATCTGGAACAGACTGTGGTTGCAGCAGGCTCTGGTATTTCGAAGCATTTGCACACCTGAAGGGCACAGACTTCATGCTGCACCTGCCTCGATGTTGCACTGTTACCAGGGATGAACACACACGAGGATTTTTTTGTACTCTGCAGTAGCCTACCGCATAAGAAAACAAACAGGGTGGGACAGGAGAGAGGAATGAGGAAATTCCCTCCAGGGCTTGTTTCTTTCCCTCTCAGTGCTGTCACCTCAGGTCAGAGGAGCCACAGCCTCCATTTCACGACCCCTCAAATTCTTAAGGAAAACAGCAAAACTCAGAGCTCCACAAAGGACTTCTCTTACTTTAAGTCATCATCTTGGAGCAGGACCGACCTCAGCACACAGATAGGCTCTGTTCAGATCGAGGTTTCTATCCCTCTGCTGCAATGCCACCTTGGCAGCTCAGCAAACCAAGCTGGTTCAGGGAGATGTGCAGCCAGGAGCAGGATCTGACAACGAACTGTTAGGTCAAGTTCAGCATTAGGACTTACTTTCACCCTCCACCAACATTTAACCAGTGCTGCCTCATCTCACACACACAAGGAAGCCATGTTCACAACTCCAGGGCACAGAGAAGGGGAGGAAGACAGGTATCTTATGCCAGTGCACAACAGAAACAACGGGTAAACGAGCTGGACCTGGTGAGATGCCAAACACAAAGCAGTCTTCTCAAGCAGGTCTCAGCCATAAGATGACTGCCATTATACATAACCTCCACCACAGTTTCCCAATCTATTGCTTCCGCCCTGTTAATCCAGAATCCTGCCACTCCACAGTAAGTCACAGAGTTTTTCCTGTGGCAAACAGCCTTCCAGGCACCCAAGGGAGATACACCTTTTAATGCAGAAACACAGGACATGCACAAACAGGACAGACTATGAGAAGGATCTGCCAAGCTCCCAGGAAGTACTTTACAAATCAGCTCAGTCTGAAACACAGTGTGCAAACAGAGCTTCCTTGAAGTCACATTCAAAAGAATTAAGCCCCTTTCCAAATTAGAAGTCTAACAGGATTAACAACGGAGCCCTAAATCAATGTCCATTACAGCAGCAAACTCTTCCCTTCAAAACAGTGCCTCACCTGTCCCATGCCAGTTCTGAAAAAGCAAGAAATAAAACTAGTTCCACTGGCTCTGCCCAAAAAGATGGAAGCCTTAAAAAACACCTCTTCAGTCTCCTTTACACTAGTTACTTGTTCAACAGAGATGGTGCTTGCTGCAGTGGCCCAGCGCGCAGCGGCAGCAAGCATGCCAGCCATGCCGACGGGGCTGGCTCCCGCACAGAAGCCTCCAGACTTCTGTCTCAACACAGCTGGAGTGATTCTTACCTAGGGTCTCTCCACCAACGCTTCTGGTAGCAAGAACAGGGTCAGGAGGTCCCTCTCTTCTCCTGAAGAAGTAAAAAAGACCTGGTAAGATTTACTGAGAATTAAAATGAAAGCTCCTGAGAGAAATCCAAGGGAAAAAGATTAAAAATAGCAAGCTGGAAAGGCAAAGATCTCTTGCTTGCACACCACGTATGTCTCAGTCCTGCATGACACAAAGGAATGCCACATATAAAACACACAAGTAATGGAAAAAGCAACCAAAAGTTAGCAGTGCTCTACTTACAGCAGTCCAGCTGGCAGACTATTTGAGCTCCACTGGCTCTGAGCTTGTGGTCTCAAGCCCAAACCTTTTTTTTTTTTTCCCTTTTTTTTTTAAGCACTGTAAATGGAGGTGGGAGGGGAAGCAGGGAGTCTGCAGACACTACAGCACTGTTCACTGGCTCTAACTGTGGTCTCCACTGAATGGTCTGAGCTAGTCATCATGAGACCTTAAGCACTGCTCCTAGTTTATTCAATTTCCTGGCAAACTTGACAACTTTAACTGCTTCCTTTCCAAATGGATGGCCTTGCTGTGACTCCCCCAGGATCCCAGGCTTAGCTCCGGAGCTGCTTAAAGGCACAGCTGAGGGACAGACCAATTCTACCTGTTCATATTGTAGGAGTATCCAGCAACGGCAGCCAGCGCCCTCTTGGGTCAAGCTATGTAGACACACTTCAAAGATACGGGGAACAAATAGATCATTCTTCTGTAATGTAATACAATGTGTTTTACAGATACACACTGTTGTTCTCCAATGCCAAAATTCCCCTCCGAGCTCTCCCAAGCAGCTTCAGCAACCCCAGGCTGGAACTCAGACACACAAGGAGGAACTGTGCTGTGCCCAGCACACCTCTTAATTGCACACCTCTGGTTTTCCCTTGTGCAACTCCTGAAGAAGGAACTCTTAGTGCTATATTAAGAATTTAAGGGATGTTTGCAAGGTCACAGCAGAACTGTGTGACTTGGCTTGGTACTGCATCACCACCTTAGAGTCCCAACCAAAAGCCAGAAGTTTAAGGCTTCCTAAAAGCTCAACACATCAGAGGGCGTTTGGATAAAGGGCAAGAAAGAGAAGGGAACAGCTCGGGAGAGGAGCTCTGATACATTTTGAGGGTGTTGTCAGGCTGCATTAGTTTGCATTTCCTGGGTTTTGTCCATGACCAGAGAAGCCTGCAAATTGATTCAAGCCAGATCAGTGGAGTCAAGCAGAAAAACACACTGTGTGACACAGAGCACATTCTCCCTCTCCACCTGTAAGTGGAAGGGATACAGCTGAGCTATTTACACAGATGGGATTCAGAAGCTTTTGAAGGAAGAAGACAGGTACTCTGGAGGATGTCCAGCTTGAGATGCCAGAGGGTGGAGTGCAGGGAGCGGAGAACGATGGGCAAAAAAAAGAGCTGAGCAGGGCTACAGACAACATCTTGTGTTCAGCTTCAAAAGGGGATGATGTCTGGGCAGACTGTGACGTGCAGAGATGGAAGCAGTCAGCAGGGATGTTAGGAGGGAGACACAGCCAAGCTGGTAGCATGTCAAGACCAGCTCTTCGGCAGCTATCATACACAATACAAGCAGAAGAATGGGCTTTTGAAAATAACCCACAGAGCTGTTAGTTTTTCATGACAGGAGAAAGCCACACGGGAGAACTGATCACCTCCATCAAGTCATCACCTCCATCAAGGATCCCAGGCTGGAACCGTTACAGCACAGTCGTGCATGCTGAAGGTGATGGCAGGGAACACGGCATACCAAAAATGCTCTGTTGTTCACGAGCCATGCCCATGACTGACAGTATGTGCTGAGGCTGAGAGAGACCCTTTCTTAAGGCGACCCTGACAAACCCTAGAGGCAGGATATGGGGAGAGAGTGGAGCAAAGCCTCATGCCACCCATGCAGGGAGGATTGGGGGTGAAGGATTAAGCCAGAGTTCAGTTCAGGTTCTCTGCAGCACAGCCAGATCACACGGTTGGGGCCAATAATCACGCTCTGAGAGCACATGTCCCTTCCTTGGTGCCTGGGGGAACTCATGGGGGTCTGCGGGTCTTTGCAAAGACCACAAGAGAGCCCTGCCAAATGAAGTCATTTTGCTGTTTTCTCACACTTATCCGAGCTGCAAATCTCCATCCTTCAGGGCTCCTGGCTGCCACCATTTGTTCATTTTATTCTTACCAAATCCTTGTGTTTCTTTCCCACATTCCACACTTGTACCAATACATGTTTGTCCCTCCCATTATAGAGCTGCTCTGTCCCCAAGAGACAGGCTGCACCCTCCACATGTAACTATCACATAGCACTCATGGACATAGCAAAAAAAAAAAAAAAAGTAGTCCAATTTCAGATTATGGATTCCAGTTGAGATGCTGGCTCACACGGGCTTCCTGGAGTTGCACAACGTTATTTGGCAGCTTGGCACAGTTATATACATTAATCAACTTTTAATTAAAATGAAGATTAAAAGAAGTTGATAAAGTATCGGCATTGGCTCAACCCTTAAAGTCCTGTCCTTCGCTTTGAACCAAAGCAACACTCAGCCATACAACTAAGGCAAGGCTGGTCGCATTCATTTAGCACAATCTCCATTACCAGAGGAGGGGCCAGAGCTCTTCCTCTCAGCATGGCTACAATCACGTCCCTCTGATGGAGTTTATTTTCACAGCAAACTTGTCTGGTCACCTTCTGTTAGAGACCCTGCTTGATCTGCTTCCCTAGAAGGGGACGGTCATTCCTCATCTTGCAGCTTCTGCAGACTCCTCAGGAAATCTCTAAATCTTTGAACAAGGAAAAAAAAAAAACCTAAGGACAGACTGTTCTTTGCAGGACAATGCACTGAACTTCATGAAGTGGAGCATCATGCCAGCCCATGTCATTACTAATGGGGCCAGTGAAGTGAAAGGCAGCAGAAAACAATCCTGCAGAGCAGAAAACCTAAGACTGTAAGACTGATAACATTGGAGGAAAGGCTGAGAAATGCTGGCAAGAGATGTGTACAGGTGGGGAAAATAATGGTGGGTTAGGTAGGCTAAGCAACAGGCAGACTCCTCTCTGGAGAAGCTTTTTGCTCAGCCATACCGAAACTACAGGAGATGGAAAGGTAATAAATGAAGGATATTCCTGAGAAGCATGGCAAAACTGAGCAGTCCTTGCCAATGTTTTCCTGGCTGTGACCCCATTTCTGCTAGAGAAGTCTGACATTTACAGCCCAGGTTCAAGCACCTGGAACGCACACAAAGCTTTGCATCGAGATCCAAGAGTGATCCTCTGCTGCCTCACAAAAGGTCCCAAACTCCATCAAGCTACAACCTGGCAGTTAGACTAGATGATTGTTGTAGGTCCCTTCCAACTTAACTATCCTATCCTATTCTATTCTATAATGGCTCCTCCGCTTGTGCTGGCCACCTCTCAATCCTTGCCTCAGTAGAGCAGGTAAGATTACTTCCACAATGACCACATCGACCTTTAACAAGAGATGACAGAACCACTGCCGTCACTCCTTGGTTTGTCTCTTTTTCTCACAAATTCTAGGTCAGCAATGCAGGGGGTACTACATCAGCACAGGAATCAGTAGAAACTCCCCTCATCTACAAGAGAATCCTGGACACATCCCCACACAGACTAGTGAACGTTACGTTTTCCTTTGAAAGAAGAACCGCAATCTTAGAGACCGATCCATGCCTCCAACTGTCAGGCCAAATCTTGGGGTCACCACCTACACATGCTCTCCAGGCTGCCCCACTCTTGGCAGGACGTGAGACAGTAACACCGTCTCTTCAGCACAGCAGCACCAAGCTGCTTCTTACCCTCCCCTATACAGTGCTAAAAGTGAAAACGTTTCTGAAGGTGTGCAATAGGCTTTTGGGCTCAGAATACAGCAGTGGGTACATCTGACTAGATCATTTGCATGCTGTTGCAAATACAACACAGTCCTTGCCCTGACAAACACAAAACGGTAGGAAGGGCATGACACTAGGAGTGATGCTGGAATTGGATCTGGCAGCTCCTGTGACTACCACAGGCTACAGGCTTGGAAAATGCAGCCCAGTGCTCGTCTGTTTTGCAGATGTTGCTGAGCGCACATCTGTCACAGAAGCGTGGCTCAAGGGAGTTATTTTTGGGTGATGGACAGATACTGAAAGCTATCACGGGGCTGAGGACAGTTGGTGAACTGTGCGTGCATGGCTCTTATCCACACAAAGGACAAGCAGGCAGGACACAGCAAACAGGTTCTGGAGAAGCAGATGTCAGAAGTGACATGAACTGAAGTATTCCACTACACCAGCAATAACCTGCTACCATCCTGATAAAACAAGAGTACTTTCAACCCGAGTGAGCCCAAATTAACCTAAAGTCCCCAGTGGGACACTTTCAAAGGATCTGAGCATATTCCACCCTTGGCCATCTTTGACAACCGCAGCTGAGCAAATCAAAAGTGCAGTTCAGGGAACAAAGCACAGCTCGCTTGGCCCAGAGCCACCCACCCACTGACCAGAAGCAGAAGGCCAGGAACAGACATGTCAACCGCAAGTTGTTTTTTTTTTACTGCTAACAAACACCAATAAACCTTATAGTCAGTACTCAGAAAGGTGAGATGCTACATCAGCAGATAGTGAACTCGAACAGCGACAACGGTGATACCAATTACAAGGCAATTAGGATCTCTTCAGTAGTTCAAAGTTTGCCTGTTCATCTCTGAGTGTCACAAACTTTCCTCTTTTTCACGTTACTGCTCTAGCTCCAACAGAAAAGCACCCACCTTCAGCCAGCTCTTCTTGCTGGGCACAGAAAACAAGGACATGCAAGTGTCATATCAGGTGTGAGAGCCAGAGCAGATCAGTTCTGCAGCAGGCCTTGCACTCAGAAGGAGTGACTTGCCATGCCCATCACAAGCACAATTTCTTCCATTCTGGACATGTGCAGTATTTCCCCCCTCCCTGTTTTCATTTCTCTATTTCTTCCCCCACTAGCCTTTTGGATCCTGTATTTGCTCTGCACTGTTTATTGTTCTCCTTTCTGTCTAGCTGGAGGAGGCAGTCATCCCCCTTTTCTGACACCCAAGAGCACAGAAGTTTCTGGAGAGCAGCAGGATTGAGGCACCTCAGAACATGCAAGACCTAAGGCGCGAATGCCAGCCCCACAGCTCCCAAAGCAGAGAAGATGCCATACAAAAGCTGACTCAAGCACTCATCTGGAGAGAAAAGCATGGCATTAGAGATGCCAAAACTGACAGAGAATGCTACATTACAATTTCTTTATAAAACATCCAGGCTAAAGGGCTCTTACAAAAGCATGTCAGACACCAAAATTCCTTATAGCCAACGCCAGCATGAATTCAGAGCTAGTACTAACAAGTTTCCATCAAAGGCAATTCCCAGGAGGCATCTACAGAAGAACCTCTTCAGCACTCCCTATGCGTGTCAAAGACTCCTGAAGCAATTATCCCAGGACGGCAGTCTGGCAGCCCACTTTATCATAGCTTCATCTCTCTTCCTCAGATCATCAAGGGTATGAAACAGTAACACAGTAATACGTACCCATGTCACAAAATACCCAGTATTCAGCATCCAGGGAGGAGAAAGCTGAAGGCCTCCCCTTCTGCCCAGGGACCGTGCTGTGTTTAAGCAGAGGTAAGGCAGAATGGCTTAAATCCCGGTGGCTTAACAGGCCCTGTTGGGATGCCAGAATAGCTGAGCACAGTCTGCTTATCGTGCACGACATTTGGTCAGAAATCACCTGAGGACCCTCTTGCTAAAAACCACTTACCGCTCACTTGTCAGCTGAAGAAAGCTGCCTAACCCTCCTTCTTACCAGTGGAGAGAAACAGGACAGCAGTGGGGAGGAAGAGACAGAAAAGAAGTGCCATGTGACCCATATTTTCCAAGATTACATAACTTCTTGAATAAATAGGTACTTCCTTATCCTCTGCAGTGGTTTCTGCAGAGACGTTACACAACTGAGCACTGGAATGGCGACCAGGGAAATGTGATCCATATAGCCAGAGAGCAGGAAACATCCTGCTGCCTCACTGTGTGCTGAGGAACAAGGGGGACAGAGTCCTGAGCCTTGCAATACTCTTCAAAAACTTTATAATCTAAAAAAAAAATTAGTAATTGGAACTGTATCTTAGACGACAACTGCTTCCTTAGAAAACCCAGGCCTAATGAAGAATTTCTCTTCCTATTTTATACGTCCTAATCAGAAACAGCTTCTAGCATGCATTCTTCTACCTACAACAGACTTTTTTAAGCTTAAATCTTAAAATAAAAAAAAAACCCTTTTGTGCACAAGATTCGCCATCATGCTCACCAATTCACCATCCAGATTCCTGCAGGTTCGCACCACCCACAGCATTGGTATGTATGAAAAGGAGCCAGCCTGTCTCGCACAAAAAGGATGTCTCTGTCCAGAGGGTAAGGAGTTGTATCATTGTGACCGTTCAGTGGCTGCATGCAGAAGCATTCAATCTACAAGGAATGCTAGATATGTCAGGATGCGAGACAGAGTACTACTTGCAAGTTAATACCTGATAAACCATTGCTACATGGTTTGCTGAAGTGGGAAGGACACACACCAGGCTAAACAGTATAAACAGCTCTGACCAGATTTATTTAAAATGGTGTCTTCTAGCCTTAAGCCCTGTAAGACTGTAAAATAATCTCAGGAGACATAAAATGAAACCAGGAGTCAGCAAGTGCATTCCCAAGTAAGCAAGTAAACGTTTCCTCAGCTGCAAAAATGCGATGTGACTCACTGTGCCCTAAAAGTGCATTACCTGGCCTTTAATACAGGTGCTAGACTACAGATGCTATCTAGCAACATCATAAATACCTTTGTCTCATGTAGATAAAACTAATGCTGAGGGTAATAAAATGGATGGCATCGGTTTATTACAGGCCTCATAAAAGGGAGCCTGAAGTCCATCAACACAGATGATTCAGAAGACTTCCAAATCTCACCCTGATTGCCCTTGTTCCACATATCACCGCAGGAGGACTTGCGGTTAAGGTTTTCAGTCACAGAACCGTTGAGGTTTAGGAGACCTCCTGAGATCATCTAGTCCAAGCTCCTTGCTCAAGCAGGCTCATCTGGAGCAGGTTGTCCAGTCAGCACCCTATTACCCCCCGAGCGTGACAACTGTACGTGTAGTTTGATAACCTGTACACGTCGAGGACTCACCAGTTCTTGCAGAGATGGTGAGGAGCTGCTCTGTGCTCCAGACAGTAAGGCCACCATTTATGGACCCGGATACAGATCCTGTAGTTGAACTAAAAAGCTCCTGTTCTCGAACATCCTGCGAATCCTTTGGTAAAGAAATCTTCCCTCCAGTGAACTCGGGCAATGCCTGAGGTGCTGCAGTGCAGTGGTAACAAAGATAGTTTTAAGGTAATGGGTCAGCTGATAACAACCTAGCCATTTACACAAACCTGCACATGCAAAAATAAGCTCATTTTTCTCCTCTGGCTGTTTTTCAACGTCATAACCAGACTTAGCCCAGAAAAGGCTACGTTTGTACAAGTTCTGAACTGGCTTTCAGGTATGTTTTGAGAACGTGGACAAGAAGAAAACCACCCCTCAGAACTCCTTGTTAATTAAGTTTTAGGAATCTATTCCACACATACGATATGAGATATATTGGTTTAAGCAATTCGTATACATTTTTCTGTGTCCAGTACTGCCACACACTCATGACAGAAAAACACCTTCATTGTGTGTTAGCTTCCACCACACGTGAAAGCTTCCTTGAATAACAACCCCAGGAGCACATTTCACTCCTTTCTTTTCATATTTAAGTAGTTGCTTGTCTACAATTACTCCTTAGATGTGTGTCCATGTGCAGACGCAGCATTTTATGGTGGCCACTCAACCATGCACCTTCCCTGGAGCTGTCACGTTCCAGCCCGTGCCAGGCATTGCCGCAATAGCCATGCGTTGTTGATGTCAGCTCTTACGGGAATACGCTGGGACTTCCAACTCCTACTCTGGCACGACAGGGTCACCTTTTAAACGTAGGCTTTTCACTAAATACCTAATAGTTTGCAAGACTGACTTTTATAAAAATACGTATGTTTTACGTGCTTGCAGAAGGGAAATGAATGCGTGTTCATTTCACTTTGAATCACCATCTATGACTCTCCCTCAAAACAAAAGCTTGTTCTGCCACAGCCAAGAATCAAATTCTTTTGTGCTTCAACTGTTCAAAACACCTGTTGTTTTGAGAAGCCTGAAGCTGTTCTGAGTAAAATGCAAGGTAGAACATAGGTCATCATCAGCAAAATCCATTCCACTGTGTTTTTAATTAAGCCCAGGAAGTCCATCTCTCTTTCAGCAGATGGGTAAGACCAAAATACACATCACCAGAGGCGCTTTCCTACTCTTGCTCTGTGATCTCAGATAACAGCAAGAGGATGGAACATGTGACATATATATAGCTTCCAGGTAGTAATGCAAATACCTCTAAGAGTTTGGAGAACAAATTCATAGCCCTAGTCCATAGAACACAGCACCTCTACGTTTTCACTTTTGGAAATGCAAAAATACAATCCCACCTTCACTCTTTGTCAACTCAGCAAGGTAGAAGATCTCCTGCGATATCAAGAAGAGGGAAAGGGCAATCAAATCAAGCCATTCTCTGGGAAGGAACTTGCCTTTGGAAGAGCCTTAGCCTCATGACACTCTTCTGACAGGACTACCTCTAGGGCATGGAAAGCTAGAACAAATAGCGATCAACAAATTTTTTATTTTAGTTATGAGTGACAATAAACCACTCTGAGAAAAAGCTTCGAATACTGCCTTTTTCATCTAGCTTTCAAACCCTTGGATTGCCACAGAGCTGTTAATCCAGAGTAGAAATGATTCAGAGCTAAAAAAAGGTGAGTACTTACTGTTCCAGAGACAGGTTTTCCACTGACTGCCTCCAGGAGAGCAGCCTTCTCCAAACAGGCAACAAGTCTGAGACAGATCAAAGTTTCTAAACATTCAGATAATGCTGACAAGCAGAATGCATATCATTATCTATATCAAAGGCTAATCATTAACTACTGCTCGGATTTATCTATGATCAGTTTTACTCCGCTTTAAGCCTATTTATTGCCCGACCTGCAGCCTATTTCAAACCAGACCCATTACTTGCAATATGGTCAGTGGGAAATATTTATGTTCAGCTTCTCCTAGCTGTGCAAAACAGGGGTAAGGGCTGAAGCAGCAAGGATTTCTGCTACATTCTGCTCGGGGTGAAACCATCCCTCACAAAATATTGACAATCCCTATTGTTACAACAAAAGATTTCATATGACCCAAGATAAATATTTACTACTTGGACTATGCAGCCCACTGAAGGCATAAGCCAATCATGTTAGGACCAGACCAAGGGCTGGGATGCTCACAGAAAGCTCCACGTAATAGCGAAAGTAACTCCTGAGTCTTCCTCGCAAGATCTTTGCAAAAATGCAAAGAGATTTTAGAACTCCCTGGCCAGATTAAATGTGTTGCAGAGATGACTTTCAAACATATTACACAGAACACATTTCAAATATTAATTTCTCTGTCAGAGAGATTAGTGTTTTGCTTGCTTTTGGATACTGTAACAAAGCAAGCTTAGTTTCCTTTAGTATCTAATCCATAATGAGGAAATGCAACGTTTTCAAAGCTATAGGTCAGTTTTTAGGAGCTTGGGGGAGTGGTAAAAAATAACAAGGCAGATATATAATAAATTGTGCAGAAATTCTTCAACAATGTGTACAAGACAAACCCTGTCAGGGTAGCTGGGTCTCTGACCTCTCTGATCGGAAAGCTGGTGTCAGCAATTGCTATGGAAGAAAAAAATGTGACAAAGGAGAAAGTGCAAGAAGTATAGTTGTACTGCGCTTTGCAATAAAAGTGCCCTTATTGTAGGGGCAGTGCTTTCAAGCAAGATCAAAAGCAAGAGTTGCACAGAAAGGGATCAACTGGCAAGCAGTGCACATGATCCTACTACGGTGATGTACTGGAGGGTTTTACTTAAGGAATTCAGCAAATTAAGGAAAGTCATGCTACTGCCAAAAGGTTTTTTAAACTACTGTGTCTTACCAAAGAAGCAAAACCGTCAGAATAAAGCATATTAGGCTTTACTATCCATATAGCAGGACATCTTACAGCCAAGGACACTACTCTGTGTTTACGCCCTCTATGAAGAGAGCAGCACAAAAATGGCTTTACAAGTACAGCCAAACCTGTAGCAGGAACATGAGGGCAGCTGTAAAACTCCCAACCATCTTTCATTTTTTAGGAGGCATGGTGGTGTTTAGGAGGCATGGTGGTGTTGGTTGACAGTTGGACTTGATGATCTTAGAGGCCTTTTCCAACCTTAATGATTCTATGATTCTTTTAAATTGTTTAGGCTTCAATTTGACAGTACCTGTAACATTTTCCTCCAGCATCCTTCAGTCTCACCTGACACCACCTTAAACAATAAGGTTCAGTACATCCTTGTGAGACAATGTCTTATCCCAAGTTAATCAAGGGCACCGAGGCCAATGGTAACTTGTAGAAAACTCTCCTGGCAGAGAACCCAGAAATCATGACTCAGTCTCTTGTCAAATCCATTAGACCCGGAGCTCAGACAAACAAGGGAACCATAAAAGAGGCAACTGAGAAAACCAGACCAACACTGTGGGTTGCATTTCACTTCCACAGTATTCCAAGGCTGGGTGTGTTCCTCAGGAGCTTAAGCTTCTACTTCCCTTATCACTTTGATGTACAAGGGTTGACTTACCATATCGGAAACGCGCATGCTATCTTGCTGCCCTCCCAGGGAGCGCTACACTGACAGCAGCCGTTGTGGTCACTTCCCGAGGGCTGGAGGAGAATGAACTGAGATCGCCTGCCTGCTGGGAGCGTTGGCTTTGAGTCTGCTCCACGTTTGTTAGTGTTCTTCCTTCCCAAGCAAAAGATGCAAGCTTGAAAATGCAGTCAAGCTGTGACAATACATCGTCAAGTCTCTTTAGCACAATGCCTTTCAGAGCAGGAAAAGTTAACTGAGGCAGTAACTGATTAATTGGATCCCTGGCTCTCAGTGCAGCCTCTGTCCAGACACAATATGGAGGAACCCAGCCAGGAGCTGCAGGGAGCTGCTGAGCTGCACAGCGCACTGAGGCCAGGTGCTCAGCCCACACTGGGATGGCACAGAGCTGCTCCGATTTTCCCACACAGAGTACATTCACCATTTGAAAGAAATCAGACAAGGAGCAGGTTGGGTCACAGGGACAGGCATCTCCATCAGGAGGCTGAAGCCATACACCTTTCAAATAGCGGCTTTTCCAAGCTCTCAAAGGAGCGGACTAGCCCGTTGGCTAACAAGCATTAGCTTGTAAGTTCAGTAAGTGCACTGCATCTTGGAGGTAGCCTGCAAGTACTTTTTAATCCTACAAATCCAAGTCCAATTAAATTATCTCTAACGTGAAAGAAAGCCTGAAAGTGTATCATACACACTCCTTCCCCCAAGAAGAGACGCATTAAGTGTTTAAAAAAGAAAAAAAGCCAAGACTGTCAGGATTTCTCTTATCCAGGCTAGCCAAAAAATCAGCTACATATATCACAAAGCTCATATTCCAAGCTCATGTACCTTCATCAGAGGAATGAGACTTGAATCCTTGATAACTAATGAGCACACGTGGGAAAAGAAGGCTTTGTAAGTGAAGTAGCACTCACAAAGTCTCAGGAGAGAACTTGGTGGACTCGCTGTTAGTTTCACGGCAGAACAGCTGTGAAACTCTTTTCCTAGTTTTCTCCCAGCTTCTCAGGCTTGATATCAGGATGTGATGAGTGAGAACAGAAGATGCCCAATCACTTACAACATTTTGGCTCGTGATCTAGAGCTACTACAGTCTGCTATATTAATTTAGATAAACATTAGAGTGAACAGATTATATGCATGTACAACTTTTTAAACAGATTATAAATGACATTCACATCTGTGGTACAACAGCTGTGGGATTTTCTAATACTATATACGTGCAGACTGAAAGAGCAAAAGAAAAATTTTAAAATATTTTCCACACAAGCAATTGTTCTAGCTAGCAATCACAGGTGCTCAAGCGCCACTGGAAATCAACAGGACCCTTGCAGTTATGAACTGGTGAGACAGAGGGAAGAAATGACATGTTGTGAAAGCTACGCTGGGAAGATGACATCAAAGACTGTGGAAACAGAAGAGGACAAAAAGGAGGTATTTCATCACAGCCTCCCGCTTCTAGATTGGCTTCTAAACCAGAAAACTCTATTTCCAGGACCAACAAATGAAAGGTTTTAGAAAGTTAATTTGTTGTGCAGCGAAATAGGAGTTTAATTTGGTTACAATAACTAGTCCCATTATTCTCTGTATTAGCAGATTCCAGCTTTCAGCTGAAAAAAAAAAGGTTAATGAAAAAATCATTGGTCTCGAGTCCCCTGGGCCTTGATTGGGAACATTTCCAGAAAATTAGATTGAAACAAAAGGCAATGGAGCAGATTAACTAAGATTGGATTTCCCAGAGAAAAGCAACGTAAACTCGATTGAGTCTTTTTCATCCTTCCCTAAGAAAAAAATTGCCAAGACTCCCAGTGATTTCCTGGCAGACTTCTGGAGAAGTTCACGCTGGCAGTCTGCTTCAGCTCAACTTCACAAAATTCTCATGCAGATTACTGCTAACTTTCAGGGTGACCTCCAGTCAAGTGTGGAGAAGGCAGGTCTGCAGAGGCATGAAATCTTCCCATTGGGTAGAGGGGTCTTTATAGCAAACACAGAAACCAAAAAGGAAAGGAGAAAATACTGCACTTCAGTTCAAAGAACACCAAGTTCTGTCTTCTCTCTGACCTAATGTCTGATTGGAAAACAAGACAGCTGAAAGGAAGCTCCTTAGGGCCCTGACTCAAAACTCACCGTGTGAATACAGTAGACCTTCTCATCCATTTGTACTAGAAGACTGTTGAAGATTAGTATTCTCAACACCTTTCCTTCTTAAGCATTAAGCTTTTGTTTGGGGATAGAGTGTCTCACTAATCCAAAACTTGAAGTTACACTGTCAAGGGGTAAGTGAGAGACAAATCCTCCCAAACCTCTTTTCTAAAAAGGAAAAAAAAAGAAAAGACAAACCTTCTTGCCCTTGTACCACTGCAAGTCAGCCTAAGTGGCAGGGACTGTAACTTTAAAACAAAAAAACAAACATGCAAAAGTGACTTGGAAAACTTATTTAATTCTTCTTCTCTACTGGCAGAAATTATTCTAATTCTCAACCTAGTTAAAAAGCTGCTCTAGATTACAAACCTGATACGAAATTAAAAAAATTCTCTCTAACCTCCAACAAGCAGCAAAATCTCAGTAGAAAACAGCCATACAAGATTTCTCAGTTCTCAATACGAAGTTGTGTGGGAGCCTGCAACTTCTGCTAGTTTTACTTTTTTCAATCCTTTTTATTTCGTTTTTTTTTTTTTTGGGGGGGGGGNGAAAATTTTTGTGTTCGTAGCAAAAAGCATCCCTTTAATTTTGTATTGTGCAGCAGGGCAGTCACGGTCAGCTTCACCGACACATCCACAGTTATGAAGCCAACAGGCATTCAAATAGCAATATTTACACGTTATTTCCAGTGCCCCCTTTTTAATGAAGGATGGGAAAAAAGTAATGCATAATCCAAAGCTTGATGAAAGCCTCAGGAAATATTACATCATAAGTTATATGAATTGGGACCATTAAATTGAACGCTAACTTACCCTATAAGATCACATATTGTTACTCATGAAAAATACTGCAAAAGCTTTATTTACCTCAGGCTCAAGCAGAGGCAAGTTAAGATCAAACGGATTAAAAGTAAATTTAATAAATACTTGTGAAGAGAGTTTAATCCATGTTTGCACAAAATGCCATACTATTGAGCATTCTGAAGCTTGGAATTTGAGCACCAACAGGAAAAATTGGTCTATGACTGTGAACTCATGTGGACCCACAAGCCCACTGCAAACTCACATGGAGAAGAGGGCTATGAACAAAGCTTAAATAAAAAAAACGAGAAGTGGCTAAGACAGGGCTTAGATGTGATGCTTGCTATAGTGCTGCAGTACACACTCCTACCAGCTGCCTACCCACTTCACTGACATGAAGGTTTACCAGTGCTGAATCCCAGTGTGGGAAAGCACATCGGGTTCTCAGCTAAGAGGTTGTACACAGGACAGGAATCCTTGATTGTACCAGAACTGTCATGTTTCAGCTTCCAACAGCCCAAGTTAAACTTTGCACTAATGCAAAAAAAGAAAAAAAAAAAAAGTTGGGTACAGACATAGCATTACCTGTACCTAAAACACCCCTACATTCAAGTGCAACGCTAGGACTTAGCCACATCGGTCTTCACTGTTTAAAAAATACATCTTGAGTGCTAACTTGATAGAAATACAGAAGGAGACAAAGCACCAAACTCTCTCTTTATCTAAGGAACACAGGAACCACATCTGCTATCTGAAGTTCATGTCCGCCTGCCACATCAAGATAGGAACAATCCGCTCCCATTAGGAATTTACATCAAATTATTGTATAACTATTGTGTGTGTGCATTTTTGTGGGTTTTTTTTAAACAGAAACAAGGCTTTGCAGGTTTCATTCTAAAATAATCACACATTCTGCAATGAAAAAGCTACTTAATACTTCTGCATGTCCTTTCCCTTTAGAAGTGGAATGAGTGATATCCCAGTCATGCTGTATTATTGCAATAAAACCCCCAAATTACTGCAAACGCAGCGCTACAAGAGACCTGGCAACTTCACACTCAGACTCAAACGTCCTAAAAGTAACTATTATTACAAATTTTCAACCAGTGCCAGAAAATATCCAAAGCCAGGAAATTATCCAACCCTCATTGCCATTTCGCTCTCCCCTGCATTCAGTTTTGCTGCATTCCAACATCATCCATTTCTGAAGTGCTGAATTTAAAGACGAGGCAGTGGGTCTCACAAAGCACCTAGAGATACCAGCTTTTCACGAGGGGAAAAAAAAAAAAAAACAAACGAAAGAGGCATATTTCTCAAGCTACAAGGCAAAGGTGGAAAATTGCTCAGATGTTTTTAAAACCGAGAAAACTATCCTGATGCAGAGAAGAAAGCGTATTGCACGGCAGCTGTCGCCCCCCGGCAGCTCGGAAGCATGAGAACCAACCTGCAGCATGACAGTGCCGCTCTGCCCCCACCCTCCCCCTACCGAGGGCGTACCACAGACCGGCCGGGCCGCTCCCAAGCCGCACAAGCAGAGCACCCTTCGGCAAAGCCAAACCATCCCCCGGGGACGGGCCGGTCGCCCGGTCCCCTCGGGGCTGGGGCAGAGCGGCGGGAGGCGCTCACCGCACGGGGCCCCGGGCGCCC